>OY744526.1:115983196-116035696 GCA_963556195.1 Sepiola atlantica
GGGACGAATGTTGTACTAATTTTTTTGTACCAAAATAAATAAATATTACGCTCTTAATTTTTAATCTTTAATTTTAAGTCTCAATTAATCGAGCACCTTGCTGTGATTTTTCCTGCTATATTACAAAGAAGTATATATATATATACAGGGTGGGCAAAAATAAGGGTCCTATTTTTAAAAATTCATAACTTTTTTATTTATTGATTTTTTTTTTTTTTTAGAATAAGTAAAGGACCCCTTCCGAAGCAAGCATGAGCCGTATTAGCCCTAAGGAACGTACCCTCATTTAGAAAACATTATTTTTGCTTAAAAAACTCAAAACAGTGTAAAAAACAATACTTTAGTTTTTGTAAGTTTTAAGAAGTGTTTTTCGGCTAAAATTTGTTTTGTTTATTTCAAAAAATCTCGGAAGGGTCAGTCTACACACACATAAAGTTTGGGGTATTTAATTTTTATTTTGTGGAAGTTATTCAAATTCAAGTTATTCAAATTTAAAGATAGGACCCTTATTTTGGCCCACCCTGTATATATATATATATATATATATAAATATATATAAATATATATATATATATATATATATATATATATATATATATATATATATATATATATTGAGAGAAAGAGAGAAAGAGAGAGAGAGCGGGATAATAGTTTTATACAAACATATCATGGCTACACATTTATTGGAAAGTCTTCGATCGTAGCTTAAGAAGCAATTTCATCACGTTGGTAAAACATGCCCGATTTTCAGATGTTTTTTTTAATATGAACACCTTAAAATGGACATGTTTTACCAGCCTGATGAGCTCGCTGCTTATAAAAGCTCCGATCTTTACATTTCCAATGGATGTGTATTCTTGATAGGTTTGTATAAATGAAACTATGATTATAAATCAAAAGTTCTATTTATTTTTTAACACTATTATATAAACACAGTAGATATTTTCAGGATGTTTTACCCTGTGTATAGAAACTTTACTTGGATTACTATATATATATATCTATATCTATATCTATCTATCTATATATATATATTAGACTAAAGGATTAGATAGTAAGTTAAAGCCGCTTAAAAGCAATCAGAAATGACAGCTTTTAAAAGTGAAATCTACGATCAAATTTTGCTAGATTATATTTCATTTTCATTCTTATTCCTCGGATTAGTTTTAATTTTTGAAACAAAGATTAACATTTTTCAATTCTTAGATATTAAGTAACAGACAGCCGAACAATGAAATTGATCGATATATACAATCTTAAACATCGATTTGTGGTATATCGATGTTTAAAAGAAAATATTATCCTGGATGATTGCTACAGAGTGTCTATAGTAGTCGTAGATTACGTCCACTTGGACTTGAAACAGATGTGATCTTCCCATCACTGAATTTAAGCAACGTCGAACCTGGTTAGTACTGATTTACTGTTTGGAAATACTATGCCTCATATTCCGTAAGTTTAGAAGCGTAATTCTCTTTTGGAAAAAACATGAATACGTGTATTCCGTCTATTTATGGTTCACTAAAGCCTTAATAGAGAAAAAAGTACAAAATGAAATGTATTATAAACACACACACAGGACGTTCTCTATTGATTCGAGTATAACTTCTTGTCAAGTCGAATGTTTTTTTGTCTTTGAACTCAAGCAATGCCGGGCTAAAAAAGTACAGTTTGAAATTACAAAACTCTTGCTTCACTATAAATTCACGTGAGTTCCATTACCACATTACTTGAGATAAATGTATGCCAACAACATGCATTATATACACCTACGTTTATTTAAGTACGGAGGTAAGAATCGATTAACAATCTACAATTATATATCTGACATATCTTATTTAGAAATCCGCCTGACATATCGATATTTGTTGCGGACTAGCTTACTATTTCGTTTATTCTTTTCTTTATAGTATTATTGACACGAATATTCATTTCGATTCGTTTTTTCTCTGATAATACTTCGATCGAGTAGGAATACTGTTAGTGAATACATTTTACCTTACTTAACCTAAACCTATTTCGGCTGTGTCTGTTTTGAGTTACTGCTAATTGATGTTATTATCATATCACTATGCGTACAAATATCGCTCTCTGAAAGAAATACCTGTTAGGGAAGAATCTTTCATACTTATAAACGCCTTCGATATTAATTCGTAATGTAATCTTCTACGTTGTATTTATATCAACAGCATCATCAATACCGACAGACGTAGTATTCTTATTTGATATGAAGTTTCCCGCAATTACTGCAATATTATGTCCGTTGCCTAGAGAGCTTTTTATTGTGTATGTATCGCCCATTCATCTACATTCACTCTAGAATTTTATGCATTTCCAAATAAAGTATTTTGATAGGGTTTTGCATAATTACCTACTTCACAAGCTTCCTAGCTATGGAGTATCTCAAAAATGTTCTCTCAACGATCAAACCTCTCTCTCTCTCTCTCTCTCTCTCTCTCTCTCTCTCTCTCTCTCTCTCTCTCTGATAGGTTCATAAAAGTAGTCGTTGATCGTCAGAACTCTGAAGCTCATAGTATAAACGCTGGCATGCCTCAATGATCCAATCTGGGCCCAACGCTTCTCCTGATCTTCATTAACGATTTCTAAAATCACATTATAAGATCATTCGGGGACATCTATGCAGACGACGCACCCATCTATGGCAACACTTTGAAGAGCAGCAAGGACCACAATTTTGTGGATACTCTCTCTTCAGATCTTGAGCACGAGAAAACAGTGGGTGGTTACTTTTAACGCGTCCAAAACCAGGTTTCCCTTTTTATCCCCACTTGGCCCCAATTGAAATTAGTGGCTCTTATCTTGAGGAAGCACCCTGCTTTTACAAGCTTCTGAGACTGACCTTCACTGCTGACCTAGAATGGAAGACTTATATTAGATCCGTTGCCAAAGTCGTTGGAAAAATGTTTGAATCATTCTACAGCTCCAGAAAGTATCTCACTCCGGACGCGATCCTCTTCCTGTATAAGGCCAGAATACGTCTTAAGATAGAGAACTGTTGCCATATCTGCTGCTCAGATAACTCTTTCCTGCCTTGATAGAGGACAAAACCGACTTCGAGATCTAGTGGGCGAAGTCCTCTTCTCCTCCTTACTACCGCTGTCTTACAGAAGAGACGTTGCTAGTCTTTCTCTACTTTATCGTTATTTTCATTGTAGGTGCTCGGATGAGCTCCAATCTATGGTCGCCCTTTGTAAAACAGTCACAACAAAAACTCGTCTAGCTACAACCACTGTCAATAATTTCCCTTTCTAACTCTCTGTGTCTAAAGCTCCACGAAACTTCCATGAGAACATTTTCGTTCTTAAAACTACTCATCTGGTTAACTTATACCGCTGGGCTGCTTCTCAGCTGATTACAACATTGTCGTTTCAAGTTCAATGTAAACAAATTCTTGTTAAGCCGTCCTCATAAATAATCAAATGCTGCCAAACTTCCACCACCATTACCGATCATCACGCATCACGGTGAGTCTCACCGTCCACCTGACATTCATTAACATATATCCTCGAGTGGCCTTTGAACTTTGATATGTGGTAACTCTTTAATAAAATAAAAGTGGAAAGAAATTTAAATTGGGAGTTTGATTTTTCACCAGTGAAAATAAGTGAAGAATCAATTCCTTAACTACTAACAACCAATGGGAAGTATTTTTGCATGTACAATGCTTAAAAAAAACGTCAAATATTTACAATGCGTAATTGTCAAAAGATTTGTGAGCTCATTTTGTTTATTTTATTTTTGTATGAAATGTTTGTTGACAGCCGTGTCAGATGATATCGCAGCAAACAAAATGACGTCACAAAATATAGTCTAACCATCCTTCTGTGAACTCTCCACAACGTACCAACAAAGTTACCTTGTTACATTGTATTTCTAAATTTTGCAAACACATTCGCCATTGCGTTAATAATTGTAAAAAAAAATTAAAGTGAAAGTTTGATCGCTGCAAACAGAATGACGTCACAAAATGCGGTCTCAACTTTCTTTTGTGGACTCCTCGCAACGTACCAACAAATGTTACCTACATTTCTTTATAACCTTACATTAGAATCTCACTTACCGCATAAACATGAGACAGATTGAAATATTTTTCGGAATTTTTTTAGATAGTGATTGATAATTAGTAATATTTAGATTATCTAGACTCATGTTGATTGTTATTTTAACAACGTTTTCTCCGAGGTAACCTCCGACCCTTTTCAGTAGCACTTTTCGAGTTGTTCACGTGAACATATGAGGCAAAGAATAAAGGCGTTGAGTAACAATCAGTTTTATATTTTCGGAAAGTTAATGGTTCAATCTTTACTACAGGCGATACTAACAAATCATAACTTAATAACTAATTAACACTTATATCTTGTCACGGTAGACGGAACGGGAACATTCTACCCCCGTGGATTAAATAAAAGGTTTAATTCCCGAGATCGAAAAAGATTGACAAGTTCGAAAAAATGAACCATAACAAAGATAGGGTCTTACATCAGTCGACACGGTGTAAAATTAACAACTAAGCTAAGAATAGTAGTACGAATAATTCAAATAATAAAATTAAAATAAAATTAGGTAAACATTTTAGAAAATATAGATAAATTAACCAAAATTAACCAAACCCAATTGTTATCGAAAAGATTCTGAGACATTACCAACAAACTTCAAACAATTTAATATGTGTAAGTTGGTAAATAGGGCGGTCGGACTGTCCAGCTTAAGTATTAAATAGCATTAATTATGCGACACCACACCTGAATAAAACACGATACCAGTCCTTCGGTATATAACTATTATGTCTGAAATAGCATTATTACATGAATTTACGCGCCTGTATAAGACACGATGTCTGTATTTCGGTCTGTTATATTTATGTCTTGAATAGCATTTTATATGCGTTTACGCAACTGTATAATACACGATGCGGTGTTTCGGTCTTTTAGGCTTATGTCTGAAATCGAATTATTACGTACGTTCACGCACCTGTATAAGAAACGGTGTTGTCGTATTTTGGTATGTTATTCATACATGGAATAGCATTAGTACATGCGTTTCGCACCTGTATAAAACGCCGTGCTCGTGTTTCGGTCTGTTATTCCTATGCCTGAATGAGCATGATTACATGAGTTCACGCACTTTCATTAGACATCATGCCCGTATTTCAGGTCTGTTATTCTTATCTTCCGAATAGCATTATTACATGAGTTACACCACTTTTATAACACACAATGTTTGTGTTTCGGTCTTTTTTCTTATCTCATGAATAGTATTATTACATGTGTCCACCTTCGTGCATGAGACCGAATGCCCCTGTGCAAGTCTGTTAACTTATGTCTAAAATAGCATTATTATATGCGTTCACGGATCTTTTGAAAGACGGTCTGTTACACTGATGTCTAGCATAGCATTATTAGATGCGTTCACTGGCATGTATTAGACAAGGTACCTGTGTTTCGGTACGTTACTCTATTGTCTAGAATAGCTATATCATATGTGTTCATGCACCTGTATTATACACGATAACAGTATTTTGGTCAGTTACTCTTATACCTGAAATCGCATTATTACATACGCCCACCCATCTCTTGGGCAACGATGCCTCTGTTACGGTCAGTTACCCTCATGCCCGAAATAACATTTTTATAAGCGTTTACGAATCCTGTGTTTTGTTTTGTTTCTCTTATGTCTAGAATAACATTAATACGTACACCTAAATGAGACATGGTGCCTGTTTTACGGTCTGTTACTTTTATTATTATAACGTGTGCTTACGCACGTGTAGTCCGACCCAATGCATGTATTTCGGTCGGTTACAGTTATGTATAAAATGACATTATTTCATACGTTCACGTCTATATATAAGACATGATACATGTATTTAGGTGTTTTACTTGTATCTTCAATAGCACGATTACATGCGTCCAGGCACCTGTATAAGACACGATGACTTTGTTACGGTCTGTTACACTTATGTCTGGAATAGCAATATCACATACGTTCACGTACCTGTATGAGACACAATTACTTTGTTACGGTCTGTTACAGTGATGTCTGAGAATAGTATTTTTTCATGCGTTCACGAACCTGTATCAGACACGATGACTTTGTTACAGTCTGTTACACTTATGTCTGGAATAGCATTATTACATGCGTTCACGCACCTGTATAAGACACGATAACTTTGTTACTGGGTTTTACACTTAAGTCTGGAATAGCATTATAACATCCGTGTACAAACCTGTAAAAGACACGATGACTTTGATACGGTATGTTACAGTTATGTCTGGAATAGCATTATTACATGCGTTCACGTATCTGTATAAGACACGATTACTTTTTTATGGTCTGTTACACTTATGTCTGGAATAGCATTTTTAGATTCGTTCATGCACATGTATAAGACACGATTACTTTTTTACGGTCTGTTACACTTATGTCTGGAATAGCATTTTTACATGCGTTAACGCACCTGGATAAGGCACGGTTACTTCTTCACGGTACGTTACACTTATGCATGTTACACTTATGTCTTGAATAGCATTTTTACATGCGTTTACACCCACGTATAATCAATGATACCTATGTTTCGGGCTTTTTACTCATGTTTGAATCGCATCATTACATGCCATTCCTCACCTGTATAAAACACAATTACCGTGTTTCGGTCTATCACTCTTGTGTCTGCAATAGCATAATAACATGCGTTTATGCGCCTGTATATCGTATATCCGTGTTTCGGTCTTTTACTCTAATATCTCATGTATTACTTTCTCTTTAGGGTAAGTGTAGTTATTTCGCTTTTCTTTATAAACATGTAAGCAAATATTTTAGTCCCAAGCAGCCACTACTTGTTGTTATTGCGACGGTTTAAAAACAGAAGAAAGAAAATAAAAAGGGGAAGAATAAATAAATAAATAAATAAATAAATAAATAAATAAAAAAACAACAACAGCATGGAGAATTGATTTAAATCTCCATGATTTGAAGGCAACCTACATCTTAATCCGTGGCGATCGGTTTGCAACTCAATCGGAGACTTACTCCACTAGCAGTCTAGTTTCGAAATGTTAGTGGTTTGGCTTCAGAATAGCGACCTGTCCCTCTAAAAAAGATTTGCTATGAAAACAGTCAAAGTATGTCAAATTAAAATTCAAGGCAGCCAGTATTACAGATGTGCCCATCCAGTGATCGTATGACAGATGCCGATAAAAGTTTCACTGAATGAGGCATCCCGAAAGCCAGAATTTTTTATACAAAATCTATTACACGTATTGGATATTAAAACGTGAGGAATGTGTACCAATCATCCAAATCTGCGCAAATCCTGGGTCTAAGTGAAGTCCGCTGGAATTATTCCGGGAAGTTTATGAACGAGAACAAACCATCCTATTCTCAGGTCGACAGAATGGTATACATCGAGGTAAAGTTGCAATCATCATGGACCAAACTACTAACAGTGGCATTGAGGAATAGACATATATTAATGAACGCTTAATAACAGAAAGATTTACTACTTCTCATGCGAGGGTTACCATCATTCAATGTTATGCTCTCATTAATGATCTAGACCTCAATGAAAAGAATAGTTTCTACCAACAACTTCAAAATGTAGTCGAGAAAGCTCCAAGACATGATATCGTCATCGTCATGGCTGGCCTGAACGCACAGATCGGGTGAGACAGAATGGGATTCGAACACGTACTTGATCCGCACGCATGTGAAAACCACACAGACACTGGAGAAAGGTTCATCTAATTTTGCGACATCAACAACATTAAAATTGGCTCATCACTTTTTGATCATTAGTGCATCCACAAATGTACCTGTGTTTCAAACGATCATAAAACCAAGACATAAATAGACCACATCGTCATTGGTCCAAATGGAAAAAAGGCTGCTTGTTAGACGTCAGGGTCTATCGAGGTCGCAATATTTGTAGTGATCACTATTTGTCGATTGCCAAAATCAAACTCGAACTAAAGAAACAGAAGCAGAGAAAACAATACACAGATGTTTCGACACCTCCAAATTTAAACACAAGGACACTAACGCTAATTTTGAGACTTTTCTTAGAAACGGATTAACTGTTTTATCAGATGCTACATCAGGCTTCGTTAAATAGTGTCAGCTGCAAAAGAGGAAATCTTAGGCTCCAATAAGTCATTCAAGGAGGCTTGGATTAGTGACAACACTTAGAAGCTTATCAGTGAAAGGAAAACACTACATCAGCAGAGGCACATTATCACCTTTAAGCCCATGGACTTATACCAACAGCATATTGATAACGACAAGGAAGTAAACAGTAGCGCTCAAAAAGGCAAACAATTATGGCTCAAAAACATGGCAGCAGAGGGCGAGATAACTGCAGTACATAATGACATGTGAACCGTTTACAAAATTGCTAAGAATATTGCAGGCAGTTCCAGAGTAACATCGGGTTCTATAAAACAAAAGATATAACATTGCTCTCAAAAGGAGAAGACAAGTTAGTCAGATTGGCCGAACACTTCAAGGAAGTAAGGAACAAACTGGAGTCACCCATCCAAGCAGTCACTAAGGAACCCTCCACTCTTCTCCCTATCAACATCAACGAATTTACCGAGGATGAAGCCCGTTTATCCATTAAAATCGTAAAACGTAATATCACCAGGCGTGGACGTTATTTCTGCAAAAATGCTCAGGTTAGGATGGGATAGCATCGTCAAATGGATTTGTCACTTATGTAATATAGTGTGGAACACAATGAATTTCCGGAAGATTGGAAAAACTGAGCGGTGTTATGCATTTCTAAGAAAGACAACCTTGTCGATTGTGACAACTGGAGGGATGACCTTTCTCTCTATACCAAGGAAAATTTATTGTCAAATGACTATTAACCGTATGTGGTCGAGCATGATGTGGTCGAGCAAGAGCTACGTTAACAAGCCAGATTTTTTACACTGCGCTGTATGATTGAGAAACATGTCGGATTTAAAGAGCCTCTTGCGATCAGTTTTTATAAATTTCTCCAAGGCATTTGACAGAATTCACCGGCTATTACTCTTGAACATCTTGCACAAGTATGCATACAATCAGAAAATGTTTTTCGTGACTGGTTTGTGGTAGTCACTGGCGTCTGCAAAGGGTGTTTACTTTCGCCATTCATCTTTGCTATAGCCAACGATTGGGTATTACAAAAGGTAATCAAGGATCAGTTTATAATGTGGGTCAAAAATTGTAAACTTTCTGATCTAGACTTTGCAGACGATATTGCTGCACTGACAATGGATACCACTGACTTACAAGGCATTGTTAACAAGGTCAAGGCTGAAGCAGAGACCATTGGTTTCTATATCAGTACTAAGAAAATTCAAAACATGCTCTCAAATGTAAATCAAGATTTTATAACAGCAACGTTTTGTCCACACTGCAATATGGTAGTGAAACATGGCATCTCAAAATGAGCCAAGAGAAATAAATTAGACGCGTTTGATTCCAAATGTCTTAGAAAGATTCTAGCGATCAAATAGACTGATCGAATTACCAATCAATAAGTAAGAGACTGCACTAACCAACAGTTTGTATCGTCAATAATCTGCAAACAACGTCTAGGCTGGATCGGGCATGCCCTAATATTGGTCCTAGAGAGATTTGCAACCCAAGTGCTTCAGTGGACTCCCGATAGAAAAAGAAGAGGAATAAAAAAATGAACCGAAAGCAAACAATCGAGAGAGATTTGATTGCAACAGGAAGAAGCTGGAGGGACGCTGTGGATCTGGTTTCAGACCGAAAATGATTGTTTACTTTGACTGCCTCATGCGTCACAGGACGCGGTAGTTCTTAAGTCTAAGTAAGTGTAGTATATGTTCTGCTGCCATGAAATCATCGTCCCAGACATTACCTTATATCCCTTTTAAAGGCTAGTCTCGTATCTGTTCTGTTTTAATAAGATCATCTCCAGTCATTACGAGCTCCTTTGGTGAGTAGTATCAAACGTCAACATCGACTGTTAATTAGAAAACGCAACACTTTCCTTATATATACTTGCAGAAAATATGAGACTCGAGGAAGCATATTATTGCTAGTAATACTAATGAAGTTTAAAAAAACTTACTTTCCTTCTACAGTGGTTCTCTATAGATGTTCTCACAGATGAAAGGGGAAAACGTTGACATGACGACAAAATAGCGCGCCTGCTCATTAGTAGATTCGACGGTACGTTAGTAAAAGGGTTATTGATATCAAAAGAATGCAGATGAATTATTTGGACTGGAGCCAACACCACAGAAATAATTGGTAAATGTTAAGAAATCAAAGAAACATTTCCCAGATTCCAATTTTAGAAAACTTGAGCAAACAACTTGGTAAGACCATAGTATTGATCAGTTTGTCAGAAAGTCGTTGGTGGAAATTAAGTAGCAGATACATCGTATTCCTCTGAGAATAAACCGAGCGGATTATTTAACAGATTCGTCTGACAAACATCTATATTTTACAACTATATATACATATATAATATATATTTATATATAAAGTTAAGTATATGTATATTAACTTTTAAACTTATTAATCGAAACACAGCTGCTGGGGTAAGGGGTCGTAATATGGGTTATATTTAGTTTAATTTTGTTTAATGCAAAATATGTCAAGGGGGGGGGCGTCACCCTTTCGCGAAAATTCAGATGTCGTTGTTTTTTGTGAAATTTTAACAATAGGTGTTAAGCATCAATGAATAAATGTTCCCGAAACTTCAGTTTCTTTTGATGATTCTACAGGGTTTTAGGAGGCAACATATGGGAAAATCCATACATTTAAACATTCAAATACTTCAGATATGCATTAAATTGGACCCGTTATTGTTAGACACCAATTAAGAAAGATTCCTTAATTTTTATTCCCTCTTAAGACCCCATAAGCTTAAGTCTTTAATTTTAGACATTTTCTAGAATAAAAACCATGTAATTGTGAGAAAAATTGGAATAAATACGCACGTTCAAATGTTAAATCTTTTAAAGAAAGTCAAATAAGTTACTTCTATAATTTGAGAAATGCATTTCCGAATGAGTGACACGTGATACTGGATCACGAATCATGGTAAATGTATGTATGTGTATGTGTGTGATAATGACCTAAAGGCACACAAAAAGAACGACAGAACCTAGGGGTAAGAAGGCAAATTGAGTGCAAATACTAAAGCAGTCTTTCCGCCCTCTTCATCTGGTCTTAACTTGAAGATCTCTGGTGACGAAGTCGTTAAAAATATACGAAAGAATACTTCACTTACTATAAATACATATAATAAAGAAAGACTTTTATTTTCATCAAACTGTTTGTGTATTCGTTCTCGATAAACTGGTTTGTAACAGTATCATTATAAGTGACATCACTGATGCAACAAGAGACGCTCTAATTTAAGTAGTGTTAAGTAGTAACTCATCCTTGTTTGAATGTACTCTTGCTTACGATTATAATCCCAGAAGCGTAATAAGGTTCGAATATTCCATGTCTCCGTTGTTCCACTTATTTTAGATTGAAAGAATAGATTTTCTTGGTGTTTGTTTATCAAGGGCGTGCCTCAGAATTATCTGGTCTGCATGAAGTCTTCTTAGTTAGTTGCAGCTATTCGCTAACCTACAGAATTGCAGGTGCTTACTCCCGACACTTAAAACAGTAAGGCTCAGCAGTTGTATGCGAAGTCGAGGAAGGTTTTGCCCAGAATATACAAAGGAATAGCGTAGAAGCAACGTTGCGATTTTCACTACATTGATTTGCGGTCCCGCACCTGACACGTCTTTGCTTGCGTTATGCAGAAGCAGCGACGACCAGAGGACGACGGATCTTGATGTCGACCCCTCCTGAATTTTCACCAGACCCCTGTTTGTCAAGTAGCTCTGACACTACCACGTTACCACCGCCCATACTACTGCGAGGAAGTTAGACTTAAGGTTTGTGTTATCGGTGTTGATGACGCTTTTGCTGTAGGTTACCCCATGTTCTAACGGTGCGGCAACAAAGATAAACGTATGTTGTGGTATTCTCGTACAGCTCTTTTGCGTGCGTTCGAATAGCTGTAACTTAGATCCTTTATTGACACCTGATCGACGTTGGAAGAAAGAAGAACACAGCGTTTCTTATTATAAACTAGCATGATCAGTATAGTTAGGACTGAATACTTTTTTATGGGTAGATTGATTTTCAAGAGATGAGTTCTGCCCAATTGTCCCACGAAAATAATAAAACAAAGCTCCTTACGCTCTTATCCATGTTTACTATCTATGTTCATATTTTCATAAAAATCATTCCAGTAATTTACTACATTCATTTTAATGTGAGTGCTCTGTCCCATTGCTACATACAAAACATAACTGATTATACTCCTTATAACGTCTACTATATATGCTTCAAATGTCATAAAAAAACTATGTGATAAGACTGAACATGCAATTCGTATGTATCAGCAAGTAAGGAGTCATTGACTTTCTTCATTCTGTTTTCTGGGTAATCTTTTCCCCGGTTTATTGCTAGAATATAGTACTCATATGAGGGTCCACATAAAGGTTTCCAACATCCCTAATTAGAGTGATGCGATGGATACGCATAAACTCGAACACGTTACGCCGCGTCTGCAATCCTTGACGCTATTCACTGCTCAGCCACATGAAAAGGCTTAAACAGTTCAACTAATCCACCACGTGCTCGCCTGTATATCAGGGTCCGGGCGATCGTGGCGGTTTTATTGGTCTACTACATCGATTGTTCGGTTGCATCAAGTTGAGCACTATTTATTAAGTTGGTGTCTTAACTGGGATTAGAAAACCGATAAATGTGTACGAATTCCGAATACGCGTGGACGTATACCGTGTACGACCTTGTAAACACGTTGTATTTACGTAATTGTCATATACGTGTAGTCAAAGGTGCATATAATCTTACTATATAACTTTAGAGCTCGAACTTGCACATCTTCATCGTCTTTGTCTTCGATAAAATTCTCGAACACATTGTAGATAGAGGGTTTTATTCGCGTAAGAAACAAACTCATACATTATTTACAGAAATAAAAAAGAAAGAAAGAGAAAGAGAGAGATCTATATAAAGTTATTCAGACTTGGCTAAGAGAGAGAAAGACGGCTATTGTCCGCCTTTATGCTAGACTATTGTATTACTTGCTCACTTGGGGTTTGGGTCGAACACCTAATTTTGTGTCCACTCACTTTGAAGCCTGACACTAACAGGAGAACACAAACACTTCGAGGGAAATGACGTCAGATTTTACTTCCGTTTTTCCTTGGGGTCATATTTAACCCCGGATCGATCAATCATTCATTTAGTTCTATCGCTCATGAAGTTTAACCGCTATTATTTTCATTCAAGAATGGGGGCCACGCCGTTCGCTCCGGGCTGTTTTAATTCATCCGTTATCCTCGGTCCCTAATTATATAACATATATCCTTGTTTGAGTCGGGTTTCTTAATTATGAGGGCAATATTTTTTGTTGAAATTCAGATCATGATCAATGATGTCTTCTAAGTTCTTCTCCCGAAAAACATGTTCGAATTCGGTCAAATTATTATAACTGCGACATCTCTATTGGAATTTATAAAATGTTTTCAAGAATTACGTAATGGCATTTATCAGAGTAGAATTTCAGAAGCCATTGAAATTCTCAAATTTACATATAAACACTGATACTTAGTTTAATCCATTATGAATTCTCAATAAATTGTTTTTCTTTTATTATTTTGACTATTAATATGTTAGTTTAATAGCATATTATAATGCGGGTTAGATCTATGTATGTATGTATGTATGTATGTATGTATGTATGTATGTATGTATGTATGTATGTATGTATGTATGTGTGTAATCAAAACACTAGACGTTATTTAGAAAGAAACAGTAAGTTAAGAACACGAGTCTATATATTTATTAATATGTTACTTTGTTATGTTTGTAACAAACGAGACGCTTTGAGCTCAGCTGTAATCTTTAATCTAAGCTTTAATTTTTCCAATGGATTAAAACTCTTGTTCATTGTTAACATTACTTGAATTTATTTGCTTGCTAAGAGTATACTGTTTGTTTGCGTCTTTGTTTATTTGTTTGTAGTAAAACAATTATCATGTGATAACCTGATTTCGTTCCAAATGAAGGGAAAAATGGAAAATGTGTTCAGCCGTAAACCTTTAAATGGAATGAACACTTAGAAAAAAACGCCAAACTTTGGTAAAATCGTCAGAAGTCTCAAAATCGCTTGAACTGATTTGTCTTGGAATTATTTCCATCGCTTATTGTCAAGTGGCTTTCTTCTGGGAAATCAACCTGTTTCGTTTACGACTGAAAGAAAGATAAGTGGTTTAAAAGAGATCGTTAAACTTGACAGAATAGCTATTGTCCCCGATTGATTTGAACAAAACACAAGCCCTTTTAAGCTAAATGATTACGGATGCGGGAAAATTACTCAATGTCTTGTGTTTATATTTAAGTTTATTTTATGAATACTTTTTAATAGTTTATTATAATGTGGATTGTATGTCTGTAACCAAAACACGGAACGTTATTTATAAGGAACGTTAAACTATAAATACTAGTCTTTATATGCATTAATATTGTATTGGCTTTTTTAATTCAGCAGATTCATTCTCTTATTTATTTTCTGAAATAAACATATATATTTAGTATTGCATTGTGTTTCTGTATCAAATGTATTGATCTATTCATGATGTTATTGATTTTCTAATAAATATATTCAATAATGATCGCATGTGCATAAGTTTTAACTACATTATGTAATGCATTCTTTACTAATTAACAATGCCAAGAGCCACTAACAGATTAGGGTTAATGAGATGAGACGATTGTCAACCAAACGATGAAAAACAAATCAATAGTATTTGACTAAGTTTGACTACTTATAAGACGGTTCATGGCAAGTATTTCTCTGAAAATAACTATGTGTATAGCTGCATAGAAGCAGTCCTGTGGTAATGTGTTCCACGGACAGGAAACCCTTTAAAACAAGCTCTGTCAGCGAAAATTCAGCCTGAAGCTAGGAAAGTGGAAGAAGAAAGGAAAGTATTTTTCCATTGTGGTAGAAGACGAGTTCTTGCTATGAATGTCTTTCAAGGAGGCATCAGAGATTGTTACTCTTTCAAGTACCATCCATGGAAATAACAATAGAGCAGAAGGAAACTAGTCACGTCTATTATGTGAAGAAGGGACATTAGGGAATCGAAGAGATTATCTCCGTTATATGTTAAAGTCGAGTTTGTATTGTGTCAAGTAAGAAAACAATGCTCTGAGTGTCGTCGTCCAAGATGCGACAACAGTATCTAATCATTGTACTATCTGGCAGTTTTATAGACAGATGATTGTATTTAGAGTCGGGTGCTTTTTGGGGCGGTAGAATGATCCAAATATATTTCCAGCGACCTTGGCAACAGATTGGATATATGTCTTCCATTTTAAATCTGGAGTGAAAGTCAACCCTAAGAGCTTATAAAAAAGTGTTTTCTTCAAGGTAAAAAAGCGAAACGAAATGCAGTGAATAAAGTTCAAGAGTACCACTTTTTATTATGTTTTCAATAATTCTTTTGATTTTTTAAAAACAATTTGTCAGTTTGTTTTATTAAATTATAATCTACAACGCAAAAACGGTTTTTATAGAAAGTGAATGCATTTATATTTCGATTATTTCCATCCATACATAATCGACATTATTATTCGGTGATCAGTACGAGTCCGCCGCTGAAATATTAAATTGAACGACATATTCTTTCTTTTGGGGTAAAACACTCATACAATTTTAAAAAATGATTCATTTCGACTGAGGAAAAACAGGAACTGGAGCATTGGTGGTGAAAGAAGAGAAGCTTAGTGTTAGATGTGTTAAAAGTCAAAAGTGACAAGCCACTTTTTCTCGGTACACCACATGTACAAGATCGGAAAATCAGATGATCAGAGAAATATCGATCGCAACTGCTGTTCAAGACAATTGTGTTGTCTGCGTAGATCTCAGCAAAGGATCTCGAGATATGATTTGGCAGTACATTAATGAGGATCAGAAAGAATGTTGGCCCTAAAATAGATCCTTGATGCACGACAGCGTTAATTCTTTTTAGTTCCAACCTCTGTCGATAAACAAAGTATGTCAGTTCATTTTCATAAGTTTGAATCATTAGTACCCTCGTCTCGGGGAACGTGTATACAAAAGTGAATCATCTTAGTTTAGTGTCATTTCTTTTTCTTCATAGATATTTGTTATCAGTATTTTAAAATAAAATTTCGTAATCGAATTTACCATAATCAAGAAAGTCAATAATCTACATGGAAAACACGGAAAACATTGAAAAATGTTACAGATAACAGTTTATTAAATCCAATTCGTAGAAAAGTCGTAGACATTTACGATTTTTGCCGAAGTTTTCCGACAAAATATGTCGGAAAAACAATCAAAGTCCGTGCATTGCTGTCAACCACTAAAACTTACTCAACGTGATACAAATGTGACTTTGTAAACCCTTAATGATATTAATTTTAATAACACTCACCTTGTCCTAAACATATTTCATTCAAAGCTAGACCCATAACAAAGAACAAGCAAATAAAATGTTTGCATAAATATAAGTGATTTTTTCACCATTTCACTTTTTGTTATACCTGCAAAACTGAAACATAAGTGTTATGCTCTCATTTTTAAGTAGATCATAATTTATATTAAACATCTCATTTAAAATTAAGATACACTTCAAGTTCTCGGGCCGATATAGTAGAAAATTGGTATTTATTACAAGACCCGTCTATAATTAAATGTTGATTAAAAAAACGAAAACTTAACCATCTCTATATATATATATATATATATATATATATATATATATACACACACATATATATATATACATATATATATATATGTATATATGCTACATGTATTGTATTAGTTTCTGTAGATGTACATCCGTTGAAACTCAAGTGTTTATAAAAAGTGCTCAATAACAAGTAGAGCTGTTCTTAAGTATGAATGTTTATTTATACAAACATTATTGGTTACATATGTGCATACATGTTTCGGTTGAACTCTTCACAGAAAGTGAACCTCTTCAGGCCAAAAAAGAGTCTGGTCTGAAGAGTACAACCGAAACATGTATGCACATATGTAACCAATAATGTTTGTATAAATAGAAATGTATACTATATATGTATTAACAAATAATTAAAAGTTCGTGTTATATATAAATGATCTAAACGAAGATTGTTCTTCTGTGAGAAAGTGTGTGCGTGACACTCTATAATAACAGTTTCATTTGCAACCTGGAGGCTGCATTATGATGATACCATCATTTCAGGCAGCCAAGAGACAAGCCTCGCTTGATGACAGAAAGTGGAAACGGTTAGATGTAGTCCCGAGGCTGAGAAGTTGACATCTGCGTTTTTGTTGCTGTCGGCAAAACACATTGTAACAAGTCCATCAGAAAGTTTATACTCCAACTTTCCCGATTGGTCTATCCAACAAATACACAGTCACACAATAGTTCGTTACTGCTACATAGTGACGTCATTAACTATTGTCTTCTGATAGCTTTTCAATGGTTCTTTTTAACTTCTTTTTTACGAATTAATACTATAATACTTATATTTTTAATTTAATTTATATCTCTCCCGGGCAACGCCGAGGCACGGGTCCTGCTAGTAAAGTATAGTTTATAGAACAATTACTCACATCCGATGAAAGCTTAACTTGAAACAAGACGTGGAATACGTGGTTTCGGTAAGAAGTATCTTTTTTTCTTTTAAAAATGGTGGCGCCACTCAGAAGGGAGTTTTCTCCTCTATCTCTCTTATAGTAAAAGGGAGAGGAACAATCATCAATGAAATATCTTAAAGAGTGAGATTCACTCGAAGAGACAAATGAGTTTCATGCTCAGAGAAAAGTACTGTATCTCATCATCGTGGTGTGTCGTTCGCACAAAAGTACCAGACATTCGTGCAATTCATACTTAAGAATCAATCCTTATGAGTGCTCGAATAATCGTCAGCCTCCGTTCAAATTATATCTCAGTCATACTAACACAGTGTCAGTTCTATGCCTCATTTGCATATCATATTATGACATTCTATTTAAATTAATTATCGATGTAAAACATAATTTCGTTTTCCATAGCTTTTTATTGTAATTATAAATTGTGATTATTTCACCGTTTCATTTTGTATTTTTATCATTTTAATAGATTAAAAAGACGCCTGGTCTCGTCTTGTCCTTTGGGACTTGATCACACCTGTCTGTCGGTCAACCTATGTCGGTGGCGTCTTGTCCTTTGGGACTTGATTCCACCGGTCTGTCGGTTCAACCTATGTCGGTCTCGTCTTGCCCTTTCGGGCTTGATTCCACCGGTCTGTCGGTTGCTCTGCCCTGTGCAGTTCTAGGAGGTGCGGTTGTTCTGTCCTGTGCAGTTCTAGGAGGTGCACCCTCCCAGGCTTCGCCTCCCCTCTTTGAGGAGGAGTAAGTTTATTGTTTACTGCCTGTGGCGCCCCTACCGGGGAATACCGACGGGGCTGCCCAGGCAATTTTTAAATGGCCAGAGTGCTCACTTTCTCGGGCGCTGGCTTTTCAAACCCCACTTTCTCGACCCGACCTTGGGTCACATCTTACTTGTGGAAGTAAGATAATTGGCCTTGAGCCTAACTCCTGGAGAGGAGTAAATAAAATACTAAATTGTTGATAAAATGTTGATTCACAGTAGATAATTTTAACTTGAAAAATGTGTATTTTGTTATATAAAAATGCTTGCATTATTAACATTTTTGTTTTAATTAATGATTTTGCTTGCAAAATGTGATTTTAAATAATCAATGTGATATTGTAGGAGACTAGAACATTGATACGCGAAACGGGCGAATGTAAAAAAGATACTAGTTTTTATTTCATTTGCCTTTTCTAAATGATTTAATAAAATAATAAAAAAACTTTCTTAGAATATTAGATTCATTAATTTTCAAGATAGGTCATTTAAACAAAACTATTAGTTTTCGAATATTACAATAAATTTTAATTAAATAGATGTAATGTAAGGTATACATTTGAAAAGACTACGAAGAGCGAGATATATAGTTACCGGATAGCGGGTAGATTTTTTCTTGCATTGAATAAAGTTCAATGTTAGATCGAATCGGATGACCTTCTAAGCAGGTGAAATGAAAAGAGTAAGCAAGCCGTCATGATATTGCGATTTTAGCAATATGTTGTGACTTCTTAATGGCGACACAGGAAGTTGCGAGTTGTAAAAAAATAATACTATGTTCCGGCTTGATCGCCGGGGAGAACTGTACGTTGATTCCCCCTTCCTTACTCTGGCGCTTTTGAATAATGTGTTGAGCGGTTCCAGTATACCACGTGACTATAAAACACATGCGTAATTTTTTTAATTCTTTCATTTTTTTTAAAGATTTGGGGCGATATTTTTACTTTTCGCAATAATATATATACAGTGTTTAAGATAGTTGTTAATACTTCCCATATAAGGCTGGAATGCCATGTAAACATTCCCAATTTTAATACGAGTTACTGTTTATGCTAAAGCTTTTTAAGCAGAACTAAAATGAATTCTTTCGTGTTAAAATAATAAATGCTTTATTAGTTTTCCCGCTAGAAAATAAAAACTTTTAACCTGTCGTGCTGACCATCGTTTTATGACTCGGCAAAACTAGCAAAACCGGATGTTTTATCATTGAACATTTTAGCCCTCGTCATGTCGACTCTGTTTATGACTAGACCCCTCCTAATAAAACCGAATGTTTAATCGTTGAGTGCCTTAACCCTTGCGACATAAATTAACACACTGTCTTTCTTTCTGCTCAGATCGTCACTCAACCAAAAGAATAAGATCTCATCGAAGTGTCGCACCAGAAGCAGCTAACAGTGCAATATACAAATAAGTGTTTCTTAACTCATTCGGGGTCTCTGGGAACAAAACATACTCGAAATGAGGATTGAAACACTAAACAACTGAAAGAAAACTATTGATTAGATGACGTCATGAAGAAGAAAAAATAGGAATAAACTGACATAAGATTTTCATGTTCAGAATTGATGAATTTAACATCTAACACAAACTTTTATATGAGAAAGCAGCCCTTAGTGTGAGGTTAGCGTTGAATAACATTTCTAAATACAAGACTTAATAAATACTTTATCGGTATTTCTAATTTTGATAAATACAATCAACAGCTTTGTGTATATGTGTTTAGTCTCAGTCTTTTCTATAAATACTATTACGGCATATTTTCTTCAGAATTGCATGATCTATTTACTGCTTCCTTTGTTCCAGCTCAATTGACTTTTTGGTATAATGGTAACCATCAATTCGCTGTTTTGATACCTCATTCTAATACAGATTAATATTCCAATGGTTTCTTCCTCAGAACTGCAGACGTGTGTAACTCTTTTCCGACTGACTGCTTTCGTCGTACCTATAGCCTTGTTGTTTTCAAGACTATGGTCAATAGGCATCTCTTGTCTTTGCGATAATCATCTTTCGTTCTTGTTAGCTCCTTACATCAAGTGGCTTCATGCATTGTTTGGAGAGATTTCCTTAAAATAATGTTTTTGTTTGGTTTAATTTGTTTTACGTCATATCCACAATCTATGAGTTATTTAATGCCGAATAAAGCTGTCAAATATAATTCTATAGGTAGGATAATTATTTATATTTTTAGCAAACATTATTCTTAAAAAATAAATTACCCCTGGGCATAGGTAATATTTGTTCTGAACATTGTCTACCCTCAATCACTACCTTCTAGTATATATTTGGGAAAAAAAGATAAAAAGTAGAAATAAGGTTGTTCTTTTTTAAGAATCAGATTAAATAATACGGTTGGAGATGAACTTATAGATACTAGACGTGGCAAACTGATTGATCAGATCGGACCTCTCCGATCTCCCGTGTAGCCGAAGTAAAGGTCGAAGTGGAAGAATGGCTCAACCACTAAGATCACATCCTAAAGCATTACGGGTTGCCACCGACGGTCTACAAGTGACCCTTTGGGTTGCAGTCGGTGATTTGTGGAAAGATAGAACATTATTCATCAGTCATAGAATTAACAGTAATATTTGTAAAATTTATTTTCTGAAATATTTTTTCGTCCAATGAAAATTAAACAGCAGATGATTAAGTAAGAAATCTGTTTTTCCTTTTGTAAGAAAATAGTGGCACCACTCTAGATGTGGACAATAATTTAAAAAATATCTCGTTTTAGAAGGATTTTTTTTCCTCACGAAGGCAGAAACGATTAAGTATGGTATCAGAACAGATACTACACTTTGCTCCAAGCCAAGTCAACTTGGAAACTCTCTCAGCAAGTCATTGTATCAGAAACCACATGTCAGTTATATTTTTATGTTTTTATGATTTATTAAATAATTAATGAATGAAAGTCAAGGTTCAGTTTAATAAATAACTTCAAAAAGTCAAATCATTGAGGATGATCTTATGTAGGCTTTACCCAGAGAGTTAATGTGGTATTTTGATGACTGAAACTAGTTTAGAGAATAGACCAAGAGGACGACAACCGACCCCAACCCAACCACCCTAGTGTCGGCCTTGTGCCACATCTTATTTTCTAAAGAAAATTTGCTATACTGTGATTTTTTTTTTGTAAAATTTTGAACATAAATAAATAAATTTAAAACATAAAACGAAACTTTTCTGTTTGGGAATTTCTGAAATTAGGATTGCTAAATTGGAACATTTGGACTCTTCGGACTAATAATCTCATCTTGGATGTTGTTCTCATAACGTTTCAACCGATGTAACCACCGACCCTCTTCATGGACACGTGGCGCAACGGATAAAGGAGTTAATAACAGTGAGTTCACAGTGACAGCCTTGAAAGTATTTTTCAGTCAAAAAATGAATTAAACCTGATTACTTTTTAAGGTAATATTTAAAGCTCATAATATGTTATAATTTTTACACTTAAATTGACAATTTTTAGTCCAATTTTTACCGAGATTTTCCTTATAGTTTTGCTATTTTGTGTTTGTTGTTTTCATTCAAAACTTCACGGTATTATCTCTTGTAAAGGTGGTCGAATATGAGTATAATAAGAGGTAGGTTATTATGTAGATAAAGTAATTAAAACAACCTGAAATCAGAGTATTACCTCTTCCCATGTCCTAGCTATTAAAAAAAGACTCAGAGGCTGTGGACTAGATCTTATTCCTGCTATAGTAATAAAGAAATACTCTGTCCGGCTGACCCATGTCTTGTATAAACTATATAACAAATGCTTGCAGAATTATTAATCCCTTGTAATTGGAAAATGTCCTCTGTAGTACCAGTTTTCACAAACTCTCGCGAAAAATAATCGCCCCATAAGTTTCCTCTCGCGTTTCGCTAAAATCTTTGAATCGATAAATCTAGCAGTAGTTCACGACGTTGAAAATGATAAACTTCTCTTGGATAAACGGCATGAGTTTAGGCAATCCCGTTCTACTGAGTGTATCTTTATAGGCATCTCTCAACGTATATATTACACACTAGATAAGGACGATGAAGCTAAGGGTGTAGCGCTTGATATCTTCAAGACTTTGGCAAGGTCTGGCATGAAGGTCTCTTTAGAAAAATCAATTTGTACGTTATTACTTGACGAATACTTTATATAATCACATTTTTCTTTGCTAAAACAAAGATCCAGGTCGTTCCCGATGGTCATACCTCAAGCAATATTACATTAATGCGGGTGTGCACCCAGAGTCGATACTTGAACCTTTATTATTTCTGATCTTCATAAACGGCGTTCCTGATGCAATCGCGTCTGAGATGGGCATATTTGCTGATGCCACCACGCTCTATTTCTGACATGCAGACAAATCGAATTCACACACATCCAATGGAGATGGCTTAATCCTTAGAAAATGCCATCTAGTCTGTAGTAGAATAGAGCCAAACGTTGATAGTCACATCAAATGTTATCAAGACGAAGCCCGTTTCATTTAAAAATTATAAGAAACTTTTCCAACCACCAATTGCCATAGCAAATAGTATCCTTCCCAAAAGTCAAACATTCAAATGCATTGGTCTAAATTCTCAAGCAACATTAATTAGAATAAATACTACTGCCAAGTCTGCTGCAAACAAGATAGGCTTCCTATGCCGGGCTAGAAAACTTATCACACCTGCCAGTATCCGATATCTTGTTTTTCAATTACTTTCACGGAATATGCTCCGATAAACTTATTCACTTATACCACCTAACTAATATACTTCTGACCTGTCCAACTCTTTTTGGCTAAGATCAAAGTGTAGTATCTGTTCCGATGGATACTGCACCCCATACTGGTGTTGTATTGGCCTTCGGGTCTTGATTTACGCCGGTCTATGGGTCTGTACAGTGCAGTTCTGGGACGTCCACCTTCCCAGTCTTTTCCTCTCCTCTTTGGGGAGGAGTAAATTTATTGCTTACTGCCTGAGGCGCCCCTACCGAGGAATGCCGACGGGGCTTCCCAGGCAATTTTTAAACCCCACTTTCCCGACCCGACCTTGGGTCACATCTTACTTGTGGGAGTAAGAAAAAAACTGGCCTTGTGCCTAACTCCTAGAGAGGAGTAAATCAATATCCAACTAGCTGCAAAATCCCACTCCTTCACTGTTTATGTTCCTAGATACTAGAAAATGTTCTACTCTAATATCTTATTTAATTCGGAAAGCTTGATTTTGGTATTCACTTCCTTCTTCCTGTTTCCCCGGTCGTACCAACATGAAGAAATTTATATGTAATGTGAACAACCGTCTCGCTGCCCAAATTTCCAACTTAGGTTGCATAAAACTATATCTGCTATCACAGTAATTTCTTAAGTTTGAGTGGAAATATGCCTTATTTGGGGTGAACATATATATTTTTTATTTAATCGATGAATTTGACTCTGTTAATAAAATAAATATTGATATTACCATTCATGTTGTAATTAATTAATACTACAAATGTTATTGATCGGATAGATCTACAATTTTTGGTTGATTTTTTTTTCAATCATGGGGGTTTAATTTTTTGGTTAAGAACAAATTAATTTCACTTTCATTGCGCGTATCCCCCTACATATCTATTGAAATCTTTTTCTTGCAAAAGTAATTAAAAAAGTCTCTTTATTTCTATACTATCACTACGGATCATATAGAAGTAAATAGACTCATTGTTTTGTTGTCTAATTTACATACGTGTTTACGTAGTCTATGGAAAAACTATGCAAACTAGCCGAATCTCTTTCTTTAAATGATCACAGGCACATTAAAAAAGAGTATCAGAATGGTTCAATCAGAAAATTCTAATCATAAATTATTTTCATAAGTAATCAGATTTTGTTCATTTCATTCACCAATTTAAATCATCTCATAATATTCTCCATCATTCACCTAACAATCCATCCATATCACTAACTTTTATTCTCAATTGGCTTTTGGCATTGGAAACTGGCGACTCATTAGTAAAAAAGACATTTTTAGTAAATTTGATTTGGAAGTGAAACTTAAATTTCTGATCATTTTGTAAAAATATTCTAAAGGTTACTCTGCAATGGTCAATAACATTTTCAGATTCTCGGAGAGGAAAAATTGAAGAAAAAACTATAAAATTGAAAGCTTTGTTTTAATCTGGGTGACAGCTCCTAAAACGTCCAGATCCGAATTTAACTCATAGTTAAATTTATAAGAATGGGCGGGTGCACGGATCAAAGTCTAGAGGGAGAGGGCAACATCAAGGTGTAGATTGAAATGCAATGATAATCAAACGGTAAGTCCTAGAATAAACTATGTTACTAAATAGCTTAGTGAAGACGATTCCCCCTCCTTTTTAAAATTTACTGAGTTTCAGGTCGCTAAAAATTAGCATATTTCTTTAGAGATAGATAGATAAATAGATAAATATCTATTTATCTATTTATCTATCTATCTCTAAAGAAATAGATAGATAGATAGATAGATAGATAGAGAGAGAGAGAGAGGGAGAATAAACGAAGGAGAACGAAGACTAATTAACAGATTTTTCTTTAGAAAATGTTGATTGTTGCCAAATGAGGAAATGCCCGTCCTCGTCTCTTTATTAAATCATTTTAACATATTTCATTACCTGAATAATGCCCCATGCTGCGTATATAATTGTCGTCGTCATTGAATACCGATTTGTATTTTCGTTTAGCAAACTTTTTTTAACCTTTTGAAAGTTTGCAAATTATAAATTGATATTGTATTCGCCTTCCACCAGGCTTGGTAAGGACAAAATGGGGCACTCGTTTCGTTGAACTTCCAAAATGACTTCATTCAACTTTTTTTCTTGTTTGCCTAAGAAAGTGGTTGCTTCATATTCCAATGGAGACAGACATTTTTATGAATATCTTAATTTTTTGACTACTCGGTGTGTTTTTAAGATCTCTGACTGACTTCCAGTCTCGAACAAATAGTTAAACATTGACACTGAAAGGGAAAACAATAGGAAAGATAAAAAAAGAAAGAAAACAAGTAGATTAAACAACTAAAGGAATGAGCTTCACTTGAGAATTGCAAGAGATGATCTGCTGTTATGAGATGGCATATTTAATATATAATAAGTGCACACATACGTTTGCATGTACGTTATAACCTTTTACTCATAGGCAAAAGATGAGATCATCCGATCGCCAAAGATGAAATGGAAAAAAATTAATTGAGATATATATGTTGATATTGGTTGTGAAGAATAAGGCTTTACCCATTTTAAAATCAGTTGTACAAAGATCGAATGAACCGTCATACATAGAATTCTGTAGTCCAATCGACTTAAACAGTTTTAAAACATATTCGTCGCTTTCTTTTAATTTTGATACATCTAATCTTTACAATTTTAAATAACTAAATTAAAAAGTGTAATCTATTTTATTTATTTAAAGAGTATTTAGTTAACAATTATTTTTACCATAAAAAAGAATATTCATTTGTAAAAAGATTATAATTATAAGATATGAAGGTTAAAACGTTCGTGTTATTTATTAGAAAAATATTTATTTGAAAAATATTTTTACAGTAAAAAAAAGGAAAAGACAGTAGGTTTCAACGAGGTTTTACTAACAAGTCGTATATCTCTCGCACGTCACGACGGCCCAACGGCAAGAAGCCATGATTCATAATACCTGGATGAGAGGTTCGAATCGTCCGGGGATACGGTTATGTCATCCATACTGACGAGTGTAATGAACATGAAACTTCATCTTCGATGAGTTGAGAGATTACATTAGAGGCTTCCAATTTAGCCACGTTGCGATGTTCTCTCCGTTTAGAAGATTAGAACACTGTTCGAATCTCATTACTTATATTTACATTTAAAATACAATACGAATTACTCTTGCCTTTCAAAGCCTGATCATCACGACGGGCTAACGTTAAGTAGCCAGGGTTCATAATACTTCAATTTGAGGTTCGAATCGTCTGACAGGCGGTACTGCTACGTCAATCATGTTGACCAGGTTAAGGAACACAAAACACATATATGTCTATTGATATTAAAAATATTTATTTAAAAAGTAGTTATATATATATATGGGAAATGAAAAAGGAAAAACCAAAAGATGTTTTTTTTATGTATTCATCAACGTTTCGTCTTTATTTGTAAGACCTCCTCAGGATAATACTTTTAAGAAAAATGTCATGAAAGTACATAGAAATATTGGGTTGACATGATGGGTTAATGAGAAGAAGTAGTAGCCACTACTGGGAGACCAGAACCAAGGTCCGGGCTGAGAGAAGTCGGTGGCAGAGAGTGAAATGAAAGTGGATGGCTGTGAGTGAAAAAGGGGAGGGTGGGAGTGTTAGTGAATTCGTCTTAGGGTGGGAGAGAGGGGAGGGGTGCTGAGGTTTTTGTCGTGATGAGGTGTAGCATGGATTTTGAGAGGCTGGGGAAAGAGGAGACGGTAAGAAGACAGAAACATTCAGTGTTTTAAAAATAAATAGTTACAGTGGCAAAATTTCAAATGGGTAAATAAAGAAGAGAATATTTAGCTGACAACGCAAATTACTTTTACGGAAGAAGAAAAGGTAATTTTTTCATATTCCTATTGACCCTAACAGACATTATTTCAAAAAGAATATTATTATTAACAGTAAATTATAGATATTGATGTAGAAAGTTCCGTGGAATTTCTAGGATATATATATATATATATATATATATATATATATATATGTGTGTGTGTGTGTGTGTGTGTGTGTGTGTGTGTGTGTGTGTGTGTGTGTGTGAATATATATTAGTTTAACTTGACTATGATTGATTAGTCTATAAGGGAGGTATTCAAGTGATTAAGTGAAACGTGGACAAAATTAGATAAAATTTAAAGATGGCAAATGATACAGCGGTAACATAAGTCTTTTGATGAAGCTGTTCGACCCAAAATCATAGTCACAAAAAGACAAGTCATTAACAAGGGTTTTAGGTCGTTTACGAGATTAAAGCATCTTCATTAAATGAACATGATTAATGAGTCCTATAAATCATGGTTGAAAAAGACATATAATTATTAGTGTCCGGCCAGGATAACGTACTCTATCAGGGTAGTTTAAATTAGTGACGTAAAAGCCTCTTTCAAGCCTTCATTTTAATACTTTGTGAGTGTTCACCATCATCATCATCATCATCATCATCATCATCATCATCATCATCATCATCATCATCATCATCATCATCATCACCATCACCAGCATCATCCGCGTTGTTATTAGAATCTATTAATAATGAAGTTTTACTATCTGCCTGAAGCCGAAATTATACAATAGTTTTAAATGTTATAGGGAGGTAGAGTAGTATAGTATAGGGGTGGTAGAATATTATATGTTCTGTAGTTATGAGACTATCCTGTAAAGCATTACCTCTTCATTGGGGGGGGTAGTGTAGTATATATCCGTTCTTTATAATACCATCTTCCCAGGCATTACCTCCTCTTTT
Organism: Sepiola atlantica; assembly: GCA_963556195.1. Classification (NCBI taxonomy): domain Eukaryota; kingdom Metazoa; phylum Mollusca; class Cephalopoda; order Sepiida; family Sepiolidae; genus Sepiola; species Sepiola atlantica. The sequence continues at coordinate 116,011,154 of OY744526.1, forward strand.
GGAGAGGGGGCAGTGTATATCACCAGGTTGACTATTTTTCATACAACTCTTTTAACTTAGATATATTTTCAACCATGTTTTTATAGCTACCTGGCCTTTTCGTATGAGATCTAAGTGTAGCACTTGTTGTCACTAAGTGTTTTTTTAAATGAAAAGCAAAGTGAGTTAATCGAAAATCTATTCTCGTACTATATTCTACTGGGAGTGATAGTGTAGTATCTGTTCTGTTATCATGAGACCACTCCCTAGGGATTGCTTCCTCGTTTAGAGAGGAGATGATCTAATATAAGTTTGTTCGTTATGGTCCCATTCTTTAAGGCAATAGACTCTCCTATAATTTTTATTGAGGGGGTCATCCAAGTTATTACCTCATTATTTGTGGTGGTAGTGTAATATATGTTTGCTCGTCATGATACAATATCTTTCCAGGAATTAACTCTCTCTTTGAGGGGATGGGTGTGTAGTATCTGAAATATATTACTATAGTATATTCGTTCGTCATAATCTCATCTATCCAGGCATTATCTCCTGTGGAAGTGGGGGTAGTGTAGTATCTGTTCTTTTGTCATCAGACTATTCTCCCAGACAGTATCTCCCCATTTGAGAGAAGTTTAGCATGTGTTGTGTTTCCATGATACCATATGCCTAGGCGTTATCGTTTCCTTGGGGCAATGTTCGTTCGTCATGATACTATTACCCCAGGAATTACTCGCTCCTAGTTTGGGGGTTATTTTAGTATCTGGTCTTCTCTCCTTATACTATCCTCCCAGGTATGTCATCCTAGTTGGGGTGAGTTAGTGTAGTATATGTTTTGTTGTCATTAGACCATCCTCCCAGAGATTACCTTCTCCTTTTTGAAGGACGGGGCTTGTGTAGTTTTATGTTATATTGTCACGATACTATTCTCTCGCAAATAACCTCCTCCATTTTGGGAGGGGAATCCTCCAGGCATTACCTCCTCTTTTGGTGGTAGTGTAATATCTGTTCTGTTGTCATGAAACCATCTTGTTAGGTATTAATTTCTCTTTTGTGGGGGAGTAGTGTTGTATATGTTCGATCGTCAGGATACCATCTAACAAGGCATTAATTCCTCAGTTTTATTTTCGAAGAAAGGGTCCTCCCAAACATTACCACCTCCTTTGGAAGAAGGTGTAGTGTAGTATCTGCTCTGTTGTCATGAAACCATCCTCCCAGGCATTAACTCATTATTTTAATTGTTCATCAACCATTCTCCCAAGGAGTACTGTTTCCATTTATTTTGAAGGGTAGTTTAATATCTGTTTTGTTGTGATTAGACTATCCTCCTAGGCATTACCTCTTCCTTTTGGGAAGTCATGTAAGATATTTTGGTTCGTCATGTTACCATCTTCCCAGGCATTACATTTGCATTCTATATATATACTATCAAAACTATGTCATTACGAAACCTAAATACACCAGTATAAACCTTCATCCCTTCCGACTTGAACATCTTTTTTTACTAATGCGTCACCACTTATCAATGCCAAAAGTCACACGAGGATAAGGGTTAATGAGATAGAATTATTGTTAGTTGAAAGATGAAGAATATTATGAAAGGATTGACAATGATTATTGGAATGAACTGAATTTGGTTACTTATTAGTACGGTTTACGACAAGTATGCTTTTACATTGGATTTGGGGACGAATTTGTTATAATCTAGAGAGAAGCAGTCTTGTGATAATGTGTTCCACATATGAGATGCGCTTGTAAAAGAGCTCTTTTCATGGAAATTCCACCTGATGTTAGACACACGGATGGAGAAAGAAAGGTTTTTTCGTTGTGGGTGGAGACGAATTGTTTCTGTGGACGTCTTACAGGGTGTAACCAAAGATTGGAGCTCAGTCGAGCACGTTACATGGGAGTAACGATAGAGTAGAGAGAGACTAGCGACGTAATCTCTGTGAGAAAGGAGCTGGAATTAACAGAAGAGCTCTTACTCCACTAGATTTCGAAGTCGATGTTGTACAATATCAATATAGGAACGAGTGTTCTGAGCGGCACCTTTCCAAATGTGACAGCAGTACTGACTCTATCTTAAGACGTCTTATGTGTGCTTCATTCCTTAAGAAATAGTTTTAAAATGATTTATCCTACTGCTAACATTAAACCCGAGTGGCAAGCCTCCCCCGCCACCAACAACACAACGGACTTAGGGTTAGTGGTACGGTAAGTTATTTTGACTATCTGTTCTAGTTAAAGTTATCCAAAGCTAAGCGACCACCTTTTAAAATATTGACGCCATATTTTATTTTTTTAATGCTTCAATAAGTCAACTTTCTTATACCAAATACAGAGATAATAAATCTTATGGTCAGTTTACATACTTGAAAAGTATACTGGTCGGTAGAAAATTAAATGTTAATGCGTTTGGTGAAAAGTAATACTTATAATTTTTTCTACTTATCGATTGTTAACTATACTGTATGATTACCATAATTTGTAATGTGTTGAATCTTTATTAGGTGGAGAAAACGTGAAACAGTAGATAAACGAATTTGATGGCCCTCCTTTTTTTCATGATTTCGTTTCAGAGTTTTTGAGATGGGGATTGATAATTTATATTATTTGGATTATTCGGATTACTGTACTCATCTTGGATGTTATTCTCACGTTTCGGCCGATGTAACCACCAACCTTTTTCAGGTGTCTCTTGTCGAACTAGAGGATATGTGCGAAATTTAGAACTGAACCCTTTATATAATCGACGGGGTAGTGTTGTATTTCTGCTGAGCTTAAAAGAAAGACGACAAACACTGATGTATAAAAGTATGATGATATATCTTTATTGTCGGTGGTGGTGAACGAGTAAGGCGAGTGAGGAAAGTCGAGGATGCACAGGGATTGTTTTGACAGACATTACCTTTTAAATATCCCCACGGATAAAAGTTTTGGGGGTTAGGGTTCGGTGAATGTGAAAAGAATTTAGGACCGCACATTTTACTAATAATATAATCACCAAGGTGTCCCCAATATCATTGAACGGCGATAAATCAAAGATTGTTGGACATTCATGACGGAAACTTGGTGGACAAGGATTAAAGAAAAGATTGTGAATGTGACCAACGATAAAGTGGTGCACAACTTTTCTGTTTGCAGAATTAATTTTACTCGTCCTAGAGCGGACATTGTTCTAGTATTACTCTTAGTAGAAAATACAAAAATTTTAGAAATTAGTACTAACAAATAAAAACTCCATATACTAAAAGCCCTATATATAAAAACAAAACAAAACTTAATCAATAGAATTAACTATAATATATGTAATAATATTCTAAAATGTTAATAGCTCCAATATAGTTTCGTGACTTAGTACATCATTCCCGCCAAACACCTTCTATAAATACTACACATGGTCTAGACCGATTAGCCTCATTCCCCCTGAATATGGACCCAGATGGGTCCGAAAGTACTTGGAAGACAGATGCAAATTATGGCAAATTCATCAGCCAATTCCTATCCGAAACTAAGATCCTAATTCGGACTATTTAAAGGATCTACCAACGGATATCTAGACACGAGTTGTCTATTATATTCAACAATACTTGCCTGAAAGAGAAAATGCTGCCTAGATATACATATATATATATATATATATATATATATATATATATATATATATATAGAGAGAGAGAGAGAGAGAGAGAGAAAGAGAGAGAGAGAGAAAGAGAGAGAGAGAGATAGGGGGAGAAAGAACGGAAGGAGAAGAGAGGATATATGGATGTATTGCTGATAATATACTTATAATATAATTATAAAAGATTGTCGTAAAAGGAAAGAATTATGTTTCCAAAAAACATTTATTATTGTGTGAAATGGCCGAGAAAAAGAACGAATCGAATGTCTTGAGGTTTTTCTTCTGATGGAGATGAATTTACATTTGTTCTTTTTGTTCATGATCGAATGATAAATTCACACATTTCTAGGCACATGCATTAAAATGATTAAAACTGGCTGATTTATTCCCAGATATCACAAGATTGTTCAACTGATGTTTTTGTTTTGCGTTTGATATGCGTGATTTAAAAAGAAAAAACAACAAAAATTGTGAAGATTGTTGTCTGTCATTTAACAGCGAATTTGAGCGAACATCAGAAGGCAGATTCATTCGATTCTTTCCCAGGAAATGAGGGCTTTCGGAAAATATTTAATTTGATAGTCATTAATATGTAAATGATAAGGATCCCCTTTACTTTAATAGATACTGTCACGAAAAGAAGGTAGACTTTTGCTAGCAATAATAATAATCTAAAAATCAGCAGATGGTAATCGTGAATGGATGGTATCACGACAACAGAACAGATACTACACTACCTTTTCCAAAAAGAAAGGGTTATGCCCGGAAGGATAGTCTTATTTGATACGAGTTTAAACTCAGTAAATATGCATCTAAATTATGGTCGTCTTCAAGTAACATATTTTGATCCAAATTGGACTGAGGATTCTAGACATATGGTTTAGTATCATAAATAAATCTTTATTTTTATCTTTGTAAGGGAACATAAAAGATTAAAAATTAACAGATACTTGTTAAAAACTGCCCCATAACACATTCATACAATTAATCAATGTCAGTACTAACATAGGTTTTCTTCCTCTTCCTTTTCGGTCTCATAAATCCTTATCCTCGAGTGGCTCCTGGCCTTGATGAGCGGTGACTCTTTGACAAAAAAAAGATCAGTAGACATCTCCGCCTCTTTAGATAACTGTTTCAAATCACGTTGCGCTATCGCAAGGTTCGTTGACCATGTTTACCATTGATTTCTTACTGATAATGACTTAGTTTTCTCTGGAATTAAAGTGTTTAGAAGCCGCTCTAAGATCGCAGTACTAGTAGAGGATTGAGTGCTTCTCTTCCTTCTCGGTGTTTCCCTCCTCCGTTAGTCTTCATGGCCATTTTCGTATAGTACCAAATCAGGCTCGTGGGAGGTGACGGTGGTTAAGTGGATAACGACACGGACTGAAGACCTGGGTGTTCCAAGTTCGAATCCAGTCGGTTCCCCAGTACCACTTTCACTTAGGGATGTTGACAACCTTCTCGTGGTCCTTCCCGTAAGTACCCGATGTCTTTCCAGAAAGATGTCTAACAAGAAAAACATCTGGGGAAACTAATGCCAACACCAGAATCATCTCATTCACACGAAAGAAGAATAAGGCTCGTGACACTACATTTTGGGGAAGGGGAAAGGGAAAGGGAAAGGGGACGGGGGTGGGGGCATGTCTGATTTTAGATTATTATTATTGCTAACAAATGTATTATCCCAATGATTACATATTTTAGCTAGCTTAGGGGGATGGTATCAGGACGACCGTATGTGTACTGCACTGACCGCCAAAAGAGAAAGTAATGACTGGGAATATGGTATCATGACAAATAAACAAATACTACTATCACCTCCCTCAAAAAGATGAATCAATGCCTGGAAGGATGATATCGGGACAACAACACAGATACTGCACGAACTACCACCACCCCAAAAAAGGAGAAAGTAATCCTGGATGGATCGTCTCATGACAACAAAACAAATACTTCACTACCTCTTCCCCAAATAAAGGAGATTATAACTGGAAGGGTGGTATCATGACAATAGAAGAAATACTACACACACACACCACACATAGAAAAGAAGAAAACCCCTGCAAGGGTCTTCCTATAACAACAGAACAGCTAATACATTACCTCCTTTCAACGAATCAGTAATGCCTGGGAGGATAGTCGCAAGAGAACCGACAAAATACTACACTAACTCAAAAAGGAGAAAATAATGCCTGGGAGGATGGTATGAACGAACCTATATTACATTATTCCCTCTCTAAAACAGGAGGAAGTTGTGTCTGTGAGGATGGCACTATGACAACAGAACATATATTAAACAACTCCCCTAAATCGGAGAAGCTAATGCCTGGGATGATGATATCATAACCAGAGAACAGATACTACACTATGACCGTAAAAAGAGAAGGGGTAATAACTTGAAAGATGAGATAATGACGAACGAACATATACTACACTAGCCCCTGAGTAGAGGTAATGGTTGAGAGGATGGTCTCATGACAACATAACAGATACTACACTACCACCACGAAATAAGAGGTAATTCCCGGGAGGATGGTATCACGACACCAGGACAGATACTATACTACCCCCCCCAAAAAAAAAATATATATATATATATAAACAGGAAAACGTAATTCCCGGTTTGATTCCCTCCAAAAAAAGAAAAGTAAATGTTTTGGTGGATAATACCATGACGAAGACCATACTACCTTGCAGCCCTAAAAAAGTAGAGGGAATGCCTGGGATGATGGTATCATTAGGAATGAACATATACGACACCAAATGAGAGGGTAATGTCTGCCAGACTGGTATCATTGCGAACCGAATACTACACTACCCGTCAAAAGCGGATTGAATTCGTGGGAGTATAGTATCACAACAACAAAACAAATGATGCACTATCACAACAACACCCCCCCCCCAAAAAAAAAATGGGGTGGTGAGGTCTGGGAGGTACCCCGCCACAAAGGCTGGGATAAAGAGGCCATGACAACAGAACAGATTTTACACTTCGTTCCCCCTCAAACATGATTCGGAAGAAAGTATCATGACAACAAAACATACACTCAACTTATATTTCTGAATTTTTGAGATGAGAATTGATAATTTGTATAATTTGGTTATTCGGACTACATTTCACATCTTGAGGGATATAATCACAACGTTTTGGACGCTCTAACCTCCGGCCTTCTTCAGGTGTATCTCTTCGAACTCGGAAATATTTCTGTCGAACTCGGAATTTCGAACGGAACCCTTTATTTAATCAACGGGGGTAGCATGCTCTTGTTCTGTCAGCCATGACTGGGAAAAGTCTTCAGTAATTCGCAATTTTTCGTATCGCTCGCACCGAGGATTGAACCTTCAACCTTTAGATAACTATCACTTAGAACTGAATTTAACTTGTTACTCTATGCACTGCGCCACGGATAGTTCTAGTATTAATTTTGGGAGCCTTAAACCTATTCTTGATTTTTCTACGTGTAGTCTTACTACTTATCACTATATATCAGTATTTTTATTACTACATATAACTATGAGTTGGATAATGGTCCTGTGGGGCCGGACGCATCTTGAAGTGAACACATGTGTGAGAGATCGTTTTGTTTGGCTTGCACTATTTAATGCGAGTGGACACGTACAGTCGAGTGCAAAATAAACTGGTTCTCACAGTCGGAGCTCACAGACGTTGACAGGGTCACCACGTTGACGAGACCTCAGAGCAAGGGTCAAGGTGCACCTGCCCATGGAGGTTCTGTTACGTCAAGTGCTTTTGTGTGGGAAGCAAAGTTTTGCTAGTCTGGATTTTGGAAGCGGGCCGAATGGACGATTTCTCTATGTCGTCTTCAACATGATTAGGGGAATTAAATTCTCTAAGAGAATACCAGCATGAGATTTCTTCTTCCCCCCTCCTCGAATGGCTAAGGACTTAAGTAGAAATTAACTACGATAAAGTAGGAATTTGGTCTCTCCCTTAAGGTTAGTGAAGCATCTTCAGTGGGAACGGTAACTGACGCCTGAAATAAACAGAATCAAAGTAAAAGATTGTTGTCTCGTTAATTTGTGTTATAAAGGTTTTGTTGCAGACAACGGACAGCGAGGGTCACGGCAGAAAGAAAGTAGAAATAACTCAACCACTAGATGAAATCGAGACGACCCCCTCCACGCGATGAGGAAAAAGAGAAAGTACGAGAAATTAAAAGGTATGTGACTTATACATTTTTGGTGTTAAAAATGGCCAGTCGTTTAAGCGAAAACTGCCACAGCCCATTTGGGAGAGGTATACAAAGCGAGAACTGCAACGTCCCATTCCGGGACGGCTATGCAACATGAATATATATATATATACATACATATATATACATATATATATATACATATATATATATATACATATATATATATATATATATATATATATATATATATATATATATATATATATATATATATATATACGAATCTATTATTTATTTTCCGTCCAGATTCCCTACAGAAATATTCCCGAGTTCGAAACGTTGTGATGAGAATTGTAGTCCGAATAATCAGAATTATACATTCTCGCCCTAACTATTATGACATTTGAGCTCCTTGCTTGGATAAGTTTATCTATGTATGCATTCGTGGACTAGACGATTTTGTGATTTTTTTTTTCGTTTTCCAGTACTGCCTTCGGTTTGTGCCTGTACCATTTGTCTGCGTTTTCAAAATGCAGTCGTTTGCCTTCCCCACCGTGTTTGTTTTCTTTTAGGGCTAGTTTGCGTCATTCACTTGTTATGTGATTTACTTATCGTCTCTTTGTCCACAGCGTCTATATTTTCTGTTTTTCTGAGTGTTTATTATTATTATTAGTAGTATTATTTTGGTAGTAGTAGTTTTTGGGTGATTATTTGATTCCTATATAAAAGCAATAGAAACAATAATAATCTGTAAATTAACGAATAACGGAATAGTATTCTTTCATTCTAAATCCATTGTATTACTACACAACAATCAGTGGCGACTCGTGGCTAAGATGAGTGTTGGTGCTGCTTCAGAAAAGTTTTACCCATTGTTTTGATATTGTGTAAACGGAAAACAAACAAATGAATATATATATACATAATTTATACATAAAACTGCCGTCAAGATATTTTAAACAAATTCTACTCGGAATATGAGACGACCTCGTCTCATATTCCGAGTAGAATTTGTTTAAAATATCTTGACGGCAAAAAAGAGATACATTATTTAAATTTATTTCCTTTGATATTTTTTTCATTTTTTGTCTTCAAATCAAACAGAACGTTATTTGTTTTTGTTTGTTTTTTATTCGATTACAGTATTATTGTAGATTGACATCCTCCACCCACTCTACCAAAGTAAGATTCTACTTTCTATAGGTGATTACGTGTTAACCCTCTTAAAACATGACAGGAAAAAAACTATTATTTTAGAATTTAGAGAAATGGATCAGTTTCACATGTAAATTTAACGTAAAATGATATCTCATTTCCGGACAATTTTTTTAAGTGCGATTCTACTTTTTAGGTAATTACGTGCGGTTTTACAACTTTGCCATTAGCTCTTCGGGTTAGTAATTAAAAAAATGAGTTAATTGCCCTAAAATGTTAGAATTGTACGAAAATAAGTGATCATTGTCCCTTTAATTTATATCTAAAACTGATCACCATCTCCAAATACTAAAATAATTGTCATTTTTTGCATTTTTTCTCGAAGTTTTGAGAGTGTTGACACATAATCGAATAAAAAAAAGTAGAATTTCATTTTTAAGGGTGAAGGTGATTTACCGACTTTACTTTATACTCATTAAAACATATTTTTTTACTTAAAAAAATTGATTTATTGTTGTATTATTTTAACTATTCGGACTATTATTCTCATCTTGGTTTTTATTTTCCCAACGTTTCAGCCTATATAACCCTGACTTTCTTTTCGAATTTGTAAAATCAAACCTAAGAATCGAACTTAGGAAACTGGACGGAATTTGTGACTAAACCTTTTATTTAATTTACGGAAGTGGATTGTTCTTGTTCCATCAACCCTGACAGGTAGAAGTTCTAATTAATTAATAATTATTTTATTCATCGTTATTATCATTATTAGTTATTAGAAAGAGTTGGACCTTCAATCCTTAGAAGACTCAACTTTAGAACTGATTGATAACACATGCCTTTATCCGGAGGTTGAAGGTTCAATCCGTACTACAGGCGATAACAGTTAAGAATGACACAATAATGAATTAACACTTCTACCTGTTATAGGTGACGGAACGAGACCAATCTACCCTCGTGAATTAACTACAGGGTTCAGTTTTAAATTTCTTATAGGTTCCTGAGTTCGACATAAATATTCCCTAGTTTGAACATATGCACCTAAAAAAAGCCGGAGGTAACATCGGTTGAAACGTTGTGAAAATAATAACCAATTTGAGAATAGTAATCCGAATAAAACAAATTATAAATTCCCGTCTTAAAAAATGTCCAAACATTTATTGTCCAAACATTTTTTAACTAACAATTAAACCCTATTTTAGTCACGTAAATTATTAAAAATGAAATTGGTTATGGCATTACTCTCAAACAAGTTATGCGCCACGGATGTTGTCAAAAAGTGTATTTCTTTATGCAAGACCTTTAAATCTTCGTCTATTTAATATACGGCTAAACTTAGTGATCTTTCGTTAACTTAATATTAGTCACTGGTAAAGATGTAAGCAAAAACTAAATTTAACACAAAGTTCCCACTTTTCGTCCTGTATTTTCTAACAAAGGGGGCATTTTTAACAAGATACGGCTCCGTAGTTTACACTTATCACATTCAAAAATATGGTTGACGGTATATAAATAGAGCATACGCAGAGTCAAAGTAAACACCTTATTCCATCAGCATATTAAGGATATGAGACTCGTCGCTGTAGGGAGCGCCAGTTCTCCGCTGCCTTTTGTGCCGCTCGCCTGACTCACGCAGACTCACAAGAAGCAAACACCAAATAGGTGTAACTGTGAATCTCACAGCTTCATGCACGTTTTTTTATATGAATTTGGGGATGGCTACCGACATTAAACTTAAGGATTTATAATGTACACATAAAAAGAAAGAATTAAAGAAAATCCAACGTATTATTTTAAATGTTATCGATAATATTGAGCAGAAATTACTTGGGGTGCTGCAGTTCTACAATTCCTATACACGACCCGCCACTGATTACTATACATAAATATAGTTTAAAACGAACACATGGACAATCATTATCTATTCAGGCAATATAGAGACGATATTTAGACCAGTTGAACATTCAGCCTAATTGCTGGGGATATTAATGTGTTTGTTTTCTTCCGATTTCGACGAATTTATTTTCGTAAAACTAAAGATTCCGCTTATATAGGCGATTACGTGTGAACATTCAAAATATGTTAGAAGACTGAAATACAATTTATTTAAATGTATTTACAATAAATCTTTGCTATCACATCGTCATAGTTTACCCCTAAAAACTGTGTCACTACTGCAGTTTAACAATTCGAACGAATTTATTTTTATAAATTTTGAACAATTACATTCGCAACAAGGACATATATACGGACTTTTCATTATGAATGGGGATAAAGCATTGCCTAATATCAATAACATCTAACGAATGCTACAGTGTTACTTTAATTGATTAGCAAAAAAATATATTTTTGTTAAATCTTATTGCAGTCACGTAAATTATTGAGAGTGAAGTAGATTTCAGCATTATTTTTCCATACTTTTGTTGGATAATGGCCCTATGAGAATGGACGTATCTGTTGGAAATCGTTGGTTTGACTTGCGCGAATTGGCACGGCGTTGACCCGTGCAGTCGAGTGCAGAATAGGGCCTGTTCTCACAGTCGGAAATAACAGACGTGACAGGGTCACCGCGTGACGAGACATCAGATCAAGGGTCAATGTGCACCTGCGAGAGCGTCTGTGACGTCACGGGCCTTCGCGTGGGAAACAGAGGGATCCGTGACGTCACTCGTTCTTCCTGAGATGCGAGTATTAACAGTCTGGGTTTTGGAGGCGAACCTACCAGACGTGATGTTTACCATGTAAACTGCAACTTACATAAGGGAAATATTTCCCTAAGAAAATACAGGCGAAATATTTCTTCCCCCCTCCACGAATGGTTAAGACTTAATTGATAAATAACTACGATAGAGTAGTAATTTGCTTTCTCTCTCTCTCTCTCTTTCTTTCTCTCTCTCTCTCTCTCTCTCTCTCTCTCTCTCTCTACGTTGGGGAATATCTCCAAGCCGATAGATAACTAACGCCTGTAATAAAAAGAATTGAAAGTTAAAAAGATTGTTGTTTAGTGAATCGGTCATGAAGTTTTGTTGTAGCGACGATGAACCACGGCAGTGCGGAAGAGAAGAAACAATTCAACCACTAGACGACACGCCCCTCCACGCGACAAGGAAAGAAGAGTGGGTACGAGAAATTTAAAGGTATGCAAACTATGTTATTTATGTTTTAAATTGACGAGTGTACAAAACGCGTACTGCCGCGGTCCAAGCAGGAAAGGTTCTATGCGACGCTTTTTAATCGACATAACTGTCAGCGGCATTTTTGTGTTTTCACATTTTTTTTCCGTTACAACAAATAAGTGTTCCAAAACAAAATACAATTTACTTTTTTACGTACTTGCATAGTTTTAAACTTCTGAAAGTGTTTTCAAGTTTTTTTTTATTTCAATATAAGATTTCGTCGATATTTAATCCTTCGGAGACCGTAAAAAATCCAAAATGATAGACCCATGAGTTTCTCTGTGTGTTTCATTTATTAAATGAAGTTACAAAATGACTTACCACTAACCCCAAGTCCGACTGGCAACACCTCCGGACTTAAATGTGTAATATAGTTAACAGAATATACAAAAAATACATTTTAGTATAGGACCCCTTCATAAAAACACGATAAAATTGAAATACTATATATTACTATAGTAATATACGCTTAGATAACATACACATGCATACATCCAGCATCAAACTATATTACATTCCAATGGCCTGGAAGAGAGTATTCATTTTGTATTTAATTAATATAGGAAACTCATTCCCCACTCTAAAAGCTAAATAAATTATATTTTCGTTGAAATGCCTTTTTGGCTGATATTTTCATACAGTTAAATCATTCTTTCATGTCCTATCACGCCGGGCAATGCCGGAAAATGGGTCTTGCTAGTTAATAATAATACAATACAATTGATAAAATGGAAAAACTGGAGCAGACATTTTCTAGTAATTGGACATTTTTGGTGGAAAAGTTGTATTCTTCTTTAATTTTGGTCTGGATTGGAAGCATTTCCATTAACATAATATTTTGGCATATTTGTTTATTTCAAATAGTATTCAATAAAAGAATAAGTTTTCAATTAAAGCTCAAAAATAAATTTAATAAAAAAATTTAAAATTTTCAAAACAAAACAGGAAAAGAATTGAAATTTAGTAAAATAAATTTGAAATGTTATTTCTCCAAATATTGGCAAAGAAATAATAGAAAAAAAAAGAAGTAAGATTTATAAAAAAATATAGAATGATTTTTTTTTATTTAATATGATTTTTGGTTAATTTGGCTGCCCATATAATGTGAGGGAATCAGTCACTTGAGTGGACTTATTTATCCTATATTTTAACTTATTTGTTGTTAATTATTTTTAATATTCTTGCCATGTCTGGTAAAAAATGGATTACAGGAAAAATGCGGACGCATGTAAAGAAATATTCTTAAATTAATGAACCTGGAAAAGTAAAGGACAATAAACCTCTTTATAACTGTTTAAAATATGACAGCTAAAATCTAAATTTGCCAAAAAAATTAGATTATAAAACTAAAAATAAATAATTATAAGTTAATTGTTTATTTTTAGTTTCATTATACATTTTTATTTTAAATTTTCTATGACAAATGTTATCATCATCATCATCATCATCATCATCATCATCATCATCATCATCATCACCACCACCAACATGTTGACTCATTAGTATTTTGGGTAGGAGCAAAATGTAATATATTCTTCTTAGTTTTTCTGTCCTCAGCCAGTGAAGGAGAAATCCTTTTAGACCGTAGAAATTTAACGTTTTGCTCCAACTAAGAGCATCTGTTCTGGGGAGGCTGGGTTTTTCCTACTTAAATATTGATATTGTGCCTAACTCTGCTTTCGTTGGAGCAAGTAGATAAGAACAGCAACAACAACAACACCAATTTTTTTTTTAAATAATCAACGCATGTATTTAATTATTAATATAAAAGTTTTGTTAATGATTGCGTTTAATATAAACTCTATTTTTAAGTTATTATTCCAAAGTTATCCGGGAGTTTAGCTATGTGTAAATATACGCGTGCGAAAATGTAACCAAAAAAAATGAAACGGAAATTATGATTCTGAATTTTAAACTAAACTAAATCGCTTTAAAAAATAATAATTAAAGTATTAATATCAAGAAAGGGTTTTCGTATATGTAATAATATAGCAGAATCAAATTATAAGTGAATCTTACTGAATATGAATTCATTAGACAATGCTTAAAAATGAATATGCAAATAAGTTATCGCCTTCCTAGTGTTTAGTAAGGTTTTCTGTGAGTTTATATACCGTATGTTAAAATGTTTCAGTTTATAATTGAATTCGTTACAGGTAAGGTGTTTTAATCTGAATATGGCATTCATTCATTTAGATTATATCTAGTTTTTTTATTATCTTTTTATTATATTTCAACTATCTTTTTTAATATTTCTATTTTTAAATTGCAGTTTTTAATGTTTAGTTTATAATTTTACAATTTTTATTTTAATCTATATTTTTATCTATATGTTATTCTTTCTAGAATTAAATAGTTACAATTTGCTGTATCTTATATATCCTTAAATATAATTATTATTAGTAGTATTATTGTTGATTTTACATTTTGAGTACTGTGAAATTGCATGATAAGAAGTTCTAGTTTTCCCATATTAATGGGATATGTGGGTTTTTTTTCAAGTGATGCTAAAAGATGATGTTATGTTCTCCTGTACGTGATTGTATTATAACAGGGAAGAGACTTTTTAGAATAATCTAAAATATTATACAAAATAAAATTTTCCAAATTATTTTTGAAAGGATCGTACGCCACATGTTCGTTGTGATTGAATTCTTGGAACTGATATAAATAATTGTTTAATTTTATTTATCTCAACTTACCTCATACTAACATACATACATACATATATTCATATATATATGTATATATATATATATATATATATATATATATATATATATATATATATATATATATGTTACGACTACACATTGTTTGTGAATATATTGCCTTTGAAAGTTTCTCGAACCAATTGATAATAATGCAATAGACACTATAAATATTTTTCATTGTTATTATTCTTAAGGGATATATAAATATATGTGTCTCTTTAAACCAGGCATAAACATCGCTTATTCTTTTCGTTAAAGTGACTTTTTTTTTATTTACTTACCTTTTTTTTAAATGATTGATGAGGCTTGTAAGGATCTAGGAATCACTTCTATTTGGTCAATTACTATTTTCTTTTCTGTAAGTTGGCTTTTGTTATGACAAAAGGAATTTATCTGTTTGCTTTCTAATCAACAGAAGAAAAAGAAGAAAAACAATTTTATTTTCATTTGCGTTCGTAGATAGCAAGCAAGAGGAAAAATCACTGAGTACAATAATAATAACAGATCGATAACAACAATTCAACAATGAAGACTTTAATGTAATGGAGGGAGTTTCAAGACGGGAAAGAAAAATACTTCAAATAATATACGATTGACGAAACATATAATAGAATCATGTGCTTCTTCGATTTCATTAATATCATCAAAATATTATTCGTATACATACACACGCGTACACATATATATATATATATATATATATATATATATATATATATATACCTTCTTTGTAATATAGCAGGAAAACCCTTTAACACAGAAATTAATGTTGTTCCCTTTAAACCCCTTTAACCCTAAACCCATTCTCTCCCCCTAATTCCTTTAGAACACACATCATCAAACCCCAAAACAGTAACGGCCAAATATACGAAACTCATAATATTGACTCACGGGAATTATATAGAAATATTTTTTTTTTTTTTTAATTTTTTATTTTCACTTTTTTATTATTATTTTCTAATATTTTTTATATCTATTTGAATCTCCTCCGGTTTAAATCTCAACTGTTACTTTTCGCCCTCCCCCTCTGTTTTCAACCCTTATTAAACCTTCCTTACACTAAATTAAAACAAACATACACAACACTCTAAGCAAATAACGCGTCCAAATGAGAGTAACACGTGACTTCACATTTTCGAAACAGATGACAACAGAAGCTGAAGAGAACCGGATGGCTAAGTCCTTCCGTGCTTGAAACCGACGGTACCAATGTTGTACTAATTTTTCTGTAACAATATATATATATATATATATATATATATATATATATATATATATATATATATATATATAAAGTTAAGGGGTAGGACTGGGTGGTTGCTATGCCGGGTTCAAAGGTTTGAACGAAATGTGTGTGTATTCTGACCTTAAAACCCGGCATAGCAACAACCCCACACCTACTTACAACTTGGCACTCAATAAATCCTTCGTTACCCCATCTAATTTTACTATCTAAGACATTGAAGCCATGTTATAAATAGATTAAACTTTCAATCTTTTAACTCTTCACATAAGCTTACAAACCTTGTTTTTCTTTCAGGTGTTTTAAATTTCACCATGTGACCTCCCTGTCTTGAATTTGACTTTTTATTTTTATTTGTTTTAATCCTTTCCCAATAGGAAAATCTAAGTTAAAGATCAAACTGTTATTTCGCCTGATGAGATCTTAGTATCTCATAAGTATTGATCGAAGTGTGAAAATATATGTTTTAGCGTGTATCTTCTATATTTTAAGTACACCAACCCCTTCGAATTTAAAGCTCGATGAGTGTCAACTAGTAACAATAGAGCATATATAAGTAAACAAGGTTCCTTTACATTCCAAAGTCTAATATTTTAGTTTTCTCGCAAAACATTTTTAAAACAGTCAATCTTTAGTGCAATTATTTTAGGAACTTTTTTTGCTAATTGACGATTCCCGTAAGGATAAATCGTGTACGTGTGTAGGTAAAAACAAATATTTATGTAATTATGTTCCTTTCAGTAGTTGAACACTTTGACGACGGCTGCCTTTAATAGGATTAATCTCTCTTTTATTTACCGGGTTGTTAATAACGGCCGTGTAGGCTAAGACGTCGGAACTGGAGTTTGAAATATGAAGTATGAATAATCTTCTATACATTAATTACGTTAATCCCCGTAAAGATGAAATGTATACATATTTAGATAAACACAAATATATATATATATATATATATATATATACATATATATATATATATATATATATATATATATATATATATATATATATATATATATATATATATATATATATATACCATGAATTTTAAAACTGTTCTTTTTTCGGAGATTTCTGCGAAATAGTTACATGTTTAAAAGCTGGATATCCCCTTTTCTGTTTCACGTTTTAGGATTAGATCCCTTACAACTAATATAGATGGACCCCCTTTGGTATTTTGCTAATTTTTCAGCAGGTTAAATCAGTCTATACAATTTCTAAGTTAAATCAGTATATACAAGTTCTAAGTTAAATCCGTCTATACAAGTTCTAAGTTTAATCAGTATATAAAAGTTCTAAGTTAAATCAGTCTATACAAGTTCTAAGTTAAATCCGTCTATACAAGTTCTAAGTTAAATCAGTATATACAAGTTCTAAGTTAAATCAGTCTATACAAGTTCTAAGTTAAATCCGTCTATACAAGTTCTAAGTTAAATCAGTATATACAAGTTCTAAGTTAAATCAGTATATACAAGTTCTAAGTTTAATCAGTATATACAAGTTCTAAGTTAAATCAGTATATACAAGTTCTAAGTCTACAATAGTCTGAGTTAGTTAGTATCAAAGGATTTCAATTCCTTCAGGCCGTATATTAGCGTTCGAATAATACCGATGTCACAAGGAATACGGAAGTTCAAATTTGCTGTGAATGAGTATTTGGAAGGAGAACGTTGCCATTTCCTTCCGCGATTAGATTGCAATGTTTGAGCATTGTTGGACTAAGTACATTCACATAAATGGGTCAGAAATATTGTGCAAAATAGTGAAAGCCCGTCTTGATTTTCGACTATTTTTGGATTACATTTAGCAATTCTAAAACGACCATCGTGTAAAATAGTGAAAACTTGTCTTTTTTTCGCCGACTTTTTCTGGTTTACATCTAGCACTTCAGAACGACCATTGTGAAAGATAATGAAAACCTAACGACCATTGTGAAAAATAGTGAACGTCTGTCATGTTTTTGCTACTCTTTCTGGGTTACGTCTAGTAATTCTTGAACGACCATCTTGTAAAATAGTGAAAACGTGTCTTGTGTCTGCAACTCTTTCTGGATTAGGTCTAGCACTTTTAGAAACACAATTGTGATATTGATGAATTCCAGCATTTTAGACTGAGTTTTAAATTTCAACTCAACAAGCCGCAACAGAGAACATTTTTTGTTGCAACTCCCCACCCATTTTTCTGTGGCAGCTGTCAGAAAGTTATTAGTTATTGCGACAAATCGCAATATTCCATAATTTAGCATAAACACGCCCAGGGACGGGTATTCATCGAGTTACATACGATAATTAGATTTACTTTTCAAAAAACATTACTTTTCTATGCGTACAGAGGCTATTTACGGCTGAACTAATAAGTGCTGAGTGCAGAGGTGAATTGACCCAAGAAACGGTGTCTAGGCTATAATCTCATTGCTAAATTTCGACTTGCTCTTTCGTTTCCTGTTAGACATCCGTAAAAAAGGATTCTCAAAATGGCAATGATGCTAAAGAAAAGTCAATGGTTATTATTCAGCGAAAGTTTCTATTATGCAAACACTAATTATTTCCCCGGGAAAAAATTAAATGTTGATGGTTTTCAATGTTTTTAAAATGACAACAGTGAAGTAATTTTAGACGCCATGATTGGATGAAAGCGAATGTCTAAAATAAGCATGATTATGCGTTGCAATGTTTGATCACCAATCTCATATTTGTCAGAGGAAGAAGGCACGAGTCTGTGATTAGTTTAATCAATAATTGCTTGTTCCCAAAATAATTCTTACAATGGAAAACAAACAACTAAATGTTACACTCTATTCATTAATCAATAGCAAAGAATATATGAAGTGTTCGAATGCAAAACGCGATAAATCCAACTTCTTAAAATTGATATATAAAATGTAAAATTCCACCGTAACTCCTTATTTAGAATTAAAAGCAAGAATTATAAGAAAATATCACATTACTATAACAAAATGATTTGAAGAGTGATGAAACGCAATTTTTTTCTAAGCAGTAATTTAACAATTATGAAAAAGGCCTTTAACAAACTCTTTATTTATAAGGTTATGAAATATTTAATAAGTGAACGCAGTAATATAATGGTATTTGCAACGGGTAGAGCGCCACTGGGGCGCATTACTGTTTTACATGACATTATGAGGTGAGCTTTGTTACATCATTGTCATCGATTCGCAAGGAATGTATATGTGTACTTATTTAGTATTGCGTGTGTGTTGGTGCTACTATTTTGAAAACATATTTTATTGTTGACTTGATAGAGCTAACATCCAGATTTTTTAAGTCAGGCAGAAATAGCATTTAAGCTGACAAATCAAACTTTGATTCTGACTAGCCAACTTTAGATGCTAGTTCTGTATATTGTTAGCGGCAATATAATAACGCACTTAGCTACAATCTATTTTTAAAATTACCTAGCCTGTCCTAAACACTGCTAATATAAAACATTTTCCAATAATTGCTGTAAAATAAAAATCAGTAAGTGATATAACTTATTATCAATTTAAGAATATAATAGGACTTGTCAACATTAAGTTTTAATGTGCGCAAACAAATAACAAATAAAAATGTGTTCACTGCATCTCGAACAATCCCGGTTAGTACAGCTAATTGTAGAAATGATAGACACATCCCCTTCAATAAAAAAAATCAATCCCGTCCGTATGCTTGACGTGGCTTTGGTCGGATTTTTGGCGTCATTAATTCTCTCCAGAGAATTAATTATCTCCAGAGAATTAATTATCTGGGTTGAAGGAACCATCGTCTTGCTGAAATTTAGCGATTGTATAAAAGGAGCCAACCATCCGTATTTTGTTGAAATTATATCATTTATTTACTTTTTATCGAAGAAACATAATTAAAAACTCAAAAGTCGGCTTAAGTTGGGTCTTGTACCACTGTTCTCATGCGAGGGAAAACACCAACTGAATTTCTCCCTCGCTGTGAGAAGAAACGAGAGAGAGATTCGTCTGAAAGACAATGAAATAGACACAATATGCATAAAAAGGACAGGGGAAAAGAGAAAATTTACACTCACTGGTGTTTTCAATTCATAAGTCTCAATTGGTACTTTTATTGTGTTCAGCTTTATTTTACCTTTCGCCAGTAATTTCGAACTCTCGATTCCATAAACATCTGTCAAATGAAGCTAGGATTAAATCTGATTGACTACACACTAACGCGGAATGGTCGTACCCTCTCTTAGATTATACATAAACTGACAGATCCGCTCAGTTACAAAAGTTAAAAGACTTGCAGTTGAACGAAAACCACGAAAGTCATACTGAACATCACTAAAGAGGCCCAGACTTTCCAGAAAATAAATAGGCTTGCCGTTGACCAACATTTCAAAAACTTTGCTAATAACAAATAGGGGACTGACAGGGAGATACTTAGTGAGGGCAGACCAATCATCAGCATTTTTTAAGATAAGGACAACAGAGGACTCCTTCCAAGATAAAGGAAAAGACGACTTAGACAAACAGAGATTAAACAAGTTCGAGAGGATAGAAGAACATTCAGGACAATACCGTTTTTAGGATGACAACAGGAATTGAACAGGACCAGACGCTTTCGACTGGTCAATGTCAGAAAGAACCCTACCAACCAACTTTTGGAGTGATGATGACAGAATCAAGAGATTGATCAGTTTTCAAAGGAAAATCAAGAACAACACAAGAGTCATTAAGCGAAGAATTGTCAGCAAAAAGACAACCAAAGATATCGCCTCATCCTTAGAAGATAAAATAACCTGAAGACCATTTAAATGAGGAGGAATAGCATATTTGCCACTATTAATAAAACTATAGTAGATTCTCCCAAAATCTCGAGAGCTACCGAGTTGAGATGAAAAGAGTCACGAATCCTTTGAGAATAGCTTTTCAGTAAACAACATATTTGGTTCTCATAAACGTCTTATATTTACGAGTCAATCCGCATGAAAAACTGTTTCTTTTCACGTCCATGCATTTTTTAAACTTAGATTGCCCAAAACAAGGCAAATTACCACTGTATACGTACGGAGCTATTGAGAATCAGGGTGAAAGTTTTGGGAGTCATTCTAAATTGGGAGCCGTGCAGCGAGATGCTTGTTCATATTAGTTTTAAATTTCAGTATTTCAGTGCAGTCGAGGAAACAGGGAGCAGGGAGTGAGTTCTGAAGCTCGAGGAAAGAAGCTATTGAAGTAGAAGGCTCTCTGGCATCTGGGGACCTCCACAGTCAATAGATGGGATCTAGCTGATTGTCGGGTTGGTAAAGTGTATTTAAGTTGAGGGGCCACTAGAGCAGAAAGTCTATCTGAGCACACTCCATTGAAGTACTTGTAAAACAAACACAACGATGCAACATTGCTGTAATTGAACAGGGGCGAGAGCTTGATGTATAGTGATGGACCTATTTGATGAGATACTCTTTTTTTTACCTGTTCTTAGAGGGAGAAATTAGTAGATGGTGCACCGGCCCAGATGTGACAACAATACTCTCTGTATACACCGTATGGTGGCTTTGTAGAGATATAAAATACTGGCAGGCGTTAGCAGTTGTTTATTTCGGTAGAGGGAACCCACCTTTCCCTGCAGAAGCCTTGGCAATTTTTTCTATGTATTTGTTTCAATTTATGTTACCTGTGAATGCTACGCAGTAGTAGGTGGAGTTTGAATAATTGGCTATCAGATAGGATGTTATTAGCCATGTAAATCGGTGGTTGAAAAGGTTTCTTATAATTGTTGAAAGAAGGAAGTTTTGTCTTTGTAGCATTAAATGTTACCATTAATGTATGTCCCCATTCCACTACAGACTGGGGCTCATTTTCTAAGGATTAATCCATTGCCATGTATTTGTGTGTGTTAGTTTTTATCACATGTCGAGAGTAGAGTGTGGTAGCGTCTGCAAATATACCCATCTCGGACACAATTGCATCATGGCGGTGGTTTATAAACCTCAGGAATAATAACGGTCATGGTGTTATGATGAATGGCCATCAACAACTTGGATCTTTCTTTTGGCTAAGAAGGGTCTGATTATATTAAATATGTGTCCAGTAATACCGTACGAATTAATTTTACATGCCAAACCTTGTCAAAAGCTTTGGATATATCAAGCGCCAATCGATGTTTTATTATTGTTAGATCATTCTTCAATTAAACATTGTAAATATAACTGCTAGCAGAGTCTATACCGTCAACAGCAATCTCAAATTGTGAGATCGACCGGCGCCTTTTCAGTTTTTAACCACCACTTATTTTGGCATGTTTACGGGTAATGTTTTTCTGTGTACAATTACCGATCATGATGCTAGGGAATTCTTTTTTTTATTATTCATGAAATATTTAAAATTTTAGAGTGGGGTCATTTTCCTATATAAATTTAACGTAAAATGATCACCGACTTTCTGAAAATCATCGATTATACGTTTTTTTAATTTTCTGTGTACACTTACCTAGTATGTCACTGGATGATTCTGTTTTTTTATCTTGGTAATTTTTTTAGTAAATATTTGAAATGTTGATATAGGAGAACATTTTCGTATATAAATCTAACGTAAAATGATAACTTATTTCCTGGCCATCAATCATTTCCGGACAGAATAGCGTGCAATTGATAACAACATTAGTTTTAATGTTATTATGCAGTAACCAATTTTTGTTAGGAGGGGAGAGATCGATCATAGACATATCTGTGTGTGGTGGGAGGAAGAAACTTATCTTGGCAATGTTTTCTATTTTTCTGACTTATGCAAAATAGCGCGCAGGTTTTTTTGTTGTTTATTTGTGTTTGTTCTTTTATATTATTTTCACATGTTTTCTTAAAAAGTAAAGGCATTGTCTGTAGAGGTGGGGACATTAACGGACTGCGCTCATTCGCCAGTCTCTGTTGCATAGGTAAATTAGTGCGTTCAAAGTTCATTTGGGCATCTTTTCTGGCGGTGCTGGAACGTGGAGGGCAAAGCGCATATGTGAGTAGAGGACGAATGTTTCCAAATCACAAAAAGAAAAACGCAGTGCAAAAAAAAATAAAATAAAATAAAATTGTTTTAATTTTATGTAGTTAATTCACCAATTTACGGAAATTGTCGAGCTAAAAATAAAAAAACTAATCATATTACTTGCGCGCGGTTCTCAACAAATACTTTGGAAGTGTACAAATATAAAAAGAAATAATAAACAACAAAAAAGGGAAAATACCCAAAGATTGGTTCGTAAAGAGCCCCTTAGCCCAACCACAAAAAAGAATTGTTACCGGTGCAAAATAACAGAAAAAAATATACACAAAACTAAATTTGGTTACACTTTCATTTACAATAAGTTTCCAGAAATTAGTGATGGGTGACCATTTTACGTTAAATTGGCTAAAGTGATCCTCCACCCTAAAATCTAAAATATAGGGTATTACAAATCAAACATAATTCTCTAGCAACATAATAGATAATTCTACACAGAAAAAAAAGAATTTGATCTGTAAAAAATGCCAAAACAATTGGTGGGTAAATAATGAAAAAGTGTCACTCAATATAGATACTTCTGAAAAGTGGTCATATTTTGCACAATTGTTGCATTTTTTCCACCTGCTCGATATGCATTTTTCCACAAGGACCTGACAATTTGCAACCATTATTAAAGCGCAGGCAAGACTGTGTTGATTCTCTGAGAATTTTGACTGAATTTTCATTGTTTGTATTTAGCCTTATGTCAAATGACAGAGCGATCCGTCGAGAAAAAAACATCTCTATAGAGAGAAGTGCTTTCAATAGTTAATCTAAATTTAGACTATCTCGGAAACCTAAAACGAATTCTGATCAGCAAATACTTTGAATATAATCTGATGTTATATCTCTCTTTCAAACTAATGAAATTAACATCGCATACCAGCTTCTCGACATTACAAATCTCACCCTCATCGTCATTCTAACGTCGGTTATTTTCCAGGAAGCGACATCTTTTTCGTAGAATTTTTTTAGAGAGACTATCAAAAATTTGTTCCCTCCGGTCGCACATTTTTGGCGAGTATATATAATGTGAGTGTTTTGATTTGCTAATGAACAGCTGATTGTGACAATTACTTTTTTGCGTACTCTACCCCCCCCAAGGGAGGAGGTAATATCTGGGTAGATTGTCTCATAACAACATAGCATATACTATACTACCACTAAAGTTAGAGATAATGCCTGGGAGGATAGTCTTATGGTTGTGGAACAGATACTACGATATCCCTTACAAAATAGAATAGAATCTGTCGTTGAATGGTATCATGACCACAAATATATATGTAATTAAGCATTGAAAGATAAAACATTAGCCGAACTCGTATAGTGAACTGAATTAATCATTAAAATATAGTACAATAGTACACTTAATAGAAGTAATAGCATAGTTTCGGTTTCAGGCAGACAGGTACAAAATCTCAATTAGTAATAGATATCATAACAAAGGAAGATCATTACAACAATACAATAATATTCTCAATTTTCTTTACACGCAAACACAAACTCTCCATTATAGTA
>OY744526.1:116040696-116345696 GCA_963556195.1 Sepiola atlantica
AAACGCAATGTCAACAAATACTTATAAGAAATCAAAGTCAGTTCGTTCTATTCATCGTATTTTGGTCCTCTCATACTATTCTTCACAACTGATCATCAATCCATCTCATTAACTCTTGTCCTCGAGTGGCTTTTTGCCTTTATAAACGGTGACTGATTAGTAAACAAAATGCAAAATACACATATAACACTCATGTCTCATGTTAAAATGTATGTTTTAATTTTACAACTTTGATAAATTACTTGTCATTTATTTGTTTATTTTTGTTTGCGATACTTTTGAACGAATTCAATTATTTATACAAAAGAGCATTTTTACCTTAATAATGTCCCCTTAACCAGATGAGGAGCGACATATATATATTTTTAAATTTAATAATCAACGGAGACGTGTTTCGTCGTTTACGACTAATCAGCGTGGCTGAACCTAATGAGATTCGAAACAAACACCCCAGAATGTACCGCGCTTTTATAGATGTTTTTTATTTGTTTACCTTTGCTTGCGATACTTTTAGACGAATTCAATTATTTATACGAAAGAGCATTTTTACCTTAATGCTAGTTGAGAATAATTTTCCCTTCGCTAATGTAATGCCCGCAGATGGGAAGTGAAATATATATTATCGTTGTATTTTTCATCATATTACTGGCTATGGACCTGATATTCATCTCTATATTATTGTTGGTCTATTTTATTTCGGGAGACAATAGATAGCCTTGGTAGTGTTGCTGTGCGATAGTGAGTTCATAATGAAGGAAGTGTTGCGTGATACGTTATCGCACTTCCCAGTGGTAGGGAGACAGCTATGACAATTGAAACCAACGCTGCCATAAACGGACATGAACTTGTGTTATTTTGAGGTCTTCCTTCTCTTAGCTTAGTCGTCCTACCAAAGCCTGTACCCCTTGTCTACCCTACTTGTTGACACATAAACGGGGAGGGGGGTAATGCGGATTTAAAAAATGTCTACCTGCTATTAGAAAAAAAGTGACTTCATAGCCATGTTCTCGTCTTAACTTAACGCACCTGGTATTCTAAAACGCTCACTCATATAAGTACTGACCAGGGTCGACGTTGCTTAACTTGTTATATAATAATATCAAGTACTATTTCGAAGTTATATTCAACAGATTTAAATATTAATTTCTTGATAAACATTCTACAGCTCGACGACCGTCAGATAATTCAAAGCACGAACCAAAGTAAAAGAGATATCGTAAGCTATCCGAGAGATAAATCATTCTACTACACAATAAATACTGAGGATATATAAAACGATCTGGTCATGTGAATGTTTCTATTACAAACCTGATAAACCTATTTCAGATATGAATAGTTCTTTTCCATTCAGTAAATAGTTGTCTTTTAGCATTGGTGCCTTTCCATAATTCTTTTGTTCAGAAAGTATATAATCCAAAGAAATATTAAAATGAAGTAACGTATAGAACACGGTATAATGTTGGAACATGTGATGTGACATTTAACTCAACGAATTATATATATGTATATATATTTCACGGATTATGTAAAAAATATATTTTTTAAGATACATATCGCTTATAATATCATCAAAATTCTTTCAGATTACAAGCTTGTTATTAGTAAATAAAGGTCTCTGATGCGCTGTCAGTGAAAAATGAAAATTATATTTTTGTGTATGAGTTGTGAAACGGTCGTAAGACGAAAAATATATAAGCATTCGCTGGAATTAAAAATAAATGAAAAAATCATAATTGTGGAATGGTGCTTTTTTATTGGTAATCGTAATTAAACCTATCAATATATATATATATATATATATAAGGGATAATATGGAAGTAAATTTATATAGTTAAGATCGATTCGAACAGAAATTGATTTTTAAAAGCAAAAATGATTTTTTTTAAATTTAAATAGAGCTATTAAAAATAGATTAATAATAAAAGTATTAAATCAAGGTTCTATTATTATAGGATTAAATAACAATATCGGAACCACTTAACTTTTACGTTTTCTAATGAGATAGGGGTCGGTTATAACAGTCGGAAGTGTACATGAGTGCTGCCGACTTCTCCAGAAACATGTGTCAAAGTTATTTTTCTGAAATTGGCATAGAGTAACATAACCTTGATTAAATACGTTATATAAATATATATATATATATATATATATATATATATATATATATATATAATTATTAAAAAGGAAAAAAACTATACACACATTAAGGTTGTATACATTATAAATTTTTTCGACCATTTAATTAGGTCTCGTCAGACGTATAAAAAAAACATAAAAAAAAACAAATAATAAGAGAAATTGATCATCATCATGAAAAGATAAATTCACTTTGTTGCTTGGTCGATGTAAAAAAGGGGGTAAATGGTAAAATAATCGAGGAGGGGTGACAGAAATAAAATATTAATTTGACTCTTCTATTTTTTTACATATGCAGAAATATAAATATATATATAAGAGAATTCGTTTTAGCTATTGAAAGAAATAAAATTTGATGAGAGTTTGTTAATTCAGGTGTTAATAGTTGTAGGAATTTGTTTTATAATACATTTAGGATGATTGGATTTAGTGTTAATGTATATTGGGGTATGATTATCTTCGTGAAAAAGTTTAAATGTTCCCTCCTTTAAATAAAAATATCTTTGAGACTGGCAAACACATAGATGATAATACATTAAGAAATAGTGGTTACAATGAAAAATTAATATATACTGATAATATAAACAAAAATAAACCTAAAAACAGGGGGCGCAAAATTATCTGGTTTAACCCACAATATTGCCAGCTTTCTAGCCTTAGTACCGGGACAATATTTTTAAATTTAATAGATAAACATTTTAAAACGACTAATCCTTTAAGTAAAATTTTCAGTAGGAAAACTGTGAAAATTAGTTATTCTTGCACTAAGAATAAAGCAGCATTATTAATACATATGAAAAATTTTTTTTGAACAAACCGAGTAAGAAAACTAAAACGGGGGAGAACAAATGTAATTGCCGGATTAAGAATAACTGCCCACTTAAGGGGAACTGTAACGTCGAAAGCGTTGTATATGAGGCCACGATTTATCCTAAAGAGAATACTAATAATAAGAAAGTATAGATAGGAATATCCGCCGGAAAGTGGAAACAACGATTCTACGTACACAAACACTCATTTTTAAACCCGGACGTCACCAATGAAACAGAATTAACAAAACATTGGTATTTTTTTTACAAAACAACCATTTTACACTAACAGTTTCGTGGTCCATACTATATCATTCTAACACTCCGAAAATATTTTTTTTTACAAATTTAGTAAAGCACACATTTGTAAATAATTCGTTTTTAAATGTCGCCAAACTTTAATTCGGTATAGTAGATCATCTCGAATCTTGACCTTATAACCAATTAAGTTTTTGATCATTTCTAATGTAAACCTAAATCTTCGTCCTGCATTTTCGTCTTTTAATTTTTAATCGTAAATAACTCAACGGAGTTTTTTAATCGTGAACGCTCGAATCTTTCATCATATATTTTTATCTATAAAGCTCACATTCGAAATTGTATTTATTTCAATAGCAAAAACGAATTCTCTTATATATTTTTATATTTCTGCATATGTAAACAAAATAGAAGAGTCAAATTAATATTTTACTTCTGTCACCCCTTCTCGATTATTTTACTATTTACCCCTTTTTTTACATCGACCAATCAACAAAGTGAATTTATCTTTTTAAAACGATGATCAATTTCTCTTACTATTTGTTTTTTTAATGTAGTTGTTTATACGTCTGACGAGACCTTATTTAAGGGTCGAAATAATTTATAATGTATACAACCTTAATGTGTGTATAGTTTTTTCCTTTTAATAATTCTATTTTGCTCTGTTTAAAGGTACATTGAGCTCTTTTATTCGGATTAAAATCTACACACTATATATATATATATATATATATAGAGAGAGAGAGAGAGAGAGAGAGAGAGAGACGCTCGTATATATATATATATATATATATAGATAATATATATATATATATGTATATATATATATATATATATATATACGAGGCGTGTCTAAAAAGTATCCGACTCTAGGCCAGAAAAAGTATTTCAAATACGTGTTGGAGTTGGCGACTCTAATTACCTTCACAGTAATTACTTGTGCTTGCACACACTTAGCCCACTGATCCATCCACTGCCGGAAACACCTCTGGAAGTCTCTTTATGGAATGGTGTTCATCTCCGCCGTCGCGTTAGATTCAGCAGTTGTTTGGGGAAGATGCGATGGGTGTAACACAAATTAAGGAGTGGTCAAACTGATTCAAAAATGGCCGCACGTCAGCGGAAAGTGACCAGCGTTCTGCTTGGCCACTAACTGCTGAGAGTGCTGCTGAAGTTGAGAGGGTGCGAAAAAAAATAATGCGGAACGCGACGGCGGAGATAAACATCATTCCATAAAGAGACTTCCAGAGGTGTTTCCGGAAGTGGATGGATCGGTAGGCTAAGTGTGTGCAAGCACAAGGGGTCTACTTTGAAAGGGATTATGGTTCCAACACCGTCACGTATTTGAAATATTTTTCTGGCTGAAGGTTCTGTGGTTGGCTTACCGAGGAGCCGTGTTTTTTTTATTTGCCGCGCTGTCTACTGGGCTTGCGGGAGCTTGTGTCGTAGAGGATTACCTTCGAATATTATTTTTCACTGGAGT
This sequence comes from Sepiola atlantica, assembly GCA_963556195.1. NCBI lineage: Eukaryota > Metazoa > Mollusca > Cephalopoda > Sepiida > Sepiolidae > Sepiola > Sepiola atlantica. Next base: position 116,045,383 of record OY744526.1, read on the forward strand.
AACTTTATCGGACCTGGAAGAACATAATGGCCGAAAACATCAGGTCGGCTTAACTCTATTCGAATTGGCCTTAGCGGCGCTTGCATATAACCAGGAAGTTATGGTTTGCACAACTCCTATCATTGGACATTATAATATTTAACACCAAGTGAGTTTTCTGAACTTTTCATATAATTTGAGTTTTTCTATCATTTTATTAATTTGCATACACCTTGAATACACTTTTCACTGCCATCTACTGCATCGATAGTAAACAAATTTCCCGCCTGGATAAGTTTTTCGTGTTTGGACTACCATTCACCAGCTGGATTGTATTTGAATCAACCTCTTTGACATCTTTCTTGAAGCTGTTTTAAACTTTATGACTTGGATGAACTGTATAAGTTTAACAAAAAAGTGTGCTTTGGGCCGATATATTTGATATTTTATATACTTTTATGTATTTTATATATATTTTTTTTATATTTTCAAAGTTTAATTGTATTACCCGCAGTAATGTCATTGCGGTAATGATCCTCTGAGAAGAGTTTCTTTGAAAACTCATGAGTTAAGGACTTTAAAGTACTTTGCTTAAACTTTGAATTGTAATAAAATTTGATTCGCACCTTATGTTATTCTTTCACTCTATCTAGTGATATATATATATATATATATATATATATATATATATATATATATATATATATATATATATATAGTAAGCAATGAAAATATATATGGCAATCAAGCTACACAGAGGCTCCCACAAAAAATAACTCCATGCATTTAGCCTGACGATTCCCCCTAGGGATGAAACACGGGAACCTCTGTGTAGCTTGATTGCCATATATATTTTCATTGCTTACTACCTAGCTCTACTAACGTATCGAGCACTGTTGAAGTAAATACTGAAAACTTACACATAAAAATTATATCTCCTTATAATATTTTATGTGGATACATGAAGTACTAATATATATATATATGTGCGTGTGGGTGTGTGTGTGTGCGTGTGTGTAAATATAACTTAATTTTTCTGTGATTACCTGACAACCGCCAATTGCCAAAGGGAATAGGTGCCCGCTTACAGATACAAGGTGTCTATGTGAACCGGGTTAGCGCCCCGTGACAATCTGAGATCGTCATTTCCCTGCTGAAACGACGTCGTCTGTAGGTAAAATATTAAAATATAATTTGATATTATAAAAAGCCCGTTTAAGTAAAAATTAAGATACAAAATAGACATTCACCTCATACTGCAGTGCGTTACAACGACTCTGTTGTTTAGGTCTATCCGAATGTCTTGATATTTACACTCGCTGCTCTCAGCGTGAATATAACTTCAATTATCTGTGATCGCAATTACGCGCACGCTTACGTATTCAATGTGTCTCTGTTAACCGCTTAACCGGTGTTTACTTGTCCAAAGTGTTTTATCTTAATAAGACTCAGTAGTGTGGCTAGATAAGGCTATACCACCGTCGCTGTGTTCGAAAATCAGCCTAAAATAATTTTTGACTTCTATTACACGTCTTTGTATGCTCGGCCACTGATAAAACTTTGCGAGATGGAAAAGAAATTTACCTATTAAAGAGTCTATTATAAGTCTATGGTAAGGGGCGAACTTCGCAATATTGCTGTTTGTCAGAAGCGTTTCATATTCTATTTACAGCGTGCTTTACCTTTTAAGAAAGTAATTAAATATATATATATATATATATATATATATAATGTCAATTCATATTATAAACACATTTTGGCTACACATTTGCAGAAATGTTTCAGCTCGAGTTGGAAATCAGCTAAACTTCCTCATGCCAAGTTTTCTGTATGAGAAAGTTCAGTTTATTTCCAGTAGTAAATGCAAATCGAAATGCGTGAATAAGAATTTAAAGAAAGAAGCGAAACTGAATATGTGGCTGGAAACGAAAATAAAATCTTATTAATCGCGTTTTTGAAGTTAAAATCAAAACGAAATTATCGGTAGAAAAGATGGAATAGAAAGGCTGCATGTACACACTCGCAAGCGAGTGCTAACATACACAACATAGTGTGTGCGTATAGCAGAGATAGAGAGAGAGTAGGAGGTGGAAAAATAACGAGCAGGCGTGTCTTCGACGTGTTGTTTGCTTTCTTTTTTCTTCATTACTGATTGCCTGGGATTAAAAAGAAGAGAAAGCGAGGGATAATCTTATAAAGTAAAAGAAAAGGATGTAAAACAAGGAGAGGTATCTAGAAGATTTTTAGCAGCTGACTCTTTATTTTATTTTGTTGGGTGATTTGTTCTTGTTTTAGAGAGAGTCAGGTCGAGACTTTCAAGGCAAGGAATCGTGTGTTTTGGATCGCGGAGAATCGGATGGGATGTAGAGAAAATTGTGCTGAGACGTGACAAAGGTCGGGGCTTTTACATCACGGAAAAATGTGGTTTATGCGATTTCGGATTCGGATATAGATATTGAGAGGCAAAAATACGGTTTAATGGTTAAAAAAAAACGAATTCTGGATCAGAGACTTCAGGATTTAATATTCGGTGACACGATGAAAAATACCAAAAGAAAAGAAAGATAATTTGCTGGAGAGAACCAGTCAATGTGAGAGATAATTGAACTTTATTATTGTTTAATTCACTGCAAGGAACATTTGATTATTCTTACTTTACATTGGACTATTTATCATTTTTTCGTTGCTACAATAAATTTATTTTTTCGTTTTCTGATCATTGCTGTGTGTCAATCTATTCCTTCCAATTATGTCATCCTTGTGTTGTTCCTCTGTTAAAATAGCATTATAAAATTAAGGAAATTACCTTTTCGATCTAAAGCTTCACGGCAAAAATATAAATATTGTGTGTTACGTCTGGACAATGATACGACAGATATAATATTACTCTTGTCCGGGTCGTAACATCAACTAGTGCTGAAACCTATCTACAAATGTGCAGCAAAAATGTTACTATAAATGATGATTTATACTAAATAAATACATAGCTCTACTTCTTATTGAGCACCATAATATCAATACCTGGATTACCTCTTATGGATAAACTGTCACCAGTTATATATATATATATATATATATATATATATATATATATATATATATATATATATATATATATATGTGTGTGTGTGTGTGTGTGTGTGTGTGTGTATGCTCCCTCCGGTGGCATATGTTTTTCTTGTTGTTTAGCGACATATTACTTATATTTTGAACTAAGTAAATTGTTATGTAAGCTTGAAAATGTAAATGCAGGAAAAGAATTTACAAAACAAAATAATTAAATTCTTATCAATAAACAGTTGAATGTTTTCAATTGGAAGTAATTTTATTCACATTATTGCTTGGAAAGACGATATAACAAAAATGCTAATATTTTGTTCAATGTGGTGTTTATTAATGTTTAGTGATTTTGAAATAAACAAACTGAAAATCCCTCTAACCATTCCAGAAATTTACAAAAAGCCGAAAACGAACAAAATTAGTGTCAATATCAGTACAATTGTTCATCAATTTTTTTTAATGTTGATAAATAATAAAATTTTATATGACAGGTTTCCGATCGTCTAATGAACTTTTGTTATCTATCTAAAACTTATCGATTAAGCACAATATTTGCCTATTATAACTATTTTAAACTATTTCGATGTCGTTCGGTTTTCTATGTTCGTGTAACATAAAACAAGACCCCCGTGTGTGGAGGTGAAAAGTATTGATTTATAGCCAGGTGAGTTGATTGGTCAAACGTTGAGTCCAAATCGTTTATCTACTTGCTTTTGGCGCTGTGAATAAATGGGCGGTTTGCGCATTATCTGGTGGCACTGGCGTTGGCGATGATGATTGAGTTTCATCGCTCTTGGAGTTCGTGATTGAGACATTCGCCCTTTGCACGATTGGAAATTATTTAATTTGGCCAGTTTTGCTGAAGCAGAATTCACTTGAGTGCTATTTGATGTTTTATTTATGGTTGGTAGATTCATCCAGTTATTAAATTAATTTATATATGTTTGGTTGAAACCTATCTATCTATATATTTTATGGTTGTTCAAACTCACGCTCACAAACACACATTTATTATAAATTAACTCATTCATTTCATTTGAATCATATGATTCTGTTGTTGGCAGTGGTTTCCTCTATATCTTTCTAGTTCGAATTATTTCTGGAAAGACATCGGGTATTTACAGGAAGGACATTGTGAAGGTTGCCAACATCCTAAGTGAAAGTGTTTCAGTAGAACGAACTGGATTCAAACTGACTCAGTCTGTGTCGGTAACCACTTTACCACATTCAATCTCACTATTTATAAATAATTATATATATATATATATATATATATATATATATATATGGGTGTATGTGTGTGTGTGGATGTGTGTGTGAACAAACACAAGTAATAATCAGTAATATCGGAGGTTCGATCCTTCCCGGTTAACCATGCTGCCTGCTGATTACGGCCGGTGGCAAGAAACACGTATCCTTGGATTGTTATTATGTACGCAAGAATTGATTTATATATATATATATATATATATATATATATATATATATATATATATATATATTGGGCAAATCTATATTTACATAGACTTGAATATATATATATATATATATATATATATATATATATATCATCATTAATAAAAAACGATATATCTAGAGCGTATAGTTATCATGGATGTAGGCGATATATTGACGACCTTGTTTGCATTAATGATAGCGATAAGTTTGCAAATACTAAACATTTTATATATCCTAAAGAGTTAAAATTAAACTGTGAACATAAGGGAACACAAGCTACTTTTTTTGATTTGGATATAAAAATTGAAGATAAAATATTTATCCATAAACTGTTTGATGAAAGAAATTCGTTTCCTTTTCGTATCGTACGGATGTCACATAAAAATAGTACCTCCCCTGTGTATATATTTTACGGGAGTATTATGTCCGAATTTCTGAGGATTGCTCGTGTTACCTTAAAATTGGTAGATTTTATGCCCCCAATTTCTGACCTACCAATAAGAATGATTAAACAAGGTGGCGATCAGAATATAATATTTAGACAATTAAATAAGGCAATTACTTGCCATCCTGATGCTTTTAAGTCTCATCAAATTAATCAAAGTAAATTGATAGAGCAAATCCAAAGCTATCTAAATATAAATTAAAAAAATAATGTAGAATATGTATAATCGTATATATAACACATATACTAAGTATATAAAAAATAGTTACGTTTAATAGACAGTAGAAAGGGATGAAAGGGAAAGAAATGTTAGAAAAAGTTAAAAAAGAAGAAGAGAGAGAAAAAATCGACAGTTATCTGTTAACGACGATTGGAAACGCTGTGAGATTAAAAAAAGAAGAAGAAAAAGAGAAAGGATGGACAGTTGGCTTATGAACGCCGGTTGGAGGCCCTGTGAGTTAAAAAAGAAGAAGAAAGAGAAAAATCGGCAGTTAAGCTTATGAATGCTGTGAGTTGACAAGGAGGTTAATATTTATTTGAAAGTGATGTCAAGGAATTAAACAACAAAGGAGGAGGAGGAGGAGGAGGAGGGGGAGAAAAAAGACTAAAAGTATATGTATATATATATATATGTATATATATATATATATATATATATATAATTAAAAAATAAAATTTAACGGATTCGTCTACACACTTTAAAATGCAGCAACATTTTTGTAAGTAACGGATAAATTTTATTAGACAGACGAACAACACAGGTAAGGAGGATTTTTTTCTTTTTTTAATAACTAATATAAGTTAGCAAAACATTTATACGGAACAAAACTTAGGTTTAGTATACTGAACGTTTATGTTTTTGTCTTTTAAGGGAAGTGGGGTCTGATAAACTCTGCTGGGAAGCTATGAAATAAAATACTGTCTTGTTTTTAAATTCCCGAAACAGTTTTTCATGGTAAACAACTGATGATCCCTTAAATAATGGTAGAAGGAAACTAATATAATAACTGAAAAAGTTAAATTAACTTACATGAGTGATTTTCCATTGAACGACTTGGGACTTAAGGTTTTTTTTTTGGTTTTTTTAATATAGTTTAAATGGTTGAGAGACTTGCAAGACTATATATATATATATATATATATATATATATAATCCTGGAAGTTTTTACAACTTTTAAAATTATATGCCAAAAAAGCTAAATAAAACCTTTAATCCCAAGTCCTTCGTTGGAAAATTCCTTTGCTTTTAAGTCAATTCATCTCTTGTAATCACTGTATAAGTAAGCTTCCAACAAGCTAGACTTAATATGTTTGTAGTGATCATCAGTTATTTGCCATAGAAAACCTGTTTTACTGACTTAAAAACAAAACTTATTTTTCTCATGGCTCCTCAGCAATGTTGATAAGACACCACCTCCCTTTAGAAAACAAGAACAAAAACGTTCCGGATAGCAGATCTAGTGTTTTGTTTCAGATTAATTTTTTCTAAACTATTTTGTTATTAAAATGTTTTTCTTACCTGTGTTGTTCGTCTTTACTCAAGAAAATGTGTTTGCTATTTACAAAACTACTATAAGTGTGTGAGTTGCAGTTGTACCATTTTTATATCATTATATATATATATATATATATATATATATATATATATATATATATATATATATATATACGCAACTATCTATTATATCATTATATTCATATTTATTGATATGTATTTCTCTATGTGTCCTTCTCATTTATATACTTATCTGTATATCTCCATTCAAGCTGTGTATATATAATTCACTTTGTGTCTATCCAGCTGATCTGCGAAACCTAATAATTAACGACGCATCATGCAGAATCAGCAATTCCAGGTCGAATAATATTGGATTTAGTAATGAATATTAATAGAACATGACTTGGATTTAGATCAGAGGTAACAATTTTACACCACATTAGCAACAAAACTTTGAACATAACATAGATATTAAAATAAAAAAATAACTATTCTATTTCATAAACGCAACAACAGCTGTTATATTTTAACAGCTATGGTTCGTTTTTTAAAAAATTATTTTCACGTCATAATCGCACAACATTTTTTGAATTCTAGCAACTATGTTTCGTTTGAAAACTTTCTTTTCGCGTCATAAACGTATGACATATTTTCAAATAATGTACTGGTATGTTATTTCTTCAAATCCATGATATTGTTTCTTTTTCCTTTTCATAGTCCATATATATATATATATATATATATATATATATATATATATATATATATATATATATATATGAAAAATGGAAAAGAAAATATTTTTTATTTATCTATTAACGTTTCGTTTTTATTTCAAGACTTTCTCAGGATGATTGCTCCGAAGAAATAACACACGAATACAAAATATTTGAAACAGTAGTATTAGAAAGAGAAAAGCTCAAAAAGCTTTGGGGAAACTGAACGGGAACTGTAGAAAATGCGTTGTGAACATAAAAGAGACTTTTCACCCATGCATTACAACACGACCATTCTTTAAATTTTGGACAGGCTAAAATCATTAAATCTAGTTTAAATAAATCCCGGTGAAGACTTCTTGATTGAGCACTCGTTATAAACTCTAACACTATCAAACAACGTAATGGTTTCTATAATTTATCTTTTTATTCAGCAAACTTATTTTATCCGAACAAAACTATCCAGGCTAGCTACTTTATACCAGACTCCAAACATACTTTACACATAATATCTATAGTACAATGAATAACAAAAAACCAAATCAATATGTATATAGCAAATATGAAGATGAGAATTCCGAGGCAAGAGCAATGCAATGTTGAAAGAAAACGGAAGGTGGAATAAGAATGAACAAAAATAAATGACAAGAGACAGTAAATCTCAGATCAATTTATTTATATTTGAAGATTTAAATATAAAGACAGTAAATTGTAAAATTGGTGGGCTTACTGTTAAATATTTAAAGGTCCGGAATGGTAGAGACTTTAATCATTTCCAGAGTAACAACCTCTCTTTTTCAAAAAGAAAACAAAAGTTGGACTGGCTGTGTCAGTTGAAGAGAGCCAAGTGGAATAGAGGCCGGAAAATAATATTGTTCAATCCACCTTACTGTCAACTATCCAACATCAACATCGGTAAAGTGTTCTTGAACTTGGTAGACAAGCATTTTAACATGAACAATCCACTAAGTAAGATATTTAACAGAAAAACTATTAAAATTAGGTACTCTTACACCAAGAAATGGATAGGATAATTAGCACACATAATCGTAAAATATTAAATAATTTTAATAACAATAAGGCTATAGTAAATAAATGTAATTGGCAGGTGAAAAAAATGAATGCCCACTGGACGGTAACTGTAAAGTAGAGTGCGTGGTTTATAAGGCCACGATATGTCCGGAAGATAACAACAGGGATAATAAAGTTTACATCGGCATTTCCGCGGGAAACTGGAAACAGCGTTTCTATGACCACAAACACTCATTCATAAACCCAGAACTTAAGAACAAAACGGAGTTAGCGATACAATGGTGGCTACTGAAAAAGGAAAACCAGTCCCCAGTGGTTTCTTGGTCAATCCTATGTTATTCTGATATTCCAAATGGATTTAGGCAAAGATGCAATTTGTGTTTGGAGGAAAAAATAAGAATCTTGAAATACGAACACAGTAATCTTCTGAATAAAAGAAATGAACTAATGGCAAAATGCAGACATAAATGTAAATTTAAAATAACCAACAACTTGCAATCCGAGAGACATTTAGATCAGTAGCGGTTAAGACACTGAATTAGATCTGACTAAGCTGTTCTTTTCCTTTAATCCCCTTCCTAATTCTTTATCTATGTATTTCCTTATGGACACATTATTATCTACTTGTATATATGTGTATGTTGGTGTGTTTGCGTATATATGTGTGTATGTATATGTACATGTGTATGTGCATGTGTGTGTGTATGTGTATGTGCATGTGTATGTATGTATATGTTTACAGATATTTGTAATTGTATGTATGCATTTAGATGTATATTGTATATATATATATGTGCGCACATGTATGTATATGTTGTGAATGTATGAATATATTATTGTATGCATGTGTATGTGTGTATGTAGTTGTATGTATGTATATATGCATATGTATGCATATGTTTGCATGTGTATGTGTGTATGTATTTGTATGTATGTATGTATGTATGTATGTACATATGCATATATATGCATATATATGCATGTATGGATATAGGTGTATGTATGGGGTAATAGGTATATTGTGCGTTGTATGCATAGGTATGTAATGACTATATATTTCTCATGTATATATGTTTTATGGCTGACATATGTATGTCTATATATATGTGTGTATATATTTTTGTTGATTATATATATATGCTTATTTGTATGTATGTAGATATATGTATGTATATGCATGTATGTATGTATATATATATGTATATGTGTATGTATGTGTATGCGTATATGTATGTGTATTGTATATGTATATGTATTGTATTGTAGCCTTTATAGATACTATTAATATTGCCGATTCTTTCTTGGATATTATTATGATTATTATTAATGGTGGTATTATTATTGTTGTGTTATTATAGCCTTGTGACGTATTTTAGGTAATCGAGTGGGCTATCATATCATATGGTACTATAATAACCCCAGAATATTTTGCCTTTAGCCTTTTGGCTAAGAGAAAAGGTTAGTATCTGTTCTGATACTACACTTCATCTTTTCTGTCCTCGGTCAGTGAAGGTGAAACACTTCTAGACGATGTTTATTTTAGTCCCAATTCAGAGTGCCCATTTGGGCTGCTGGATTTTCGTCACATTAAAATCCTTAAGCTTTGTCCTCGTCGGGAAGCAAATATATAGGGTAAAACGAAAACATTACCCCAATTCGATAAATCTGTAGAACAACTGCTCTAACAAGAACAACAACAATAAGAATAACAACAGCACCAGAGAAGCGACCTCTAAAGTATTTGATGTTTGTTATGTTAAAATGTTGGATAGTGACCCTCTGTTGGAAATCGGGTTTGACTTGAGCGATTTGTAGCGGAGTCACCTCGTGCAACTTTGGTGCGATGTTTTCTCACGGTTCGGGTGACAGTTGACGAGACCTCGGGGGTCGAGGGTTAGGTCACACCTGTGCGTCGATCACGAGGTTTCGTGACGTCACGGTTTTCCCGGTGGGAAAACTAAGTTGAGATTGGAGTTTGGACTTGGAAGCCGAAGAGTCAAGACGCATTAGCCATGGAGCGATTACAGACTGGGGGATTTCGGATCCCCCGAAGTTGAGAGCGATGTCTCCCATCATCCTTCCTTTACAAGTAGCTAAGTAGTTAGAAAATTAACTAGCGTAAGCCTCTCTCTCTTCTACAACGAACTTGCTCAGTATTGATAAGCTAGATAGTAAATAAATGGCTCTAAATTAAAAAGGAAAAGCCTTGTCATATTTAATTGTGCGTAAAAGGTTTGATTTCAGCCTACGAAGAAACCGCCGGTATGATGAGAAAACTGAACGACGTTGACGCTCGGCGAAGCAACAGACAGATAGCAGCCCGACAAAACTCAGGCAACAACGACAATGGTGGCGAAGAGGAAAGACGCACGGTTAGTACTAATAGATTCCCTGCATCTGGGAAACGCGAATAGAAACGACACATCGTTCCGTTTCGGGATCAACAGGCGAGAGTTCTACGACGCCAGATTCCCACTTTACAACGTGTTATAACAAGTAATTCGACAAAAATAATTCATACTGATTGGTCGATTCTATGAAAATACTCAATTACAATTAGTTGCCTATATCGGACTTCAAACAATCAGAACGAGTCGCCTTTATGAGCCATGCACCTGTTCTTATTGATTATATAAGCGAGAATACAAACGCTGTCGTCAGAGAGATGCGGTGAGAGATTCAAACTCTCCAACGAACCTATGTCAGTCACAACAAGGTGTCCGTAAGTGTTGCACATACTCTTTGCGGCAAACGAACTCTGGCCGTAGTTCCTGACTACTAGCATTTGGGCAAACAATTCAAGTCACAGTAATGGGCACAGTTTCACGAACTCACTCACAAGTCCACACACATACGGCAAAAAACAACACTTTCTTCGTCAAGACCCTTTGAACATTTCTGGGCTTTTTCATTCTTAACTCTTTACCTTTGATTGTTGTATCAAGACGCAAATAATATTGATATATTATGTCTGGATAGAATTACTTTTGATATTGCATATTTCCGCTACAAATCATTTTCATACCTAAAATTCCGTGATGACGATCTACCATATTCTTTCAGTCCATGGACTCTTTCCAACACTGTAAGTAGTAGTAACAGAGAGAGACTCGCTATGACCAATCTAAAAGCAGCCTTTGGCAACACTTTACTTTTGTACTTTCTATAAATACATACTCTTGTTTACTCTACATCCTTGTTGTCTTATTTATTGTCGGTCCTTTAAGGGCACAGCAAATGTAATTACGACTAATCTATTCTATGATTCGGAAAGTTTTCTTAAACGAATTGGCGTTTAATTTTCATTTGTGTTTTTTCAAAACAAAAGGCCGTGTGTGATCGACCTAGCTCATACCGTCGCGGATTATTAAATCTTGCTTAGCTTAGTTCAGCCTCTGTCGAATTTAATTCTAGTCGGTTCCGCAACAATACTGTCCGGGGATGGGAGTATGGATCCTTCTTCAGCTATAAAAAAGATAGCAACTTTTCTTCAACTTTTTTTTATATTGACTCGACCTCTTTTTTTCAATTAGATGCTGCGTGTCCCTGATGTGACAAATGAATTCCCAATAATGTCTTCTCTTGGTTCTCCCAAAGTCTCTTAGCTCATTTTCGCGTTTCCTTTGGATTTAAATTTATTCCAAAATAAAAAAAGAACAACTCCAGGGAGAAAGAAGGACATCAACCATTATTTGAAAACTCCGGAAAAAGCAATTTTTTTTCTTTGAATTTTAACGGGTTTTTTTTCTTCTTTTTTCATCTAAATAGAACTTGAAAGATTTTATATTCGCTTTTTGTAGTAAAACTCATTTATACACTTTCAGTGATGTTGACTTACTTCGCAAAATTCTTCAATATTACATTCTAATCCTGTCATCTTACTACTACTACTACTACTACTACTACTACTACTACTACTGCTACTCAAACAACAACAACTACTGCTACAGCTACTACTGATACTAATACTAATATTGCCATGATGATGATGATGATGATGATGATGCGCTAAAGCAATTTCAAGTTCGTTCTACGTTATCACCTGCCACCACTTTAAAAAAACGTCATCGCTCGATCGCCGAAGATTAATTTATTTAAAGAATACTTAGATGACATGCATTTCAACATCAGGAAGGAAGAGCGTATTTATGTTGCAATGATTTTAATTTTGACAATGAATAAATTAAATAAAACTGTTAAAAATGTTCGTTTTATTTATTTAAAAGAAAATATTTAGCGGACAACTTACTTTTACGGTAGGAAGAAAGAGAACATTTATCGTTATTAAAAAGATACGAATTGTTAAAATGTTCAATAAATAAAGAAGAAATATTTTATTTGTTTGTAGGAATACTTTACTGGCAATTATTTTTACGGGAAAAGAAAGAGGCAAGTTTTGCTTCATAGTATGTAGTGTTTCAAGCGAAATAAAACTAACAGTAACTTTTGCATGTATATTAAGACAGCAAGCGAGGAATTTCCTCGAGGTTCCGTTATTGATATAAAAAAGCGCGTGTGTGTGTGCGCACACATGTATATTTTACTAGACCTAACCGTCACCCATTAAGTCATAACGAATACTACTATTTATTCTGTTGTGATTTCATTCGAAAATTCATATTGTTTAATCAACTGAATATAGTTCCACCTGACCAAGTAGTGACGAGGTCAGTGACTCTAATCTTAATGATACGTGATGAAATCACTACGCTACAGGAACTACCACGTGGCATGTAAATAGAGCCAAATTAGGCGCCAAAAGAGATTCAACTGTTTTATATTTAGTTCGCAATAAAAGTGTGTGCCTTGTGCACGCGTATTAATTTTTCCTCATTGATTTTTGTCTTTTCTTCTTCGTCTTTGTGGTTCACTGCCTACAACTATGGTACACTCTAACACGCAAAGTTTAACACATATCATCCATAACTAAAGATAATAAGTCTCTTTACTCTTATATTATTATTCTTATGTACTCACTAGGAGTTCTCACTTATTACGCATTGATAATACGGTGGTGTTCCCTTGAGTCTGAGTAACAACAAGTTTCCCCAGATTTCCACTCTTTAAATTGAGGTCTAGTTAGGTCTCTCCCTCCTCGAACGTTCCAGCCTATTTCACAACTATTTTGTTTTGATATCAGTCGAGGCTGATGCCAGCATTACTTTTTTAGGTGGGGGGAGGGGCAGTTTATAAAATTCCCTGCAGTTTCAGTTCCCTCAGGTTCACGTGGGGGTTCGTCTATGTTTTCTTGTTTAATTTCTGTTACAACTTCCATTCGGCTCGTTGGTGTTCATAGTTTACGTGAGTTGGTTTCCGCATTCCAGGATTTTCCTGAAGATTTCAGCTATTATAAGTAGTATTATTATTTTTTCTCTATGAGTTTTCACACTAGTTATTATCAGTAATTGTTCACTGACAATAATTAGCAGTGTTCCTTGGACGCTGAGTGACAACAAGTCTCCCCATATTTTCAGGTGTCTCCATATCCTTTGATAACCGTTGGAAATAATTTTACGTTATCGCAACCGTCATTCATCATACATGTCTCGTTGACAACGACCCTTTCTCTTCTCTTGCATTTGATTGGAAAATAGCTTCAGTATTTCCATCCTCCTTAACCCTTCACGGAAATTTTGTGTGGCATCAGCCGTGGATTATACCACCACATGCGTGTCTGTATGTTTTTGGAGAGGGGGTCAGTTTATCAAATTTCTTGCAGTTTTAGTTCCATTGGGCTCGTATGATATTTTTTCTATATAGTTTTTTCTATTTCTATTTGAACTGACATGTGGCTGGTTAGCGTTCGATGGTTATTGCGTTGGTTTCTCCATTCGATGATCTTCCTTAGGATTTCGGCTGTTTTCATAATTGCCGTTTTTTGTATGGTCTCAACTTTTACTTTGATTCTAATTTCTCTTCATCTTTTTTCAGCTTTTTCGGGACTTTTTCTAGTGCTCCTACAATTATTGATATCGTAGTGATTATCTTCATGTTCCATATTCGTCTTATGTTTCTGGCAAGTTCCATGGATTTACTGCGTTTTGTGCCTAAATAGTCTTCACTCTGTGAATTGCTGGGATTGTGTAATCTACGATTTGGCCGGATTTTTTTTTTACTTCTTATTGGCTATTACTACATCCGGTCTGTTTGCTTGGATGAAATATATATGTTTGTGCCTGTATTGTTTATTTGTGAAGTGATCAGCTTTTCTGTGTTTTGGGTAATGTATTTTTCTAGTTCTTTTTGTGTTATCCACACAGTCTTCTATACTTACAATTCCTCTTTTTTCTTCTATCTTTTTTACGTAAAGTCAGTCAGTATCATCCTTTAGATGTAGTAGATTATGTTTATTAGTTCCATGGTCGTCTGGTGCAGGTGGATGTGTTCTCTTTTTGTCCAGACTTTGAAGGGTCCAGAATACCTTACTAACAGTACTGCCTAGATATTTATTTATTTTTATTACTTTATTTTACTCTATAGTTCGGTTTCTAAGAGCGTCCTTGTGCGTCTCATGTATTATTTTCCAACGTACTGTTTCATTTCCTTGTATTTATTATTATTGTTTAATAAATTTACTTGTAGTGTTTTGTATTATTATTATTATTATTATTATTATTATTATTATTATTATTATTATTATTATTATTATCTATATATTAATACGATAGCGTGTGTTTTCGTGTGTCATGCTTCCGGGAAAAGCTCTGCGCATGCGTGCCGCACCTAGATTTTGAAAAACATTCAACTCGCCTAATTTTCGAAAATATTCAAGTATTTCGCTTTGCCGCAACGGTTAGCGACGTAGTATTTTTGACTTCGGTCCGACTGGTTTATGGTTCGATCCCAACCAACCTCTAAGATTTGTTTCTACATTTCGAGGGGAAGGGGAAGAGAGGTAGGGAGAGGACGACCGGGAAGACACATATTAATACAATAGCGTGTGTGATTTTGTGTGTCATGCTTACATCAAAAGCAACGACCTTCCGAATCTCTGTATGCTACTCATGAATTGGTTTGCCTTTTGGCTAAGATCAAAGTGTAGTATCTGTTCCGATGGATACTGCACTCCATAGACTGGTATTGTCTTGGCCTTCGAGGCTTGATTTACGCCGGTCTATGGGTCTGTCCTGTGCAGTTCTAGGAGGTCAACCCTCCCAGGCTTCGCCTCCCCTCTTTGGGTAGGAGTAAGTGTATTGCTTATTGCCTGGGGTGCCCCTACCGGGGAATGCCAACGGGACTGCCCAGGCAATTTTTAATGGCCAGAGTGCACACCTTCTCGAGCGCTGGCTTTTCAAACCCCACTTTCCCGACCCGACCTTGGGTCACATCTTACTTGTGGGAGTAAGATAAAACTGTCTGTGTGCCTAACTCCTGGAGAGGAGTAAATAAATATTCATGAATTGGAGTCAAATTTAATTTAATCGAAAACATTTACAAAGTAAGGTTTAGTCGTCGAAATATTACCTTCACTAGAAATATTGTATATAAAGAAGTTTTGTAAATTGTTTCATGTATTGTTCATTTTTTTAAAAATAAATATACAAGTCCAAATCTTATCATATTTTATGCAAACATGTATAGGTTAGGAACAAGATAATTAGTATTAAAAACATCATTTCGTGTAATTTACACGGGTCCCGCTAGTTATTATTATTATTATTATTATTATTATTATTATTATTATTATTATTATTATTATTATTATTATTATTATTATTATTGCTGTCGTTGTTGTTGTATTATGAAACACATATTTACCACTCGAATTTTACAGAATCGTTCGCACAACTTTTTATACTTATCAGTCGTTTTCCTCCTTCTGTCCTTTTATGTAGGGTCGATCAGTATCATCATTCAGGTGCAATTGTTACATAAGCAAGGCTGCAAATTTGAATGGGGAGAAGGTGTGACAACTAGAAGTAAACGGGTAACTTCAGTAAAATGGAAGCTGGCGAAATCGCGGGACTTCCAGCAAGAGAGATCTTTCTCTTTCCCGGCGGTACACAAACCAGAAAATAAGTCGCATAATACGGACGATTCAGTGAATATAATGTAATATATGTAGAGTGAGGAAACTCTCATATATTATGAAATATAATAAGTAAATAAATACGTCCAATAATAGAGGAGACTTAATGCATATAATATATGTAAAGGGAGGAAACTCTCATCACTTAAGAAAATAATAAATAAATAAATACGTCCCATAATAGAATAGACTCAATGCATATAATATATGTAAAGGGAGGAAACTCACATCACTAGGAAAAATAATTAATAGATAAATAAATACGTCCCATAATAGAGGAGACTTAATGCATATAATATATGTAAAGGGAGGAAACTCACATCACTAGGAAAAATAATAAATACGTACCATAATAGAATAGACGCAATGCTTATAATATAATACATTTAAAGGGAGCTGTCCACGAATCTCAACTATTTAAAGTGATAAAAAATCGTACATGTTTTTCAGGTAAGCTCTTATAGCCTACAGGTAACATTCTTGGCTACAGACAATGTGGTCATGAGTTCGAATATTTCTGAAACCACGCTAGAGATCGGTAAACCGTGAAGCACATGTATACGTTGATTACTTTTATAAATATATATATATATATATATATATATATATATATATATATATATTTAAGATTTTTTGAGATTCCTGGCGGTTGTTCTCACTCATTAAGCTATACGACTCCGCTGATGAAGGTCCGATTTTCTCGGATCTGAAACCTTGGTCCGGATGTTGTTGTAACACTTTATTTAATATTAATAAATATCATGCTCTTATTAATTATTTAGTTAATTTTACTTTTGCATTAATAATTGAGCACTCTGCTGGGAAACTCTCCCAATTAAGAAATACGGTATATATATATTATATATATATATATGACAACAGAAGCTCAAGCTTAAAACCGACGGTACAAATGTTGTACTAATTTTTCTGTACCAATATATATATATATATATATATATATATATATATATATTGGTACAGAAGAATTAGTACAACATTCGTACCGTCGGTTTTAAACTACAGCTTCTGTTGTCATGACAGCAGAAGCTGAAGAGAGCCGCATGGCTAAATCAGTCTGTGCTTGAGCCGACGGTACGAATGTTGTACTATTTTTTTCTGTACCAAAATAAATAAATATTACGCTCTAAATTTTAAATATTTAACTTTAATCCTCAATTAATCGAGCATTCTACTGGGATTTTCCCTGCTATATTACAAAGAAGTTATATATATATATATATATATATATATATATATATATATATATATATATATATATATATATAGTGTGTAGATTTCAATTTTGTGTAGAGAATCTGAATAACAGAGCTCAATGTAATTTAAACAGAGCAAAACAGAATTATAAAAAGTAAAACTATACACACATTAAGGTTGTACACATAATAGCTTATTTCGACCCCTTTAATTAGGTCTCCTCAGATGTATAGATAACCACGTCAAAAAAAACAAAAAACTTTTTTGGGTTTTTTTGACGTGGTTGTCTATACATCTGAGGAGACCTAATTAAAGGGGTCGAAATAAGTTATTATGTGTACAACCTTAATGTGTGTATAGTTTTTCTTTTTATAATTCTATATATATATATATATATATATATATATATACCCAGTGCACGGTCCTGTCATTCTGTAATTTATATTTTTTTTCTTTTGACTGTCAATGCTGTTTAATAAATCTTACATAAAAATGATTTGCTGCTTCCGTGTGATGTTGAGTTGTGATGTTGCGTTGTGATGTTGAGTTGTGATGTTTAGTTATGATGTTGAGTTGTGATGTTGAAATCACTCCAAACAGACATCGTAACACAATGCGTTGTGCATTACTAGTCCTTTGATTCAGGTGCCTGGATTCTTCTTTCATGATACAGTACAAGTATATATTCCTTTTGTTAGATTTCTGTGATATAATATAGTTTCAAGGAGCTTTCTTCTTTTTCTCCTGTAGTATCTTTTTAACAATCTATGTCATCTCCATTGACTTAATCGTGTCCGCGTTCGGAATGCCTAGGTCTCACATTCACCAAGTTTTCACATCACATGTCGATTAGGTAATTCTATTCCTTTCTGTTGCTTTGAGTGTCCGTTCTTCATCTCAAACAGTGAGCATTTTCTTTTGTCTGTACTGCATTCCTATATTCTGGTTACAATGTCCTGTTGTTTTTAATTTTGTTTCTAATTCCTTTTTGTTTGTTTATTTGTTTTTCAGTAGTTTCAGATAATCCATATATTCAGAAGGTTTATTTCTCCCTTTTCTTCTGTAAATCCGTATCTTTAATTTCGTCTCCTGGGTATATTGGGTATTTGCATTATGGATGTGACAAACAGTAATGGAGACAAAAAGTATTCTTGGAAAAGTCTTCTTCATATTCTTATCTTTGCCAGGTGTTGCCCCAAGCTGTCAGTTTCAGTCTTTATTTTTATTGTTTTCTCAATATTTTGACAATTTTCATAGTAGTAGTTGTAGTAGTAGTAGTAGTAGTAGTAGTAGTAGTAGTAGTAGTAGTAGTGTTGAACACCAACAAAAAAGGTTTGATGATATTCTATTGAATTCGAGTGAGAACAATTTTACAAAACCAATCGGAATTGTGCGTTTTACACAGTGCTTGTGTGTTTACGTGTGAGTATGTGGTCTGTATAGTAATATGTATGTATATGCATGTAAGTGTGTATGTCTGTGTGCGGAGACCAAAGTGATTTGAGCGGGTTTTTTTTATAATTATGATGTTATTCTTTCAACACCAACATAATGAGATCTGATTTTATTAACGAAAACATGAGTAATAAGTCATTTCCCTTAAATTTGTCGCAGATGTGTTTATGCGTAAATATTTTATGAGAATTATGTGTGTGTCTTTTAGTGTATGTTTGTATCTGTGCATAGTTGAGTGCGTGTATTTGCATACTTGTGTGCAGGCATCGGACTGATTGTGATGTTGTTTCGGATTTGCAATTATCGTATTACTGTTTTCACTCTAACCACATGCTAGCTGGTGATATCTATGATAAAGTGAAAATCAACACGTCTCCCCAACGTTTTCACGGGGTCTAAATATGTGTAGGTAGTATATATATATATATATATATATATATATTAATTTTGTACGTATATAAAGGTAATCCATGGACACGCATTTTTATGTACTTTTATGTACGTATAAAATTGATTAAAATATAGATATTAACGACAAATATGTCCTATAAAGTTAAGGGCGTCTAATGCAATTTTCTGCATCTTAATCACTCAGAGAAGAAACAATCAAAATAGTAGTAGTAAGACAAAAACAACGAACGCTGCAATCACCAATAAAACAATTACATAAAAATACACATATATATATATATATATATATATATATATATATATATATATACAGGATGTTCCAAAAGTCTTGGGCACATTTCAATCCTCATATATACTGGGTAATGAATGGTAGTAAGATGAAACTGGTACCATTTTAATGCTAAATTCAATGAACTTTTTGTAATGCAAATGATTTTTTCATATCTTTTCAGAGCCAGTAATGGATTTCACTCAACCAGAAAAAACGTTTTGCGTCCTTGAATTTTCAAAAACTGAATCATGGACACGTGTTGCACGTGCATTTCGCACAAAATTTCTAAAAAAGGCCATGTCCATTCTTTTTTAAAAAAGCAACACGAACCGCGACATGCTGGAAAACTACTTATTGGATAAATAAGTTGAGTGAGGAAGAGTATGACCTCTTCATTTTCCAACAGGATGGAGCGCCACTGTACTGGAGCATGAGGGTTAGACAGTATCTGGGCGCAACACTGTCAGACAGATGGATTCGACGGTCTGCGCGAGATGATCGCGTTCTCATTCCCAGATCTCACAACCTGCTATTTCTTTTTGTGCATTTCATGTCTTTGCGTGTATTGTCTTTTGTTCTTTTGTTACTCTTTCAAAGAAGAATGATCTGCAGACAGCTAATCCTATTTTATGGTTTATTGATAAGGTGCAGAAACGTATCTATAATTTCATTGCCCGACTCTTTCCTGTTCTCTGCACCCTCTCTTACACTGACGTGATGTTGCTTGTCTCAGTCTTTTCTTTAAATAATTTTATGATATGTGTTCTTCAGAATTGTCTAGTCAATTTCCCGTTTCTCTTGTTCCTGCTCGTTTGACTCGTTTCTCTAGTGGTCTCCATAAATTCGCTTTTTTGATACCACATTGCAATACAGATTCCTATTCCAGTAGCTTCTTTCCAAGAAATGCAGAGCTCTATTTCTGCTGACTTTTTTCCTATGTATATTTTCGGGACTAAAACCAATAGGCATCTCCTGTCTTTGCAATAATGATCTTTCGTTCTTATTACCTTCTTACATCAAGTGGGTCTATGCTTTGTCTGGAGCGGTTTCTATTATATATATATATATATATATATATATATATATATATATATCAAAAAGACGATACAGACAGACTCTACGTTAAGAGAAACGAAGGGGGAAGAGGACTGGTAAGTATAGAAGATTGTGTGGACGACACTAAAAAGAGCTGGAGAAATACATAAACCAGAACACAGAAAGGCTAACCATCGCAGTAAGAGACATCGTCCCAACGAACAACACAGGAAACATCCAAACTGGACACAAACAGACAAGAAAAGAAAAGTGAGAAGAAAAACAGCTACATGGACGCTTCGTAAGACTCACAAGAGGAGAAACCAACGAAAATAGCTGGACATGGCTAAGAAAAGGACACTTGAACAGAGAAACAGAATCTTTACTTATGGCTGCAAAGTACAATGCGATTAGGACAAACTACATTAAAGCTAGAATAGATAAAACCCAGGAAAACAGTAAATGCAGACTGTGTGAACAAAGAGACGAAACAGTAAATCATATAATAAGTGAATGTAGCAAACTTGCCCAAAAAGAATACAAGAACAGACATTACTGTGTTTGGAAAGTAATACACTGGGAACTATGCAAACAACTGAATTTCGAATACGCAGACAAATGGTACAAACAAACCAAAAACAGTAATGGAAAACGATAAACACATAACCCTCTGGGATAAAGGTTATACACACAGATAAACTCATACAAGCAAGGGGACCTGATGCTATTATAATCGACAAGAAGGAAAAATCTTGTAAAATCGTAGACTTCGCCGTTCCAGCAGACCACAGAGTTAAGATTAAAGACACGGAAAAACGAAGTAAATACAGAGAACTTGCCAGAAAACTAAAAGGAATATAGAGTATAAAGAATCGTAGGAGTACTAGGAACAATCACAGAAAACCTGGAGAAAAGACTGGGAGAAATTGGAATCAAAGGGACCATTGAAACCATACAAAGGACGGCAATGATCAAAACAGCTGCAATCTTAATGAAAATCCTCGAATGCGGAAACCAACCCGCATAAGCTACAAAGTGTAACCAGTCACAAGGAATTTACAACGGGGAGGAAACAAAACCACACTAAGAACACCACAACACGAACCAAGGAACAGAAACTGCAAGAAACATCACTTCATAATTCCCACCACCCCCAATAAATTACACCGGTCTCAGCAATCACCACACAAAAATGAACCAAATAACAGAAATTACAAGAAACACCATAAGCTCTTACCCTCCCCTCAAAAAAAATTTTTTAAATAATTTTTTTTTAATTTAAAAATTAAAAAAATAGAAATTAATTAAAACAATGACACCAGACAACATATTGGTAGAAGGTTGAGGAGGATGAGAAGACCGAGGAGGGACAGCACAAACCAGACCTCCACTGCAAAAGTTCAGAGAAGACTCATTGCCTTTACCAGCAAGAAATCAATAGTAAGAAGCTTTGCGATATAAACAAAAAAGAAGATTAATTCTGTTATTTTTAACTATGTATGCTTAAATTAAAAACTGCTACGTAAATGCACACAATCCAAATCTATTAACAAGTATATATTCTTTTACTTTTATATCATTTAATGATAGCTGGGCGATTAGGTTTATTTTTCCTGTCAAAGTCTATAATTAAATCCCATGTCCTGTCTATGTTCTCTATATAAGTAGAAGAATGTAGATGCTGTTGCATACATTTTTATTGTTGTTCTCTATGAAATTGATATATTGCCATTTGAAAGCCTTATTGAGATACGAAGTTCCGCGCTAATAAATGACGAAATTAGAAGTCTAAAACTTATTATATACAGTGTACTTAGCTTTCGATGAGAATATGTTCGTTGGGAAAATAACGCAATCCCTACAATGTTCCACCTTTCAACTGTTATGCGAGATTTTGACTGGTAAAATTATCTCCTCCCGAATCTTTTTCGTAATAAATTACAATGAAATTAAAGAAAAGAGAAAATCGACAGAAATAGAAGCATAACAATAAACAAAATATAAAAATTAAAAGATTTAAAATATCATTTAAATCAAGAAAAGAACTTTCAAGTAAAAGAGAACGTGTGTACTTAAATAAAAATGTTCCCACTCTTGAAAAAAAGAACACATTTAAAAATTAATCCAAAGAAACGTACAAGTATCAAGCAAAGGAAGGAACACATTGTTTAGCTGAAAAATAAGCAGAAAAAAGAAAAGAAAAGTCTATTATAGGATGGCCCAAAAAGGCAGGTCAGCTTTATAGACATATACTATTCGTTATTAACGGTTATTCCTTTCTCAAGGTAATTCGTGAACCAAATACTTTGTACGTCCTAAAATACGGAGGCCAAAATCTTCCTGCTAGTATTTACGTCTTTGGTCGCCTTTGAAAACTTTCACTTGCTGCAGTTAACTTAGCTGTCTGATGATTTTACTCCGGGGTGAAGTGATAGATTCATGTTTCATTCATTGTCACATATTGGCGTAAAATACTCATTTTTGTTGCGTTGAAATAGTTGCAAATAACGTCCTTAATCGTCGACGCGTTGTGGTTTTTAATCGACTTATAGAAAACACGGAACCCACTTAAAACACGGCGTTTTCATTAACAAATTTTCATGTAAAATTGTGATGGCAGTCTCTTCTGATTTCTTGAAATCCTCTTCTATCTCATATAACTTTAATTTACCATCGTAGAAAACGAATGTTTTCCGTGACAACTGATGGATTTTGGGCGACCTGAGTGTTCAGCATTATTTGTGTCTGGTCAACCGAGATTAAGGTCAACATATTACCTCTTAACTGTTATTTCCGACGAAGCAAAGTCTGAATAACACCGATGAACCTATTATCTTGCTTGAACATCAGTATTCCCATCTGAAAACAATGTTTTATCAACATAGCGAATTCAGATTTGTCCAGTTGAGCTTCACTTATATAACTCTAATTTTTTAACTAATAATCCGATTGGGATCGAAGTTTTACACTTGCCATTTGAAGATTAGTACTTTATAAAAAGTGTATGGCTTTCTAATTAAGGGTGCTATCTACATGTTAAGCCCGGTACTTATTGAGTTGTGTTATATATATATATATATATATATATATATATATATATATATATATATATATATATATATATTATTTTAATCGGTAGCTAGCGATGAAAAGATTTTCGCTCAAAATTCACCCACTAACGAAGAAAATAACACGTATAAATATCTTTGTTCACTAAATACACCTAAGCAAACAATAAATACTAATAAAAACGCCTAAATAAAATAAATAAAAAGCATTTTTCAAATGGCACTTAAACAAACAATAACAACAGACAGCTCTTTACGAACAATGAATATCTGTTTATGAGGAACACGACAAAGTTGACACTGCTTGTCTTGAATTGTTGTTCGTATTTTCCCCCTTTTTCTCGGAGTTTTAGCCTACTGAACTGTGCTAAAGAGTCGGTTTGCCAATGGTCAAATCAATGAAACTTCAGTACACTTAAAAGAAACTCTAATAAATAGTTTTTAAATAAAATACTTTATATGCATGCATTTATATATGTTGCTTTTATTTCTGACGTAATCGCTATATTTATTTCCGTTTAAACGCCAAATTCCCGTACACATGTGCACAGAAGCAGAAGAAAGCAAAATGAATTTTACACACAAAAACCAGGTCAGAAGTCCAATGTATCATTTAATCGGGCTTAAAGTTATTTCGTTTTTAAATGAATGTGTGTTGGATTTAATGCGTAAGACGAATAATGCAGAATTTCTTAGATTTAATATATTTTATTTTTTACGGTTGAGTCCTAACAGATGGGTACTGGTACAGCTTTTCGAACCAGACAAAACCGATTTTTTGTTCAACTGTTTGTATAAACAGCAGCAAAAATAGCGAAGCGCTTATCCAATCAGAAGGCGAGAAAGCAGACGACAAGTTAAATTATAAATTGATTAAATTGTAAATGGTTCTGATGGTTGGATCAAGTATTTCCAACAAAGAGTAAAGAGGGGTAAATCAATACAAATAGTGAACAAATTACTGCCCTCAAAGGCAATAAAAGTTGGATAGGTTAGGGTTAGTTTAGGGTTAGGGTAAAAAAACGGTTCGCTTTTTGTCTGGTTACAAAGCTGGACCAGTAACGAATAAACTTTTTAAAAGTTATTTCATTAATACTTTTCGTCAAAAAAATCAATAATTTTGCATAAAAATAAACGCACGATGATTGTCATTTCTTGCTTTAAATGTTGTTTCATTATTTTTTTATGCTTTAAATGTTGTTTCATTATTTTTTTATGCTTTAAATGTTGTTTTATTATTTTTTTATGCTTTAAATGTTGTTTCATTGTTTTTTATGCTTTAAATGTTGTTTCATTATTTTTTATGCTTTAAATGTTGTTTCATTATTTTTTTATGCTTTAAATGTTGTTTCATTATTTTTTTATGCTTTAAATGTTGTTTCATTATTTTTTATGCTTTAAATGTTGTTTCATTATTTTTTTATGCTTTAAATGTTGTTTCATTATTTTTTATGCTTTAAATGTTGTTTCATTATTTTTTTATGCTTTAAATGATGGTTTATTATTTTTTTATGCTTTAAATGTTGTTTCGTTATTTTTTTATGCTTTAAATGTTGTTTCATTATTTTTTCATGCTTTAAATGTTGTTTCATTATTTTGTATGCTTTAAATGTTGTTTCATTATTTTTTTATGCTTTAAATGTTGTTTCATTATTTTTTCTTGCTTTAAATGTTGTTTCATTATTTTTTTATGCTTTAAATGTTGTTTCATTATTTTTTCATGCTTTAAATGTTGTTTCATTATTTTTTATGCTTTAAATGTTGTTTCATTATTTTTTATGCTTTAAATTTTGTTTCATTATTTTTATGCTTTAAATGTTGTTTCATTATTTTTTTATGCTGGAACGCAACCTCGTTTAGATTTTGACGCCTGTTCGTTTTCATTCTGCCTTTTCCATCTTTTTACGTAATTATGCGTCGGTAAACCTCGGTTTTGTCCGGTCCAAAAGCTGCACCTTTACCGACAGATGTATGCGTTTCAGTAAGAGCAATTCTCGTTATTCTTTGAATGTGAACTGTATTATCTCGCTTTTCGATATCCCAATCGATTTTCGACTACAAACGGACAGGACGTTATGATTAACATGACTAGCGAGTAAAACAACTCTATGCTTAATGTCCGAAGCACTAATGACCGTACAAATCAAGGCTAATTGTATTTGGCAGATATTTAACTGAGGTAAGCAGACCAGACATGTCGTTCTGAAAGATAAGCATTAAGCGAGTTTTCTATATCTCTGCCTTGTCTTTAAGCTTTGCCAATATCTAGAATTGCATGTAGAAATGTACTTCACTTTGTAAGTACGACAAAGTTATCTCTCTTCAAAGTTATATGTCTCTGGGAAAATGGAGATCGGGATGGAGTTTTGACCTTTCCAAAAAGAGGTTAATGGAGGCTTCGAATCTCATGTGAAGATAGAACCTTGTCGCTGCTTTCGTGAGATCACAAGGTCGAATAGTGAATTACTCGCTGGTCACTAGACTAAACAGAGCTGTCATGTTTAGGCTTAGCTCCTAAATTTAAATATTCTATGGGGGTTAATGTAAGTTTCACCCGTGTTTTGCACGACTTTTTTATTATTACAACGATGCACATTCAATTGTTTTGGGGACTTGTACTAATTATGTGTACAATCTACACTGTATGTCTCTGTTATGTGTTGTTATGGTTTATTAATACAAACTATTAATACATGTATAGTCTGCTAACCAAACCTCTTTATCGTCTTTTTGTTTCCGACGTGTGCATACTGTGTAAGTACCGCATGGAATATTTTTGGCATCCACGTGTTTAGAGGATCCGTTTTGATTCTCTAACCACACGTTGCTATTCTTGAGAGAATGAGAATATCCGAAATTCATATTCTTTATCTTTATATACCGAAAAGCATATTAGTAATATTTATTTTACTAATTGATAATATAAACAATGTGTTCGTATTTAGATTTGCATGATGCGTAAAATAATTGCTACATCGTAAGTGTGTTTATGTCGAAACTGAGGAGTTGTAGGAGAAACGAGTATGACTGTGACCTCGCACGATAATTAGAGGATATTATCTGTTTTACGTGTTAAAGAAGAATGACAGATCTGAGCTCTCACCTGGTGTCACTAGAATAGTTTAGGTGCATGCCAGTGCATGACGGAGACGTTAGTATCCTGAAATTCAGTCATCCTGTAATTTTGTGTATTTCATTAAAAAGAACTTGCTTACACAACGATGTGTTGAAGTAATGACGCCAATGCGACTACATTCGAATCTGAGTTGGGAAAATTTTTCTAAGATATCTTGTTCCAGTTCTAAAACTTCTTTTAAATTTACTTTATCGGTGCTTTCTCACATTAGGACTCGAGCTAACTTCGACCCCGTCGTTAGGGTTAGGGACAAGGCCAAGGTAGGGGTTAGGGTTAGGATTAGGGATAGCGTTAGAGTTAGGGTCAGGGTCACATTCGGGGTCGGGGGCAAAGTTAGCTCGGGTCCTAATCTGAGAAAGTACTATTTTATCTTGCACTAAAGTTGGATCTCTAGGTCAATAATTGTTGTCCGAAGCACTCATAATAATAGAAAACCAAAAGAAATATTGTTTTTATTTGTTTTGAGTCATTTATGTCTAGGGGTTTAGATTTATTTCTTTTACGGAATATCAACCACTTATCATAAAATGTTGGAACTGCACATTAATAGAATTATCCGATTCTGTAAACATTATCAAGAGTGTTTTGTCGAGATAAACCAAAATTATTCCGACACGTGTAAAAGTTTAACGTGTTTTATAAAAAATGAGTACCGATAATTTTATTTATGAACATAATGTTATTTATATTAAATGTAATAAATCTAGTTTATCATGAACCAGTCATCAACCGTTGTTCCACAACGATTGGATGTTCTTCCCGCATAATATATAGAGAGATATTAAAATAATTGAAACTTAGAAGCTTTTTGAATGCAATGATTTTTATTTTTTTTACTTTAATCTTAAATTTTTCAGAATGAAATTCCTTCTTCATAACATGCTTTTTTCAAATTATTTGTTGGTATTAGTGAATTCAAATCCTGAGTGTATAAGCGCGAGGCATGTGATATGCTGATAAATGAAGATTTGGTTGTTTGGTTGTTTGTTTTGTTTTGCTGCATATCAACGCTTTTAGGATTATCTAATGCCGAATATGGTCATTTTTGGTAAAACAATTTTATTCTTAAAGTTCTATATATCTTCAAATATTTATTCATGGTGTTTTATAGAAGAAAAATGTTCTTCTTGTTTTTGGCTTTGCAGAGCATGATTGAGTTTTGCAAAGGAAAAGGAAAAAAGGCAATAACATCAATGTTTGGGACATTTTTGGTCAGGAAGACAGTATCTTCAGACAGCCTGATCAAGAGATATGTCTTTTACCTGGACGCATTGACAAATTTGAAATATTCAAACAATTGAAAATTAAAAGCGTGTATCGTGCCAGTTTCAAGATGGCTTTCCGTTTACGGATTACCTTGCTCATTGCACTGAAGACGCGTTCTCAAGGATAATAGTTGTGTCCGACGTATTTCTAGTGGCAGGAGAACCAAATAAACTTAATGTTAGCTCCAGTCATTTGTATCTAAAGATTTAGATGTATCTCTTATACAGCATATCTAATTTAGATGTATCTCTTATACAGCATATCTAATTTAGATGAATCTCTTATACAGCATATCTAAAGATTTAGATGTATCTCTTATACAGCATATCAACCACTTTATATCATTAAATGTTGGAACGGTACATTAATAGAATTGTCCGATTCTGTAAGCAGTATAAAGATTGTTTTGTCCATGAATGCCGGCGTTGATCGTAAAGAGTTTTTATCTTACATCCCAAAAGAGGTCATGTGTGGCCGACAAGGAATTCCAATCGATGTAGGGGAATCAAAATAATAAGAAAAAAAAAGAATGATCATAAAAAAGGATGCCTCTATTTTATTCATGAAGCAAGGTGAGTGGGGCCTTGCTTGACCTTACAGATGGGAACGGGTCAATCGAAAGGTAGTTTTAGATATGGGAGGAAGGGGTGTAAAATATTTGGCGAGTAAATACACTAGTATATAATGCGGTTAGTCGGGAATAACAGGAAATGAAAGTTCAGTTAGGGTCAACCTTCTGTACTGGAGGTTAGAATTACTGGGCTGTGGGAATTAATAGAAACGGATGTGACATCACATGGCTCAAAGAGAGAGAGTAAAGGAAATAAGTTTTCAGTTCTTTGAAAGCACTACACTTGTGAACATCTTAATTTAACATGTGCTGATATGATTAAGCAGTGATTATCGATCTCTTTGTCTCCCCTCTCCACCTTACTGGTCAGTGATTTGGAACAAAGATCAAGGCGAATAAACTTTCCTTGTCTTTTTCACAGTTTTATCTTAGCTTGGTCCTTAAATAAGGAGCTTTGATTTCGGGCAGCAAGCCCTGTATTGGGGACGATCGTCAAAGCGGAGCGTAAAGGAGGAACGGTATGATTCTGAACGTCCATTTTTTGTAATAATGACGGCAACTTGATATTTCTCTATGTATGACACAAGGTTAAAATGCAACAGTATAAAGGTGGTCAAATTAAACTATCAAACGTAATCACGTCGAATTTATGAGACAATGCTTTTTCGCGTAGGTGGGAGTACGAATATATAGAATGCCTAGTTATAACAATTGACCTCAACACCTCAACACTCCTCAACAAATGAGAGTACAATAAACACCAGGTATTAACCTATACCGTACTCGCTTTTTGCAATAGTGACCTTACTGTCATACTCAACATTTTAAATTCGGGCAATGGTTTCTCTGTTCATTTGTAAGTTGCATTTAATGTATTATCTGCGGTAGCGGGAAAAATATGACATTTGACAAGTGAAATTTGAGTTTAACAAATAGACGTTTTCAACAATATCGGGTAATCCGAAGAGTAACGGTTAAGCTGAGGAGTGGGAGGAATCAATTCTATTTTATAAACGATGAAAGATGTAATTTGCAAATACTTCGCCCAAGTCTGTCGGTTGAAAGGCAGTACAAGAGAGCACAGGAATCAAAGGCCGGTTAGTTTGTCAAATTAAACAGTAAACGTATTCGTATATACAAACAGCAAGAGGCGCTGTGATGTCTATACGATGTTATATATTTGTATATACTTGATTATAAATTTACGCATAATATATATATATATATATATAATTGAAATAAAAGCCAAATTAGCAATACAAGATTAATTTTGGTTTCCATACATTAATCCTATCGATTACGGAATAAAATTCCTTCTTCAGGGGTGACCAGTATTGAGTCATTTTTTTTTTCTCATCAAAAAACAAGAATAAAAGAAACTTATTTCTTTGTTAATTTGATAAACGTCTTTGATGGTACGACGTCATCGCCTTGCTGTTATGAAATGGCGGGTAGGATTCAAAGCCGGTGTCGAACGAGGGATGCGTTGGTTCGCTGTCGAGTAATGTGTGTGTTTTTCGTTCAAGTTTTAAAGTATTGCATGGATAGTTAATAAAATTGAAATAAAAGCTAAATTAGCAATACAAGATTAATTTTTTTTTCCTACATAAATCCTATCGATTACGGAATAAAATTCCTTCTATATACATATATATATATATATATATATATATATATATATATATACTTGTAATAAAAAGTTTTATTTTTACAAACATAGTTCTGTTACACATTTAAAAACATGTTTCAGCCAGAGCTTTAATAAGCCTTGCCTCCTCAAGTTAGCATGTAGTATGCTTTTATTTTGAAAATAACACAATAAAAAGATGTCATGCTTGTTAAGGCTCCTGCTGAAACATGTTTTTAAATGTGTAGCTGAACTATGTTTGTAAAAAGAAAACTTTTTATTAAAATTAAATAGTTCTAATCATTAATGAAAACTATTACACAAACACAGAAAAGATTCCTCGAATTGTTGACCCTATATATACATGGTATGTTATATATATATTAGGGGAGGTCGATTTTGAAACTGTAAATAATCGCACTCGAAGAAAGTTGCCAAATAATGTCAAAAGTTACCACAAGAAATATTTTTCTTCAAAACTTTGTATTTATTTGAGCATTGCAACTTTAAGATCAAATAAATCGAGATTTTTTCTCACAGCCTAGATTTCACCGGCAGAAGTGTCGCCTTAAATTAAACCCGGGTTTTAACAAAAAAAAGTAATACATTACTTAATAATAAATATTTTAAAGTTTATTATTACTTTTCTTAAGAAATTAAATGTACATATTCAAATTAAAAAGGAATAAAAAACTATAATATTTAATTTTA
Organism: Sepiola atlantica; assembly: GCA_963556195.1. NCBI lineage: Eukaryota > Metazoa > Mollusca > Cephalopoda > Sepiida > Sepiolidae > Sepiola > Sepiola atlantica. Next base: position 116,076,366 of record OY744526.1, read on the forward strand.
TACATAAATAATTATTTATTTACATAGGCGTTTTATTTATTGGATATTTTTTATGGTATTCACCGGTTGAAAATTCAACGAGCGAATTTGAATTTACGTGTTGATTCTGTGTTTACACATGTAATTATCACAAATATATATTGAATTGTCGAGCGCTGGCTTATCTAATCCCACTTTCCCGACCTTTTGTCACACCTTACCTTGTGGGAGTAAGATAAATAAAAACTAGTTCAGCCAGGGGTTTTTACCCCACCAAATAAACCGGTATTGTCCGGGTCTTTGGGTCTGGATTCACGCCCGTCTATTGGGGCTTGTCCGTCCTGTGTAATTCTAGGAGGTGCACCTCCCAGGTTTTGCCTTCCCTCTTTGGGGAGGAGTAAGTTCATTGCTTACTGTCTGAGGCGGCCCTACCGGGGAATGCCGACGGAGCTGCCCAGGCAATTGTTAAATTGCCAGAGTGCTCACCTCTCGAGCACTGGCTTGCTCATCCCACTTTCCTGACCTTGTGTCGATCTTACCTTGTTGGAGGTAGATAAATAAAATCTAGTTAAGCCAGGGGTGTTTACCCCACCAAATAAATCGGTATCGTCCGGGCCTTTGGGTCTGGATTTACGCCCGTCTATTGGGGCTTGTCCGTCCTGTGCAATTCTGTGCATCCTCCCAGGCTTTGCCTTCCCTCTTTGGGGAGGAGTAAGTTTATTGCTAACTGTCTGAGACGCCCATACATGGGAATGCCGACGGGGCTGCCCAGTCAATTTTTTAATGGCCAGAGTGCTCACCTCTATAGCGCAGGCTTATCTAATCCCACTTTCATGATCGTGTGTCACATCTTACCTTGTTGGAGGTAGACAAATAAAACTATTTCAGCCAGGGGTTTTTACCCCACCTAAAATATTATATGTATTGCAGTTGATGGGAGAATGGATAAGGACACATTGATGTATAATGAAATTGTGGATGAAAATAGACAGAGAATTGTGAAAAAACTAAGGCACCAGCACATCATTTAACTTTTACAAAAGAAACACCATGTGAAAGTAAATATCTGACACAGAGTTCTTCCTAATAGTGGTGCAACAGGTGCTGTTCATGCAGATCAAGTGGTGGATGTTTTGCATGAATTCCACAGTGAGAACATATCAAGGCTATACTTGTTGACAAACTAATACCAACACAGGTCGCGAAGGTGGAATGGTTGCAATTTTAGAAAAATAACTTTTTAAAAATCGTCACACAATTGGTTGCTCTTTGCATCATAATGAACTACCTTTCCGAGCCCTTTTTAAAAACATAGATGGTTGCGCAAAGAGCCCTACTACATTCAGGGACCCTCTGGGGAAATTATGCTCAAATGATTGCCATGATTTACCCCAAATATCATTTTCCACTATTAGCAATCCTCTAGAGTCAATTTTTAAAATTGATAAAATACATGATCTTAGTTCTGACCAAAGACTCTTTATGAATACACAGTAGGTATTTCTAGAGGTAAGGTTGACTCTAGATATACCTCCTGGAAAATTGGTCCTTTAAACCAAGCAAGATGGTTAACTTTGGCCATCAGGCTAATGTGTTTATGGACTCGTGGTGCATACCCACAAAGGCACACAACAAAACTACACTATGTAGTAAATTTTATTGTAAATGTGTATGCCACTTCTTGGTTTGAAATTAAAAGAAATAGTAAATTCCACAATCAGCAAGTGCACATTTTTAATATGATCCAGAGGATTAATGAACAGCCTCAGGAAATCCAAGATATCACATTTAGAAATATACAAGGTAATACATTTTGTTTACTGCCTGAAAACTTTCTATATTCCATGGTTAAATCTGAGGAGATTGAAGTAAGAGAAGAAGCTTTAAAAAGAATTTTGGCCATTAGGTAAGTAATATTTATTCATATATCTCTGACTCAATTATTTATTCCAATTTATAGAATGATTTTTAAAGATTTTATCTAATTTCACCATAATTATTAAAGCAGTATAGATTGGAATTTTTTAATAATTCAATTAATTAATTTGTTCTTTCGGGAGTGAGGAGTCAACCAGAAAAAGATTAAAAAGAATACCACCTATTAATTTTAATGCCACACATTGGACACAATTAATAGATTTAAAATGATGCTGCATTTTTGGCATTCTCAGGGCGTGGAACGGGCAGTTAAGTTAATAACAGAAGCTTCACAAACTGTATATGGTTTTGAAGCAAGGCATCAACACATTACAGCCAAAGTTTTGAGTCAGAAATTGAGACCAGCATTTTTGTCTAAGGGGTCTTATATGGAGCAATTTGACTCTCCATATTAAGCTCCATTTACGAGTGTAAACAAAGACAATCGATAGAAATCGACGAGAGCTGAAATACAAATTATTTATTTAAAAACTATACATTACATATTCCAGAGACGTACCATTAACCACACATATTACACTTTTCTCTCGTTGGACCTACACTATTCTCTGATCTCTTTTATGTACATATACGTTCCGGGGTCATTTAATGCTTTTGTCAAATACACAATTTTGTTGTTTTTTTAGATTCTCTAATCGTTTATTATTAAACCCCAATTATAGTAACTAAAATAATTTGACGCGGGAGCAGATGACCTAATTAATAATCAAATCTAAATAAAGTTACGTAAAATATCACAGGAATAAATTAACAAAACGATGTAGCACTCCTTATGTAGATTTCTTTTAATACGTTAACTTTCGAATTCTCACTTTTTAAATGATCAAAAGCCCTTACCCTAAGTTTCTGTATTATTGGCCACAATGAAATGCGATTTTTCTGTGCATTTTTCTGTGACTTTTTATGTGATATTTTTGCTGTGACTATATTATGGAAAATATAAAACTAAAGAGACTATCATTTTGCCATCTAATTTACACACGTGTTTGTGTTGTGTACAATATGTAAATTAAATGGCACCGCTATAAAAAGAGTTACTCAGTCTCTAAATCCTCACAGACATTTAGAAATATGAGAGAGTAGTTGAATCAATAAAGTGAGAAAGGGAAGAGATAAATGCATCGGTAGTTAAGTGATAGATCTGCGATTTGTTCAGTTAATTGTAAATTACGTTTAATTAGGAGAAGGAAAACGCTGATATTAAACCTTCGCTACTTACTTCTTACGTCTTGGCACCGAACCACTGGGGGAGAGACGCCTCCTAAGTCCTGGTTGACAACTTTCCTACAGCTGGAGGCTTGAACTTAATATTCGGTTCGCAAACCTAAGATTGCTCAAGGAGTAGATGGGATCTGCCTATCGTTCCACCTTTGCACTATTTTTTGTTTATTAGCCAGGCACAGATGTACCATAACAGGGACGTCTCAAAGACACCCAGTGCTTGGCCTTGTTTCTTGACAAGGACAATGAACACCGTCTCTCTTTCTCTCTAGCTGAGAGACATTGGGAAGATTTCTTGTCACTATGTCTTACATGACTAGTGTGGGCCGCTCTTGTTCCTACAGGTTGAGGGTACAGGTTTAAAAGCGTAATTTTAGAGTTTTTGGTTGTGTATCCAATGTTAACAAAAAATGTGTACTGACACAAAAAAATATTCACTTCAATAAAAAACATTGAGGAACCAGCATCAATTAAGTATGTTAGCTCATTACGTATTAATAATAAGTACTTGACACATAATCAGTTGTGCACTTAAATTGAGACCTTGCAACAAAAAAAAAACATATTAACAATTTAAAAATTTTGCGAAATAATAAAATCCTGAAAATTGGAAAAAAACTCTCTTTCCATAATTGTTTTATTATAGGTATTGCCAATAATGACATTCCAAGGCTCCATTCATTGGTTACACTTGCATTGGGGAATAAGAGAGTCGTTGAATAAATTTCAGACATGGACTCTACGGAGCTAGATGTAATTCGAATGATAAAGATCTGGCATTTTTAGTATTCATCACGTGACATATTACATCAGTTGCTTACCAGATGTATAACGGCTCAGTGTACATGTCTGTGACCGAATGCTTCAACGCCAATATTCACAAAGACTTTTCTCAAAAATATTCTGTTTTCATTAAATGTGATCGAAACATATGAATGTAAAAATCAGATATCATCCAAGAATTAATGAACCTGTTAGGTTATGTTACCACATTGTAATGAGGTTGGTAAAAACTTTAATTCATTTGAAGATGCTTACTTGATCCAACAGAAGTTGGTTCAGATGATTTCCATGTACTAAAAGAATGTTTGGTTTCTGGGGTGGCACCACTCAGATCTCCGGATCATTTTAACGTAATCCTTATCTGTCCATCTTCGTCAAAAAAAGACTTCTCTGGCATGGTTTTATTATATAGTGATATTTCTCGAGGTATGATGGATAACAATGGAGCTCCACCGCTCAACGTTTGCACTCATGGTGTTGGAACAATGAGACAGACAATTCATTTTTCCTAAAATTTGGAATCTCCCTCAGGAGAAATAATTCGAATGTTACCATTGGTAGATTTAATAATGGGCAAATTAAATGAAACATAACATTTTTATGGTAAACATTTAGTTAAAAAATGTTGGACCAACATCATTAAAGGTACTATCAAAATTCAGGGAGTATCATTGTTAAAATCAGATGTAAAGAAACTACTTCAGGTTTCAACTATTGATTGCCATGATGTAAAAAATATCATTTATCCAAACGACAAACAAAATGTACTCACTGCAACTGCATGCTTATTGAAATTTTTGGATGTTATTCTAACAGATAAAATACATCTCCTACAAACTTTATCAAATCAAAGACCACTTAAAGCTTCTTCTTGTAGTTTATGAAGGGCTTCTTTGTTTGTATTCATATGTAGAATTGTCCCTTTCCAAACAAATTCAAATGGTTTCAAAAGCTGCATATTCACTATTATTCTTATTTCAACTTGCCACCACAAATATTCTTCCATCTTAATTATATTATGATATACAATCTACATTTACTGAATCAGTGTTTAGCATAGCCAAGCTCTGAATAAAGTGCCCTGATTTTTGTATATAGCTGGTCTTTAATGGAACAGATACAGTTGAGCGTTTTTTTTTTGGTAATTGTCACTTAATGTATAAGCATAATACCGTTTATGCATTTGATCTGGTCTATTGTTTTAATGCCATGTTCTAATGTGACAATATTCTATCATAGTATTCTGAATGGAGTAAAAGGATTGAAAGGACGGACATCCAGACGTCTTACACGTGACTATTCAAAAATCAAAGATAGGACTGGTGGTCTTTTTTGTTGGCAATGTGAATTTGGTAAAAGGTCTGAAAAATTGTACTACTATAATTGAGATGTGGTCGATTTTGAAATGAATTCACTTGAAAACCACGATTGACTCTGAAAAAGCCCAAACGAAAGCTGGTTTGTGTAAGCTTTGCAAAGAATAATTGTCACAAGAAGAAAGAAAAGCGGAAAAAGCAGCAACAAAGATGATCACACATGTAACTAAAATGCATATTCAAGATGATGTGGATTCACTAACTAAACTATTAACAACAAGAGACTCACCCTATAAGTGTATGGTTGAGATTGATTGGAAAATTGTTTACCAAGAAACTGTATTTAAGTTGACAGCTTTAAATCGTTTATTCAGTGATCGACTAAGACTAATTCAGGGTCTAACAACATATCAGGACCAAGATATTTATGTGGATTTAGACAATATTACTTCTATTGGTGATCCGATCGTTATTAATCACAATGATCCACCGAGAGTAGGAAATATTTGTCAAATAAATAGCGGCGAAAATAAAATACAATTCTTGCCAGAAGAGGAATTAGAACAACCACATGTAACGATCTTCAAGTAAAAGAATGTGATGATTGTTTAATTTGGGATGGAAATTTCATAGGATCTCCTGTTGAGTTGGCAGGCATTTATTGCCTTACTATAGAAGCCCAAATATATATGCCCCTCTCCCCGAAAACATGTATCTGTATTTCTGTAGAAAGAAGTGTGGGTTTGCTATTGGTAATCATACACTCTTTAACACTGATGATTGGAAAAAAGTACCATGTAATGTCTGAAAGAAGAAAATACTGCTTTCTCAAATGCATTTTCATATTGCATTGCATAGTGTTCGTGGAGAAATAAATGTTGCATAAGAACGGATATGTGAATTTCGTGGAGGAGTGGAGTGTATGATATCTTTAAAATACACATTTTACAAACGATAGTAAGAAATAGTATTCATCCCTAAGTCAATGCCGATACTTTTATCCATCCAACCAAGGCAATTCAAATAATCCATGTGCTATTAAAATAATTGTGTCCAATATGTAATTAGTATGCATGGAGCTATAATCTTGAAGCTTATCATTACATTAGTCACAAAAATGAAGCAGCTCCATATTCTAATGATGAAGTGAACATAATTAAAACAATGACCTTCAAGTGATTCTGATGACATTTCATACCAAGTGTATTTGTTATTTTTTCGTTGAGTATTTTTTATATTTAAGCGAAGTTTGAATAGCTGAAAAAAATATATAATTTTTTTGTAAAATTAACATGTTAACAATTAAGGAAGTTATTGTTAGAATTTTATGTTTGTCCAACATATGTGTATTTCCCAAATCATTTTAGCATTTTTCAGATTTTTGCATGAAAATAAAAACATATATGTATTATGTCATTAAGAAAAGTAGTGAAGCCTTTACCTTTTTTATTTCCACTTGGAAAACCTATTAATGTGACAGTATGCAGTTATCTGTTTATTAATAATTAAGATTAATTAGCATACTAGTGAATATTTTCGCAGTTTTAAATTTTGCTAAATTAGTTTGACAAAGTTTCTCAATGTAATAAAGTCGTGCCAAGAAATCTAAGTGTACTTATTTACATTTATGGGAACTTGTTAGAGATTGATTTTGATATTTTAAGTATTTTGTGTACATTTTTGACTGAATGTGTATGTTGGTTATAACTATCATTTCATTCAAAATCAATGTTGTGCCACTAAAGGTTTATGTACAAATTTATTATATTTAAGCATTTCCCTATTTATTATATTAAAGCATTTCCCTATTATGTGTATTTAAATATCCAGGTTGTACTCGATGGCCGTTCTTCTAAGCAATATGTCATCAATGCTGGTATACCCCAGGGATCTATTCCTGGACCTCTACTGTTCCTGATTTCATAAATGACCTCCCTGATGCCATTGCGATTGAGATAGGAATATTTGCTGACGACACCACGCTCTACTCTCGTCATGTGGGCAAAACCGATGCGCACATATCTGAATCCTTAGAAAATCCTTAGAAAATTTCCTCCAGTCTGTAGTGGAATGGGGACAAAAATGGATGGTAACGTTTCATGCCGCAAAGACAAAGCTACTTTCCTTCAATAATTACAAGAAACTTCTTTAACCATTGATTGTCATGGCAAATAACACCCTACCTGAGAGTTCATCATTCAAACTCCTCGGCCAAACTTTCACAAATAGCATGAATTGGAATAAATACATCGAAAATATTGCCAGGGCTGCTGCAAAGAAGGTGGGCTCTCTATACCGTGCCAGTAAACATCTCTCACCTGACAGTGTCCTATATATCTACAAAGCCACCATCCGTCCATGCATGGAATATTGTTGCCACATCTGGGCTGGGGCATCACCTGCTAGTCTTTCCCTCTTAGACAAAGTCCAAAAAACAGTTGCCAACTTGATAGGTCCTTCACTATCCACCAAGCTTCAGCCTCTGTCCCATCGCCGCAATGTTGCATCCTTGTGCCTGTTTTACAAGTACTTCAATGGATTATGCTCTGATGAGCTTGCTGCTTTGGTGCCACCACGACGTAAATTCGCTAGACCAACCCGACAATCTGCCAAATCCCATCCATACACTGTAGACGTCCGCAGATGCCAAAAAGCTTTCTACTCCAAAAGCTTCTTTCCTCGTGCTGCTAGACTCTGGAACTCCCTCTCTGCTTCCTGTTTTCCTGACGTTATTGACATGCAGAAATGTAAAACTAATGTAAACAGACATCTCGCTGTGCAGCTCTTAATTTAGGTTGCCCCTCCCCCTTTTGTCTCAGCAGCCCCTTACATCTACAGTGGCGGCCTGCCTTGTTTGGGGTGAACTATGATAAAAAGAAATGTTAACTTCGATACTCAGTTAGAATTATCTCATTTGAAAATACTTCATGAAGAATAAAATGTTAAAACAGAGACTATTTAGTGTAATTACATAGTGTCTTTTTCAAAACAATATTTAATGTCAATTGGTTTTTTTATTTAAGCTTGAAATAAATTATTCAAATTATTTTATCTCGGTTAACTTTTGCTATTTTTCTTTGTTAATTGATGTCTTATTATTCCTTTTTTTTCATTACTTAATCCGAAAGAATGAACAAATAGGACGAGAGAGAGAGAACAGTTCAAGAAACAATATCTTATTGTTTGCTAGTTTTTATACTAGCTATTCTCACTGGCTAGCAGTATGGCGAGGTGATTTTACAAATTAAAAAAATATCCTCCTTCGACGCTGCACCGTATATAACCTTAGTACCATTCGCTTGTACATGTGGGGTGGGAATGTAAAAGATAGTCCGAGACCATGATGGTGCCTGGTACTAGTTGAGAGGCAGGGAAGACATTTAGTGTAAAACCATGTTGGTGCACGGTACTAGATGGGGTCAGGTAGGGTAAGGAGGTACTACCAAAAAACTAAACTGCAGAAATTCCTATTAGTACCCATACATGTGTACTACTTGTGCGATGATCCCCTGGCTCCTCCTATGTCCGACGTGTCATAACAAACCTTGACACCTCCAAAACATGTGGGCCTGATCTTATCCCAGTAATAGTAATAAAGAAATGCTCTGCTAAGCTGGCCTTTGCCCCTTGAAAATTCTACATTAAAAACCTTGCAAAATCTTACTTATCTGATAGCTGGAAAATTGCCTCTTTGATGCCAGTCTACAAGAATTATGGTTATAGTTCTGACCCTAAAAAATATCGACCCATCTGTCTACTCCCGCTGTTCGCTAAAATCTTTGAATCTTTAATCAATCTAGCGATAGTCCTCCACATCGTTAATGCAAAACTTATTTCTGAGCTACTTCCTTCCTTCTGTCATACTCTTTGTGTTTTCCCTTTCTTATTCGTTCCCTCTTTCTCTCTCTTTCTTTCTCTCTCTCTCTCTCTCTCTCTCTCTCTCTTTCATACTACGAAGCACTCCTGACATGTGCGCATTGACATTTTATTACATAGATTAACATGTCTTCAAATACCTGACGTATCATGTATATTTTTATTTCGTTCATGTATAGTTGCTTATAGTTGCTTTATTAAATATTAAAATTTGGCTCCAAATACATGACATAGCTTGTATATCTGTTTTTCGGTTAGATATAGTTGCTTTAGTAAATATTAATTTTCATCTTGGGCGAGTGAGCGATATTATCTTTCAAAAATGGGGTATTTCTGATAACTACGTAGCCACAAAAAATGCCTGACTTAAATAATAATAATAATAATAATAATAATAATAATAATAATAATAATAATAATAATAATAATAATAATAATAATAATAATAATAATAATAATAATAATAATAATAATAACCATGCACAACGCACTAAATCCAAATAACTATACGGACAGACTCTACATTAAAAGAAACGAAGGGGTAAGAGGACTGGTAAGTATAGAAGATTGTGTGGAAGACTAAAAAAAGAGCTGAGGAAATACATAAATCAAAACACGAAAAGGCTAATCAACGCAGCAAGAGACACCGTTCCGACGAGCAAATCGGGAAGCACCGAAACTAGAAACAAAATGACAAGAAAAGAAAATTGGAAAGAAAAACACCTACATTGACGCTTCAGAAGACTGACAAGAGAAGAAACAAACGAAAATAGCTAGGCATGGCTAAGAAAAATGCACTTGAACAGAGAAACGAAAGATATATCCAAGATATCGAAGCAAATCCTGATATAATCAGAGATACTTGTTGTGCCATAGTTTAGGGGTCGGAATGAAAACACGAACACGAGGTTTAGGTAAAACCAGTATATTGGAGAAAATAGAATACAACAGAGAAACAAGAGTGGTGGTACGTCAGTCCTGACTGCCAGTGTAGATTGGGGTCGTTCAGCTATGTAATTCCTTCCCACTGCAGGAATATGTGACACAAGGTTAGAAGGTGAGAGACAGTCAAACCAGCGCCCTTAAAGGAGGGGCAGTCTAGCCTATAAAACATGCCTAGGAAGCCCCGTCGGCATTCTCCGACCAGAGCGCCTTAGGCAGTAAGCAATAAACTTACTCCACCCGAAAGAGAGGGCAAGGCTTGGGAGGGTTGGCCTTCTAGGACTACCCACGACTCAACCCCTCGGCCCGACAGATAAAAGGCTACCGAAGTGGCCCAGTCCCTGCCTGACCGACTGTCGAGAACGAATCGTCGACAGGTGTTATCCAGTCCGTAGACTGGCGTTTGTTAAGGAATATAATTGTTTCTCACTGCAGCAATATGTTACACAAGGTCAGAAAGTGGAGGAAGAGTCAAACCCGCGCCCCTAAAGAAGGAGCACTCTGGCCTAGCAAAAATAGCCTGGGCAACCCCGTCGGCATTCTCCGGTATGATCACCTCGGGCAGCAAGCAATAAACTTACTCCTCCTCAAAGAGGGAAGGCAAGGCCTGGGAGGGTGCACTTCTAGAACAACCCAGGACAGTATGCCTCAGCCCGGTAGATAAAAAGCAACCGAAATGGCCCAGTACCTGCCGGACTGATTGTCGAGAACGAATCCTCGACTGGTATTACCCATCCTGACGTCCTCAATCAACCGAAGTTAAGGAGAGACTGATCGAACTGGGGTTTTCTCAACACTGAAAAGCAGATGCTTCCCGTATTTATTGAGAATGGACGAGTCCAAATGTTCGTTATAGGTAAGGTACCATAACGATAGTCAATACTGCAAATAGAACATTAATGAAGAGAGAAAATATATGAAGAATATATATAAAAAATAAACAAAATTAGTATTCAAAATTGAACATAGGATTGTTTATTTTATATGTTTAATTGAAAGAGTTTTAGCCTTTATACCCGGATATTTCGAAATAATAAATTTCTTATAAGAGGGAAGCATCTTATGACTTATTAAAGACTGTATAGTAATAAAAGGTTTCAAATTATTATTTGAAAGATTTCACTGATTTTTTTATGATGCAGTGTTAATATGTACCTATAAAAGTCTTCTACGTGTAAAGTAAAATAAAATGAAGTAATTTTTGTATATGCACCATAAGAAAAAAATGTAATACAGTCAAAAGACGGTTTTAAACAGATTAACATGCACCGTGTACTTTTACATGTTATGAACAGAAAATAGTAAAAACATGTCTCCATATAGAACATCCAACGGTGAATAGACGGACGGTTACCAAACGGAAGTCCCTTCAGAAATCGTAACAAAATAAAAATAAAACAATGCATTATCGAAAACAAATATAGATAAAAAGAAAGAATCTAAAAAGATCGAAAGAAACGGTCAGGAAGTAACTGTACCGTTTCTCTTTTTTTAACTATATATATATATATATACATATATATATATATATATATTGTATTCTCTTATGTCTACAGGTAGCTATTATTTAACTCTATTCCATGAAAAAGGCAAGTATACTGAAATCATGTGCCCTTAATAGGGTTAAGATGAAAATTCATATACACTAAATGTACAAAAGCAAGGAAATTCCCTATTTTTTACACTTTTATTGACATTAAGGGTATGACTACATATCAACAAAACAATTTCATTATCACATCACTACAGTATAAATCTCTATGCATGAGTGGATGAAGTGTGTGAGGTGCGCTGAAGAAAAATTCCTACCAGTAACATACATAGCCCTGTTGTGCTCGCATACACTTAATGATAATAAAAGTGTAAACATTTAGAGAATTTAGTGTATATTAATTTTCATCTTAACCCTATTAAGGGCATAGGATTTCAGTATACTGGCATTTATCATGGAATGTCACTACTTTTGTAAAGGCTATGCCTCAATACAATGGTCATTTTTAAGGTTTTATGGAATTTTCTGGAATACTAAGGTATATGGTAAACTGAAATTCAAATGCCATCAACTAGACCTTAGAACCTCTATATCTGCCAAAAGTCAGCTGAATCCATGAAATAGTTGATGAGATACAGGGTGGCACATACGTACTACGTACGTACACACAGATAACATGATTTCATGATTGAACTTTCTGGATCTTTGGGTTGCCTTGACAAATGCTGCTGAAATTCTACACACTATCAAATAAAAATGTAGTGCAAAGTTTTAACTAATTTGGTTTATTGGTTTTTGAGTTATGATTGATCAAAGAAATGAGATTTCTAGCATAGGCCATTCGTAAAGTCTATTAAGGGATAGAGCGCTGATGAATATATAAAAAAATATCTCTTGTGTTTTCCTTTTTCATTTCCCATTACGTCGGATTACTCTAATCCTTCCTTTCTCATATATATATATATATATATATATATATATATATATAATGAAAAGGTACACACTTTAAACAGTGATATAATGGCAATAAGAAGAATATTTTGAAAAACCTGAACAACGCATTTTTTTTGTTTTTGTTTAATGAATAATTTGTATATTCTAATAGCTTGAGCACTTTAGGCGATATACACTTTTTCAAAAGTATAGGCATTTTTTCTATTTTTTTCGTTTACTTTTATTTTTAATCTGTGTGCATAACGTGGTTTACGAACTGTTAGGTATACTCAACAACACGTAAACCACGTGATACACACACCGGCATTCAACACCAACCGTCATAACATCAACACGAATTTTAACTTGACTTTGACAAATATATCAAGTGGGATTAAAAAATGTAAACAAAAACAAAAAGAGACCAAATGCCTATACTTTTGAAAAAGGCGTATATCGCCGAAAGTGTTTAGGTTTTTAGAATAAATAAATTATTTATTTTAAAAAACAAAGACATGCGTTTTCAAAAATAGAGTAAATATATATATATATATATATATATATATATATATATATATATATATGTATGTATTGAAAAATATACATTATTCAAAACGTTTCTATTACGTTGTAATATTAGTTCCATTTTTTAGCATAAATATATATATATATATATATATATATATAAAGTTCGCCATAACTTACTATATAATTTCATTTTAACATAATCAATGTAACATGAGAGAAATATGCAACTGCAATATAGAAACGGTACACTTACATTTTTGGCAAAATAAAATATGATGTTTATTAAAACATGTATTAAAGTTCACTGAGCTCTCCATGGTGCTCAATATATTTTGATAATTTTTAGGGACTAAGCAGCAACCTTTGGCGGAGATTTTTAACAGCGTTAAGCAATGAGAGCTCGGATTTGTTCCTCAGGCTAAACGATATTATAAACATATGCGATTTTCAGCTTTCGAATGAGACATCCAATAGAAGAAATGCTTAAGTATCAACAAAGTTAAAAACAAAAGAAAATATATAGTTACTTATGGCGAACCCTGTGTATGTGTATATATATATATATATATATATATATATATATATATATATATATATATATATATATATATATATATATATATATATTCTTCGGGGAGGGTAGATTCTTGGATCTTATCAGCTAGAATCGCATCGGATGTTTTGCTCCACTTTTCAAACTTTGAGTAGTGTTAGCAAAACAATAGATCCTTCTTTTGTGCAACAGTCTATGGTTGGGCTTTTAAGCCTCTTATGTTTCTTTTTTTTGCTGCATTTGATGGAGATAGGATGCCACGACCCTTTGTCTCAAGGCTGGCTGAACCTGATTGGCCTCTGTATTGGCTGGAGCACCATTTCCAGAGGCAGGAAGGTTTACACCATTGCTTACATCTTCCCGTCTGGTGTATGAACGGGTTGATGCGCCCTTTTTATCCTGGGTGCTGGCCTGCCAGTATTTATTTTTGTTTTTATTCATATTCTTTATTTTTCATTTCCTCATTGTAAAATGTTTCTAATTGTTTATTCGAAGCTGTCCTCTATGAGTAGAGGGGGTTCTCCCGTCCGCAATTCGGGAGACGTGCTGGATGGCTTGAGGAGACAGCACACCATTTGTTTTGAATATTTGGTCAGGTTTACTTCAAGTAAAAAGTATCCTCATGTCAGAGTCTCTGACAAACCCCTGTACAGAGAGACTGAAGACACACGAGGGTGGTGTTTAGTAGGGATTCAAGTCCTCCCCATATATATATATATATGCGTATGTGTGTGTGCGTAGAAGAATAGAGTAAAAGATGGATGGAATTGGAAGATATATTGTTTTAGAATTGAATTGAAGGCAAAGAACCAATCATTCTGTTTTTGAACTTAATCACAATATCTAAAAGCGGAACTTTACGCACGCATAAAGACAGAGTCATTTTATTGATGGAACGACTCATAAAAATATATGACGTTCAGATTAGCAGAGCAGATGAAATGCCGCCAGAGGCGGGGTAATGTGCAGTTAGCGAGGCGCCATTATTTTAAGCGCTATTCCATAAGTCGTGGCGATTACATGACATACAAGAAGCGGTTCTCGGAAATTCGGTTCCAAATATCGAGAGTGGTTTCAGGCTTCATCTTTGTTTGCATATCAGTTGTCGAGATATTTTCAAATGTTTTTCATGCATTTAGAATGTCTTTAATTGCATTTTAATATAAAAATAAAAGAATGTGTTAGATTGTAAAACCGCACTGAGATTTTTTTAATGCAAGATAACAAGTTAGAGAGAAGAAGTTTGAAATAGTGAAGTAAGGCAGTCGGTATGAGATATAACGTATGCATACTGTCATTGCTCGGCGTTATTTATCCTAGGCATCTGCATAAATTCCTGGAAAAGTATGACTTAATTAAACTAACAGGTGATTATTATTATCTACTCGACTCGAAAACTTTTAACAACTGCCTATATCCTATATCTCTACAAAGCCACCATTCGCCTATGCATGAAATATTGTTACCACATCGTAACTGGTATACCAACCAATAGTTTCTCCCTTTTGGACAAGATGCAAAAAAGAGTCTCTAACATAATAGGTCCCACACTGCCTACCAAGCTCCAGTCCCTGTCCCATCACCACAATGTTGCATCTCTATGATTGTTTTACAAGTACTTCCACGGAATGTACTCAGATACTCTTACTACACTTTTACCCCTCTCAAGGTAAATACCCCGGCCAACCTGACTAGCGCAAAATCCCACCCCTCACAATAAAAGTTCATAGATGCTGGAAAATCTACTCAAATAGCTTCTTTCCTCAAACCACTTGCTTTGGAATTACTGCTCTCTGTTTCTCCCACTGTACCAACATGCAGAAATGTGTCCAAGCGAGAAATAGAGGTTAGTAATTGCTGCAGCTAACCAGATGTGGCAGCAATACTACATGCATGGATAAATAGTGGCTTTATAGAGATATAGGATATTTGCAGATGTGAGACGTTTTCTAGTCCGGTAGAGAGATCCTACTTTCTGTACGGCAGACTGTGGACCTCTTATCTCATTTATGGTTTATTTTAGAGTTTTAAAATACGAAGTAAAGAAACTCTCATCATTTTAAATTGGTTTAATTCAAAAATCAGTGAGCAGGTTAGTTTTAGTGTTAAGAATCTTTGTTTTATCTTATTAAACGGTTAAGAACTACACACCTTAACGCTCAAGTTGAAAAATTCGAACTTCAAATTAAAAAAGCTGAACTACAAATTCTCATGAACGGAATTCCAATATATTTATAATTGCCTTTTTCTATTCATGTTTAATTCCACTCAATTGTAATTTGGGTTTGAGCAACGTGCAGTATTTGTTCTGATACTATATTTTATCTTTTCTCTCTTCGATCAGTCGAATGAGAAACCCTTCTAGATTAAGGCGATTCAAATTTTGATCCCAATCCAGAGTGCTTCCGCCTTTTAGTCGAGCTGGATTTTTCGTGACATTAAAAACCGACACTATGTCTCACTCTTCCCTCGCGGGGAAGCTAGTAAATACGTATTCGTCGTTAGTGCTGGTATTCATTTCAACTACTGAAACTTTTGATTAAAATTACTTAACTATAATGCTTAACATAATAATTATGTATAATCTAGCAACAAATCTATGGGGTAGGGGATTTAAAAACCTTACTTATTTTTGAATACAAAATACTTATTCGACTGCCAAAACTATTAATACGTTGTTTTATATGAAGAAATTTTTCATATAAAAGTATTTTTTACATAAGCAACTACCTGGCGAATATACCCTGTGAACCAAGTGCAATAGAAATACAAAGAATTGCGCTTTAAGGGATGGTTTGAATCCTTAAAAAGATATCTCGGTTGGAGTCTTTTAAATAGCGGTTGAATGTCTGGCATTCGGTCGGATGTTCCATCCACAGCAGAAACAAAACATAAGAAAATAGTGGCAAGCATTGTTGTTTTGTTGATTTTCCTCTTCCGTCTGAAAAATTATTTCTTTTTATTTTATTTCATGCTCTATTTTAGCATGTTTTTTTTGTATGAATTAATTATTGTGGAAGATGAGCTGAAGACTCTGTCTTCTTAAAAGTTTTTATAATTTACATATTTCATATTAAATATGTTAATTATTGTTGACTTTTGTTGTTATTATTATTATTATCATTATTATTATTATTATTATTATTTGTACTCACTAGTAGTTCTCACAGTGGTATTCCCTAGAGTCTGAATGACAACAAGCCTCCCCATAGTTCCAGTACTCTCCACCTCTTTTCGATCAACATTGCAAATTACCTTGCGGGATCGTAACAGCCGCCTACAATTGATTTCTGGTAGCGACTTTGGTCTCCCCTGGGATTTGGGTGGCAATAAGCCTCCCTAACGTCCCAGCACTCCCTGTTCTCTTCCAATAAAGGTCTGGTTAGTGCTGTCCATCCTCGAACTTCCCATCTTTCTTGACCCTCTCCGACTATTATGTGGGGTGGCAGCCGATTGCAGTGCCATTGGAGGGGGGGGGCAACTTATGATGTTTCTTGAACTTTCTGTTCCTTAGTTCGCGACATGGTGTTCTTCTTGTGGTTTTGTTTTCTTCCTGTTGTAAGTTCCATTTGACTGATTACCATTCGTAGCTTATACGGGTTGGTTTCCGCATTCGATGATTTTCTTAAAAGTTGCAGCCGTTTCGATCATTGCCATTCTTTTGTATGGTCTCAGTGACCCCTTTGATTCTAATTCCGTCCAGTTTTTTTTCCCCAGGTTTTTTGGGGGCCGTTACTAGTCCCCCTCCCTACGATCATATTTAATTTCTTCATGATCTATATTCCTTTCGATTCTCTGGCAAGATCCGTGTATTTGCTTCGTTTTTCCATCTCTTTGATCTTTACGCTGTGGCTTGCTGGAACGGCGAAGTCTGCGATTTGGAGGACTTTTCTTTGTCGATTATCATAACATGCGGTCGTTTTTCTTGTATGAGTTTATCTGTTTGTACATCCATATCCCAGAAGATTTTGCGTTTTTCGTTTTCCAGTACTGTCTCTGGTTTATGTCTATACTATTTGTTTGCACAGTTCCCAGTGCACTGCTTTCCCCACGCAGTCATGTCTGTTCTTGTATTCTTTTGTGGCTAGTTTGCTGCATTCACTTATTATATGATTTACTGTTCCGTCTATTTGTCCACACAGTCTATTTTTACTGTTTTCTGGGGTTTTATCTATTTTAGCTTTAATGTAGTTTGTCCTAATCGCATTGTTCTGTGCATCCACCAATCAAGATTCTGTTTCTCTTTTACAGTGTCCTTTTCTTAGCCATGTTTTTTTCTTAGCCATGCCGATCTGTTTTCGTTGTTTTTTTCTTTTGTCAGTCTTATAAAGCGTCCATGGAGCTGTTTATCTTCCCACTTCTCTTTCTTGCCTTTTTTGTTTCTGGTTTCGGTGCTTTCTGCGTTGTTCGTTGGGACGGGGTCTCTTGCTGTGGTGATTAGCCTTTCCGTGTTCTGTGTTATGTATTTCTTCAGGATTTCTTGTGTCTGTCACACAGTCTTCTTTACATTACAGTCCCCCCCTTCGTTTTTTTTTCATGTAAAGTCTGTCTGTATCGTCTTTTGTATGTAGTGCGTTGTGCATGCTCATTAATTTTCTAGTCCTCTGCTCAAGGTGCCTGAGTTCTTCTTTAGTCCACCCTATGAATAGTCCAGAATATCTTATTAGTGATACTGCCCAGGTGTTTACACATTTTACTAGATTTCTGCTATATAATTTCGATTTTTGAGAGTTTTCTTGTTTATCTTAAATATTCTTGTTACATCTTCTCTTTCATTTCTGTTGATTTTATGGTGCCTGCTTCCATAACTCCCAAATATTTATGGCTCTCCTGTTCGCCTAGCGCCCTCATCTCCTCTTGGTTTAGCAGTTCCTGCCCTCTGTCGTAACCAGTTTCTCTTATTCGTCTCTAGCAGTGCACATTTTTCCATTCCGAATTCCATTTGAATGTCTTACTTGTTGATTCTGATCCTATTTATCAGCTTTTCCAGTTCCTTTTTGGTTTTTGAAAATAGTTTCCGGTCATCCATGTGCATCAGGTGGTTTACTATTAGTTCTGTGTCTGTAAGTTTGTATCCGGCATCAACTTTTCTGAGTATGTAGTTGAGTGGCATAATGACTATTATTAACAGTAGTGGTGATAGAGAGTTTCCTTAGAAAATTATTGTCTGTATTTTTTTATCCCAGTCAGTTGTTGTCCCCCAGCTGTCAGTTCTAGTCTCCATTTTTCCATTGCTTACTTAATAAGATTAATAATCTTGTCGGGTATATTGTATATTTTAAGCATTCAATTATCCATGCTTGAGGGATTCTGTCGTAAGCTTTCTTGTAGTCAATCTATGCCATGGATATGTTCTTTATTCTGTGTTTACCTCCTTCAGGATCTTTTGATCTATGTATAGCAGATTATGCGTCTCTCTTTTCCCTTTCCGGTATCTTTTTTGTTCCTCGGGTAGCAGTCCACGATTATTAAGGGATCGGCAGATTTTTTTTCTACGTTGTGCTGTTAGGATTTTTCACATTGTTTGTAAACAAATTATTCGCCTGTAATTGCTTGGGATCGTTCCATTTTTGGCATCTTTTTGTATTAGCGTTGTCCTCCGCTTAGTCATCCACTCTGGTATGTCTGTTTTGTAGATACATCCTCTCAGTTTCTGCGCTAGCCTTTTATGTAGGGTTGTGAATTTTTAACTAGTAGGCATGTATTCTATCATGGTTTGATGCTGCAGTTTTCCATGTTCCTTAGGGTTGTCTTAATCGTTCCTTTATTAATTTCTGTTTCTTTTCCTTCTTCAATTTCCTGTAGTTCATTTTTCATGTTTTTCAGCCACTCTGCATTTTTGTTGTGTTTTTAGGCTTTTCCCATACATTACTGCAGACGTGTTTTGTCTCTGTCGGGTCCTGTTGTTTTGATGTTGTTCGTTCTCCGTTTAGGTGTTTGTAAAACTAGCTTTCATTGTTTTCAAATGTCCTGTTATGTTTGTGCTGTTCAGATTTGTATATATACTGTCTCAGTCTTCCTTCTATTGCTGCTATCTTTTGTTTTAGTTTCTTTATGTTTCTTGTTTAGTCGTTCCTTGTGATTCAGATTTCTTCTCTTCCATCGTTTCCTGTTCTCTTTCATCCTGTTTATGGCTTTAACTTCTTTTCGAAGTTTGGTAATCTAGGTTTCCAGGCTTTGTAGATCCATTTTTTAGCCAGTCTTTTTTTCTCTTTTTTAGTTTTATGCCCCTGAATATATAAAGTTATTAAGGTCTGTGATAGTGTCTGTTGATATGTATGCGACAGGTCTGTTTACTTTCTCTGTTTCTACTTTTACAAAACAAATCTTCGTTCCTTAGGGATAGGAGTTTTGTTTTGTTCGCGGGCAAAAACCGTTTGATGTTTTGCATTTCTTTTGGCTTCTTCTTCGGTGAGTTCTGTTGTTTCGTAGTGTTCGCTCTCTTCAGTTTCAATGTTTATGTTTTGTCCGTTTTCTTCGTGGGAGTTTTCGTCAAATGACGTTTCTTGGTCTGTCACAGCATTTATCTTTTGTTTGATTTCTGTTAATTCCATCTCTGAGTATAACCCTCTCTTAGGTATCCGTCTTGCTTGATCTACTATCCTTTGTTCTGTTATATGGTAATCAGTAGAAATGCCCCATAGATCTTTCATTCGTTTCCTGCAGCCTCTTTCTGTGGGGCGGCGGCTTTTGTAGTAGCATTCCATTACCAGTCTCTTCTCTTTTGTGGTCCATTTCTTTTTATGGCTTTTTTGTTTGTTCTTTTCATTGCTGCTTTCTTGTGTTTGGTCTGTGTCATTGTCATACCTGGAATTAGATACATGTCTACTGTTTCTTGTTTGTGATCTTGTTTCTGAAATTAATAAAGCCAACATTCGCAAGATGCGGTCCGGGTGCCTCATGTTGGCCATCGAGGGAACACCTGCCCATCATGACACTCGGATCTATCTTCTGAGTCCCACGGCTTGTATTATTATCATGTTGCATTATATATATATATGTTGGTGTATGTGGCAACACAAGGCCCAGTTTTAATTTGCCTGTGATCCTGTCACAGGGATAGTGTTTATCCCATTTTCATGACAGACAACGTGCATTATCACACATGCACAAAAGAACATTTACAATAGACAACAAAATTATATATATATGTATGTATATATAAATATAAATATATATGTATATATATATATATATATATATATATATATATATATATATAGAGAGAGAGAGAGAGAGAGAGAGAGAGAGAGAGAGAGAGTGACCTAACTACTTAGTAGAAGTTTTCCATGCTACTCTTAAATAAAAAATGTTTTAAAAACGATAGATTACCTTCCTATGTTTGTCTGATAAATAGACGCCTAGTTATCACACGTGTCTTGCACCGGCATGGCCATGATTTTAAATGTCTATTGCCTCTTTATAAAAGAACGGCAACTTTTTTTCTCTCATGTAACTAATTAATTTTTTTTATTCCAATTCTTTTCAACTCCAAGAAAAACTAAAATAATTTACCCCCCCCCCTCATGAAAAGAATCTCCTAAGCTAGAGTTATAAGTTAAAAATAAAATCCAGAATAAATAAAATGTGTACAGCTACCAAAAAGAAATGTCTTGCACCAGCACGGTCGTGGTTTTGAATGTCTATCGGCTCCTTATAAAATAACGGCAACTTTTTTCTCTCACGTGACTAATTTTTTTTTTTTATTACAATTCCTTTCAACTCAAAGAAAAGCTAAAATAATATATCCCCCTGAAAAGATAGCTAAAGTTATTAGTTGAAAATAAAAATCAGAATAAATAAAATTTGTATTGATACCAAAAGAAACGTCTTGCACCATGATGATGATGACGATGACGACGAAGACGACGATCACCACCACCACCATCATCATTATTATTATTATTATTATTATTATTATTATTATTATTATTATTATTATCATTATTATCATTATTATCATTATTATTATTATTATTATTATTATTATTATCATTATTATTATTATTATTGTTGTTGGTGTTATAATTATTATCATTATTATTATTATTGCTATTATTATTATTATCATTATCATTATTATTATTGTTATTATTATTATTATCATTATCATTATTATTATTATTATTATTATTATTTCACTAGGAGTTCTCAGACAGGTCATGATCAGTGATTTCTCACTGACAATAACCGGTAGTGTTCCCTAGAGTCTGAGTGACAACAAGTCTCCTTAGATTGCCAGTTTTTCCACCTCTTCCGATAACAATTGAAAAAAGTTACAATAACTTGTAACTGCCTTTTTCCATTGATTTCTCGTTGGAAACGGCCACTGGTCTTCTCTTGGATTTGAGTTGCAATTAGCCTCCTCAAGGTCCGCGTAGTCTCCGTGCCTTTTCAGTGGAGGTCTGGTTAATGCTTTCCCTCCTCCATCTTTCGATCCTCCTTGAACCATCATGATTATTTTGTGCGGTATCTGCCTCAACTGGTGTCGAGTGTGTGTCTCGTTTTTTAGGGGGAGGAGTTAGCATATGAGATTACTGGCAATTTGTTTATTGAATTTCTGGTAGTTTTTATTATTATTATTATTATTATTATTATTATTATTATTATTATTATTATTATTATTATTATTATTATTATTATTATTATTGTCGTTGTTGTTTTGGTTGTTACCAGTGATCGCTCACTGCTAAAAGTAAGTTGCCTTTCCTAAAATCTGAGTGACGACAAGTTTCAATAGATTTCACGTACACTCCACTTATTTCGATCATCGTTGCAAATCACTTTGTGTGCTCGCATCGGCTGTTTACCATTTAATTCTCGCCGATAATGGCCGATGTTTTTTTCTGGAATTTTAGCAATAAAAGTTTCGTCGGGATTTCAGTATTCGCCATGCTGTTCTAGTCAAAGTCTGGATGGTGGTATACTTAATCGGTCTGTTCATCCCTTTCAGACATCCAATGACCATTTTATGTGCTACCAATCGATTTTGGTGCCTTCGCACCTTTACATTAAAAAAACCTGTCAATTCCAACGATATGGGTTCACTACTAGTTATAATTCTTTTTAAAGACCTGCTACAGAATATTCACAGCGCAGTAATGACTTTTCTTTTCGAACTGATTTCCGAACCAATACTCGTTTTATTAGCAAATCAAGTCAAATCTCTTGAGGATTTTAAATATCTCATTTCAAATGTGAGCTTTCTATTTAATGCTTTAATATTGTTTCTCTATAATCATGATTCGATCTGATTCTGTCACTTTGAGCCTCCATTGTTTATTTCAACCTCTTCTTCCCACCAATGTATTCCTATGCGCTCATTAGAATAACAATTTATTCGCATTTCGGTTGAAGCGATTTCGTTAAAATACGTTTTAATGGATTTAAACTATAATTTGTCGAAACGAAAATGTCAGAAAAAAGGCGCAGTCGGCCATATTTGTTTTAAATAACAGAGAATAGAGTTGAACATCTTATTTATTATTTACTAGATATGCCCAACCGGCGTTGCAAGGCAATCTTTTTAGTTTGATTTTTTTTTAATCGCATAATTACTTTCAAGATTTTTTAGTCTTAAATTCAAATCGGCGTTGGCAGAGTAAAGATGTATTGGTCAAAGGAGGGCTCAGAGATAGTCAATTGTAATCGTACTATTTTAATAGGTTTTTTTTAAGTACGTTAATATTTTGCCTTATTTAATTTTTGAATCCAATAGAGATTGATACTACTATACTATTTTTGTATAATGAACAAACACAATGAATCATAAAAGCAACAAACTTATCATTTATTCTAATCATACTTTTGAGTTGTGAAACGACGACTTTTTAAAGCATGATTACAAAATATTGATTATGTCATCAAGTTTGTATTCTACTGAGTTATAATATCTGAGCTCTCTTAGACTTAAAGTCATAATCATTGAGCTAAATTTTAACTGCAGTATTCACATGTATCTTAGAAATGTAAGTGTGTTTATTATTTCATATTTATATAATTGAAGTGAGTTTGTTTTTCTGGTAATCTTATGATACAGCTAGGTCAAATATTTGAACTTGACTTTCTTTGATATAAATATCACTCTACATATGTAGAGTGATATTTCCTACTGTACCGTTGGCGAAGATAGATTTTTATCCAAAAGCTAGATTTAAAATATCTGTTTAATATTTGAACTTGACTTTGATATAAGTAGAGTGATATTTTTCTACTGTACCGTTGACGAAGATAGATTTTTATCCAAAAGCTAGATTTAAAATATTTTTTCAATCAGATTCATCGATTTCACTATCAATATATTTTGCGTCATATAAAGCTGCTAGATGTAAGAGGTCATAATGTGGGCTATATTTATTTTCATTTAGTTTAATGCAAAGGAGGCAAAACGGAATGAACGCTCTTCGTGAAAATTCGGATTCCTCGAGTTTTTGTGACATTTTAACAGTATGTATCACACATCAACAAATAAATATTCTCAAAATGTAACATTCATTAAAGTATTGTAAAGGGTTATGATGTAATAGGGAGTATGATATTGTCACAAAGTTATATTTGAAAATTAAAATATTTTACATTTGCGTTAATTTCATTCATAGTCATTAGACAAGAATTAAGCAAGATTCCTTGAATTTCAATTTCTTCTTAAGAACCCTTAATCTTAAACCTCAAATGTTAGTCATTTTGTAGAATCAAAATCATGTAATGGATTTTGATTAAAAGTAGAATAAAGATTCTAGACAGTTGGCTCCCTCTACCGTGTTAGTAAACTCTTCACACCTGACATTATCCTGTACAAAGCCACCATCCGCTGATGCATCGAGTATTGTTGCCAAATCTTGGCTGGTGCATCATCTACTAGTCTCTCCCTCCTTGACAAGGTCCAAAAAAAAGTCGCTAACCTAATAGGTCCCTCACTGTCAACCCAGTCCCAGTCCCAGTCCCTGCCCCATCGACGCAATGTAATATCCTTGTGCTTGTTTTACAAATACTTCAATGGATTATGCTTCGATGAACTGGCTACTCTGGTGCCCCCTCGACGTAAATTCACTAGACCAACTCGACAATCAGCTAAATCCCATCCATTCACTGTGGAAGTCCCCAGATGCTGGAGAGCTTTCTACTCCAATAGCTTCTTTCCATCGTTATGCTGGCCCCTGGAACTCCATCCCTGCTCCCTGTTTCTCCGACGGTACTGATATGCAGAAATTTAAAACCAATGTAAACAGACATCTCGTTGCGCAGCTCTTAATTTAGGTTGACCCCCCCCCCCCAACCTTCTCCCTTATTCACAGTAGCCCCTTACGTCCAAAGTTGCGTCCTGCCTTGTTTGGGGTGAACTATGTTATATATATATATATATATATATATATATATATATATATATATATATATATATATATATAAACACGTACCTCCATGTATGCATACATGAATCAGATAAAACTCGCCGATGTATTTATCATGATTAGATGAGTTTTCTTTTAATTGCAATTTATTTAATTCATCTTCAATTAATTTTGGAATGTGATTGATGAAATACCAAATTAATTCATTCAATTTTATAAAAGAGATTGGAATCTTGCTTTATTCTTTATAAGGTTTTAGATGGCATATTGCAAACTATTGATTCTATTATATAAAATGAATATGATAATTTTATTAAAATATATATTTGTGGTAAATATTCTATGATCAAATGAATGAAAGTAATGCATCAACTCGATTTCAATTACTTTTATTATCATTAAGATAATTATCACTTGATCAGCTTAACACAGGTTATAAAGATTGTAGAATTATTTCATGGATACTTTTCTCTCGGAAATAATACCCACGTTTTGTTTATTATGAACTGTCAGATAATATTGGAAATTAGGAACTGACTGATGAGCAACATTGTCTAAGAATATATTATGGTATCTAAACCACGTGGGTCTGGGTTGTATAGATACTTAAGAAACTCAACAAGACCATCGAGTTATATCGAATATAGTGTAGTATCTGTACTGACTTAGGTGGGTTTGAGAGAGAGAGCGAGAGAGAGAAAGAGAAATTTTTTTTCTAGACTGTGACAATATTGTTTTTGTCCCATGAAGGATTAACATTTTTCTTGTGGGGTCAGTTTAGTATCCCCACATTGAAGGGAGTTTTTCTTGCATCCATCCCTCGTGGGGATGGGGTAAATAGGGGCCGATAAACAATTGAGTTATAAAAGTGGAAAGGCAGACGGGTAACAGTGTGCAAACGTAATAGCTTTCTCTTCTCATAGGAAACAGACGCCAAGACGCCAGAAAATGTTAGGAAATGATTCACCAGAAAAGCAAAAGTTTTCGGAAGTGAGATGTATAAAAAGACGATGGGGATTCCGCCGAAATCTTTTTTGAACTCTCGAGACAAAAGGACGCCTTACAGTTGGTGGTCAATTTCCGAGTAGTTAGCGGGAAGTGGTTGAGAGAGCCAGTCATTTTCCGCTTATCAGTCACTCGTTAAGAATTTCTGGTCGAAGCAGTTTTTGCGGCTCGAGGAAGTGAGCAGATCGGAGCAGATCGGAGCCGAACAAACGATGAGATGAGATGATCAAACAAAAGGGAATGATGCCTCGACAGACAAATTATCTCAGTCGTCACTAAGCACTTTAAGCAAACATATCTCAATAGTAATTAAGTTTTTTTATGCTGTATAGCTCTTGTAATTATGACGCCATTCAATCTGTATGGCGAGATTCATGTTCTATTCTGATTGTATTCACGTCATTGTGGTTCTTTGTATAAAATCTTAATATTGTACCAGAGTGTTCTATCCTTGTTTTTTATACTGAGACTTAACTAAGATGTGGACGTTAACGTTTGAAGAGTCATTTTCCGCGACGGTATCACACACACCTAGAGCACAACTGATTTATACAAAATGTATCGGAGTTTTTGTTTTCTCTTGTGAGTTTGCGTTGTCGTTTTTTGTGTATACTTGTAAACCAGTGCTTGTGCCGTCGGCGAAATAGACGACATGGCCAGAGGGAGAGATGAAGACGACGGGAAAACTGCGTCACACTAGCATTGGAGTCAGCGGTTGTTCTACATTACTTCTTTTAGATATATATATGTATATATATATATATATATAAGTTAAGACAAATAAATTTGGGTATCTTTTACAATAATCCGCAGAGTCGCCAACGGGGTCCAAAAAACGAACGAGAACGGGGTAAAAAAATAAATATGCAACAAGTGACGGTGACCTACGTCGAGAATAGATATTTCCTACTTACCTATGAAATTTGTTTGTATTTTTACGTACTATAAATGGGTTTTTATTAGATATAAAAAAAATTCTTGTTTTCTTTGGCACATATTTTTACTAAAACAAAATGGCCGCCCTGCCTTACCTCGTTACGATACCCCCATCGCTTGTCCAATGTTCGTGTGACGAAAATATTGATTTCTAATAAATAGCAGTTGAAACGGCTTAAAAATAAAAACAAATGTCACAGATGAGTTGGAAAATAACTTTTATCGGCTACAGTTACTTTTATTTGTTGTATATTTGTTTTTATAGCGTTTTCACTCTGCGGATTATTGTAAAAGATACCCATAAATTTATAACTATTTATTTCAGCCACCATAAATCAACACGGAAAAAAGGGAATTTAAAGTCTATAAATGTCAAATAGCGGGCATGTACAGCAAACAGTCAGAGAGTGTTCAACTTGCCGGGACAATATTTTTTAAATAAACATTTATTAGTATTACCTACAGACACTGGTGTTTCATGCTTATTCAATCTTCAGTGTGGGAGATGTTAATTAATGCTAGTCGAAAGTCACCTCTGACTCGCAGCCTGATATTCTACCCCTAGGTCAACATCAATTATCATGGAAATAAAGATAATTTAAGATCTGACTATGGTGACGTATTCTGGAAAGGGGGGATGTATTTTTAACCTTGACATTTTATTTGTAGGGGGAAGAACATGGTTTTTGTCTGGTCAATAGAAATCGAGACATTTTAGACGGTATGCCACGCTCAACAAGTTGAAAACTCTTATCTGTCGCGTAATCACACAAAATACATGCTAAAACATTCCTTAATTTAGGGATTGAGTTATAGTTGATAAAACTTTCATTTTAATTGTTCTAATAAGTCGCAATTCGCAATTAACTCACCGAGTGACCAATCTCTAATTATATTTATATCTCACTCTGATCTGTTTTCACTGTATATTGTTTAAACTTGCGCTCTTATTGTATACAGTGTCTACCCCTCTCCTTTATATTTCTATTCTTTTACAAACAGTCAAAAATATCTACAAAAAAAAAACGATTAATATCCGCACATGTAGTAAAACTATTTTACCTGTGAAGGGAATAGAGAAAAAGAAAGGGGGGATATGGCGAACGGAAAGAGATCTTTTTTTTTATTTTGTCTTTTTATTTTGTAAAATTTAACTGGCTTTGCAAACTTACTTTTTCATGATTTAACCAATATAACCCGAGTTCAAAAAGTGACCCAGTGGGTCACTATTTTTTCTAGTGTATTATAGATTTAACTCCAACCATTACATATCTTTATATGTCTTCATTAAAGATATAATTATTTGTAATGAACGTTTACTCCGCTACCTGCAAAATACGAACTAACATGGCTGACTGTCCTCTAAGATCTACTATCTTGGGGCAAGATGTTCGCTTGATGTATGTTCATGTTCGTCCATTCACAAATGTTTTCTATCGATCTTTTCTTTTGTCTACTTTTCGAACAGCTTCCTTGTAGTATGCCTTGAACGCATATTTTGCATAGCCGTACACTGGAACGCTTAACGTGATCAAACAATCTCAAAACTTTACATTTGATGATAGAGGATATTGACGAGATGCCAGTGAGTGTTCGCAATTAGTAAATGGATTGCGCGTTGTAGGACGGGTTCATTATAATTAGGCAAACTTGAAACGTAATACTGTAAAGCAAACGCTTGTAAACGGTTTGAAAATAGAAGATAAACAACTGAAGTATAACCTGGAATCTTTTATTTACGGAAATCAGACATTTCTTGTTACAGAAGACAGTAATCTATTATACTAAACTGGTAGGAAACGGTCGCTCAGTGGTTAGCGACACGGACTTATAAACTGGATGTGCAAAGTTCGAATCCAGTTCGTTCCACAGAAACGCTTTTGTTGGATAATGGCCCTGTGAGGCCGGACGCATGTTGAAGTGGACGTATGTGTGGGAGATCGTTTGGTTTAGCTTGCGCGATTTAGTGCGGTTGAACCCGTACAACCGAGTGCAAAATAGGGCTGTTCTCACAGTTGGAGCTCACAAGCGTTGACAGGGCCACCACGTTGACGAGACCTCAGGTCAAGGGTCAAGGTGCACCTGCACATAGGGATTCTTTGACGTCACGTGCTTTTGTGTGGGAAACAGAGTTTTGCCAGTCTGGTTTTTTGAAGCAGGCCGAACGGACGCATTTCTAAATGTAGCCTGCAAATTATTAGGGGAATTAAATTCCCTAAGAAAATACAGGTATGAGATTCCTTCTTCCCCCCTCCTCGAATGGCTAAGGACTTAAGCTAGGAATTAACTACAATAAAGTAGTAATTTGATCTCTCCCTCAACGTTTAGTAAAACATCTAAAAAAAGCGACAGAAAACTGACGCCTGAATAAAACTAATCAAAATTTAAAAGAATGTTGCCTCCTGAATCGTGTTATGAAGGTTTCTGTTGCAGACACAGCGGACGGCGATGTTCACGGCAGTACAGAAGCGAAGAAAGAACTCAACCACTGGACACTCCTCCACGCGACGAAGAAGAAAAGGTACAAGTAATTAAAGACTATGCAACACATTCACTTAGGATGTTGGCAACCTTCACGTGGTTACTCTTGTAAGTACCCGATGTATTTCTAGAAAGAATTCTAGCTAGAAAGAATTCTAACTAGAAAAAATGCCAACAATAGAACTATCTGATGCATACGAAATGAATGGATGAATATTATACTAAACCAATTTTGGTTTTCTTAAAAACATTTTACTATACACTATAATGACACAAAATGCAATCGAAAATATTATTTAGTGCTAGGATTGAGTTATGTTTAAAAACAATTCCATTTCAATTCTTCTACATAGTCGTAATTTAATATTAACTGAGTATGTCACCCATCTCTCACCTAGCTAAGTATTTCTCTCGCTATTTTTACACTGTATGTTGATTCAACTATTCTCTAATAGTTCGATGTCTCTGTGAGCATTTAAAGAAAGAGTTACATTTTTTCACGTTGTTTCTTTATTTTGCCATCTAATTTACATAGGGTGTTCGTATACACCATAAATACCTATGTAAATTAGATAACAAAATAATAAGTCTTTTTACTTGTATATTATCCATAAAGATTACGTAGACGCGAATAGACCGAGATTTTTACTTATCAAGAAGAATTTATTATATATCGGCTATGGTGTTATGTTGATTTATCATATTTCGAGTGTAGATAGACTCTTCCAGAAACTGTGAATAGAGTTACGACCAAGTGTCGTGGCAGTCATGGCGACAGTCATTAGTAACAGTCATAGCCACAGTATCGGACGCAGACTTTCTGTAACATACTATTTTGTACTTCTGTAAACATACTCTAGTAAATATACAACCGTGTTGTCTAAATTATGTCTATTAATCACAACAATATCATGGATTTATGAGTTTTTAATGAAATCAAAGTGAAATAAATAGTGATGTTGGTTTTGATTCAACTGGTCACGGGTATGTCTAGTAAAAAGTTGCCTATATAAATGTTCCTTTATCAAACTTAATTAAAATGATTTTCCCTTCCAGAAATATTTATATACTAGCGCTATAAATGGTGAGATATTTAGTTTCTTTTTCTTTGCAAGTGAGAATCAAATTCGTATAGATAGCTCTAAGCCATTCTTTCTAAACGAGTTTGAATTGAATAACTTAATTATTTATATAATTTATATATATATATATATATATATATATATATATATATATATATATATATATATATATATATATATCATATAAATAATTAAGTAATCAAAATTGAAAATAGAAGCCTGTATCAATGCAAAATTAATTTAGTATTTTTTTTCCTTAATCTTACTTATTCCGGAATAATATTCTATCATCAGAGTTGACCAGTATTGTGTCATTTTTTTAAATTTTTCATCAAAAAAAAAAATAAATAAATAAACAAACAAACTTTTTTCCTTTTGTTTCTTTGATAAAATGTCATTGTTATGGGTGTATCCGCGGCAATGTTGTTGGCCGTTATGAATTCAAATTATGGTTGTAGAACGAAGAAAGCATTGGCATGCTCGAAGTTTAAGTAAATGGGTCGTTCATTTCAAAACATTGGTGGGTCAGTATTATAAAATTGAAAATAGAAGCCTTTATTAAGTAATTATTAGATGATAGATCAATCATCATGAGAAAGTGTTGAAATAACAACGAAACATTGATGAATACATAAATAATATTTTGGTTTTCCTTTTATTCATTTCCTATATGTATATATATACAAAAATCTAACGACTAAAATGTTACTTACATGTTTTTATTTACGACCGTTTTATCTTAGATAAGGTGTACAGAAAACGGAAGTTTGTATTATAAATTTACCTTATCTAATATATATATATATATATATATATATATATATATATATATATATATATATATATATATATATATATATATATATATATATAAGGTTAATACAACAAAAGATATAAGAGGCAACTAATATCTTCAATTAGTGGACATCCGGATAAGAATAAAGCTCAATATACTGAATAGAGCATTACTAGCAATAGATAAAGTGAAAGAATAAAATTACATTTTTATATATATATATATTTTTTATATATTTTTCAAAGTTTAATTTTTATTACCTGCAGTAATATCATTGCGGTAATGGTCCTCTGAGGGGAAGATTTTCTTTGAAAACTCATGAGTTAAGGACTTTAAAGAACTTTGCCTGAACTTTGAATTGTAATAACATTTGATTCGTACCTAATTGTATTCAATCACTTTATCTATTGCTATATATATATATATATATATATATATATATACATATATATATATACATATATATATATATATATATATATATATATATATATATATATATATATATACAGATTATATATTTAATGACTACAAACTATTTATTTAAAAACTATATATCACAGTTTCCAGGGATGTATCATGGTTTCTATTTACACGAATTTCGGATAGTCTTTGTTCCGCGAGACACTGAGAATTTAAGACTGGTGCTAACCGTTTACTTCTAAACAGTAATGTCCTATCAATGTTAATGTAACAATTGTAGATCTTTGGAAACTGTAACGTATAGTTTTTACATAAATAATTCGTACGAACGAACACTTGATTGATTTTTCAACATACTCTAAAAGACCCTATATATATATATATATATATATATATATATATATATATATATATATATATATATATATATATATATATATATATATATATAAGTTATTAAGACTATATGTATATATAGGCGTTTCATTTTCATTAATTAATGCTTTTTATGAGTGTCGACTTTATTCATTTCAGTTAGAAAAATAAAATCATGAATTGAAAGTTGTATAATAAATAACATTTCCTCTGTTAACTTTCAAACGAGATATTAACAGTTGATACCGGCCTCATTTATTTTAGCTGCTAATATTTATTCTGCAAACATTCGTTAAGAAACCTTAGTACATTAAAGACTGTAGTTATTGTTGAAATAATATATTTTCTTGTTAGATATTGAGGTGGAAAGAGAAGCAGCACCCCAAAAATATAATGAAACGTATAGGTACAAACATTTTACTTTTAGAACACACACACACACACACACGGAAGAGTGACGGAATATGTACGTCTATATAGAAAAGACATAATACAAAAAATTTGATTAATATGCACACACGCACGGAAATGAAGATTAAAAAATAAAGAAAATAAAGAAAAAAAGACGATAATTTTTTGGTTGATTTTTTATTTTATTTTTGTTTTGTTTCTCTTTTTGTTTTGATTTTCATGAGAATTTTTGAAATGTTGTATACTGAAAAGTTCTAATGTTTTCCTGCTTGTGGTGTTGGAGCAGCGAATAGTTTAAAGAGACGACAAGAGTAATGGTAAAATTCGATTCGAATTAAACACTAGTGGACTTACTTGGGAAGTAGGATACTGGATTATTGAGTTTGATTAATTTAACTTTTTTTTTACTGATTTTTTTAAAAAGAATCATTTCGTGTGGGTCTGATTTTCTTTCTGAATGTCTGCTGAGCGAGTCGCTTTGTTGACAGAGCGGATCGATTGACCTTCGAGTGGATGAGAGACATTTTTTGTGGTGACGCCGAGAGCGAAAGAAGCTCCGTTATAGATGGAGTTAGGAGTGCCAATAGATGGCGACGTTAGTCGTAAGTGAGTTTTCCCTTACACCCTCAAGGTATGTCATGTGTGGCCGACGAGGAATTCTGGTCGATGTGGGAGATGAAAATAATTATTTTAAAAAAAGATTGATTATATAAATGGATGGCTCTAGTTGCTTCTTATGGCGATGGTAGTGTAATGTTGCTTGATCTTATGGATGCAATCCGAAAAATCAAGCATATTTTCGGATATGAAGGGAAAAGTTGTCAAATATAAATTAATGAAAATGTAGAATAAATAATAAATGTCTAATAAATATCTGATGAAAAATTACTCCAAACTCTCACGTTTTTCTGTTTATTTATTACTAGGAGGATTTGCCCGCTGGCTATTGCTTCGCAATTTAATTGTCATTCATTACTTGAAATAGTTGAAACGAAACTAATCGGTAACAAAAAGGATACAAAACTTTCTCTCTTTCTCTTTCTATCGATAAGAGAAAGACCAAACTAATCGATAAGAAAAAACAACACCCCCTCCCTCTCTCTCTGTCTCTCTCTCTCTCACTCTCTATCTATCTATCTATCTATATCTCTCTATCTGTCTATCTATCTATCTCTCTGTCTCTCCTTCTCTCGCTCTCTCTTTTTCTCTCTCTTTCTCTCTCTCGCTTTCTCGTTCTCTCTCACTTCTTATTTCTCTCTTTCTCTCTCTCTTTCTCCCTCTTTTTCTTTCTCTCGCTTTCTCTCTCTCTCTCTCTATCTTACTGTCTTTCTCTTTCTTGCACTCTCTTTCTTTCTCTCTCTCTCTTTCTCTCTCTCTCTTTCTCTCTTTCTCTCTCTCCTTCTCTTTCTCTCTTTCTCTCTTTCTCTCTCTCCTTCTCTTTCTCTCTTTCTCTCTGTCTCTCTTTCTCACTCTCTTTCTCTCTTTCTCTCTTTCTCTCTTTCTCTCTCTCTTTCTCTCTTTCTCTCTCTCCTTCTCTTTCTCTCTTTCTTTCTTTCTACCTCTCTTTCTCTCTCTTTTTCCCTCTATTTTTCTCTCTATATCTTACTCTCTCTTTCTCTCTCTCTCTTTCTCTCTCTTTTCTCTCTCTTTCTCTCTATCTTTCTCTTTCTCTCACTTTCTCTCACTTTCTCTTTCACTCTCTATCTATCTATGTATCTATCTATATATATATATATATATATATATATATATATATATATATATATATATATATATATATATTTATCTTTCTCTTTCTTTATATATATATATATATATATATATATATATATATATATATATATATACATACATACAGGGTGATTCATAAGTCACTTAGCCATTTATTTTTGAAATTTTAAAGTGAAAAAATACGGTAATACAGAAGAGAAAGTTTATTCAACAAATTCATTTATGGGAGTTTAAAATTACAGCTAATTCTCAAGATTTCCACCTTCTGTTCTGCATGAATAACTCCATTCTTTTTTGCAATGAATTTATGACTCTTTGTAGCATATTTGATTGATTATGAAATAAATATAGATAGAAACAAATATATAAACGAACAAATTTAAAATAACAAATAGCAGTAATTAGACAGTAAGATAATAATTATCAACAGTTCATAGTATGCTTGTGCTTCATATGGTAATCATTTTAAATAGCTAAGTGAAGTGACTTATGCATCATCCTGTATATCTTTCTCTATCTCTCTCCCCCCCCCATCTCTCTCTCTCTCTCTCGCTCTCTCTCTCTCTCTTTCTCCTATTCTATTAGATGCAAATAAAAATAATATTTAAAAGGATAGTTTATCTACGAGTAAGAAACATGAATAGGAAACAGAAACAGAAGACGGGAACAAGAAAAGGAAACAGGGACAGGAAACTTCCAGACATGTGAGCGTCCTAAATTATTTACGTTGAACAAATTATGTAAATATAATTTAAACGTTACCTGAAAGCCGGTTCAATATTGGGATTTATAAGATGAGTTGTAACTTCAAGAATTGTATTTTTACAATTAAAGAGCTGTTATTAAACGATCCGATATTGTTTGGATATCAGATTTATGAGATCATACTATCGTCTCATATTGGACAGGAAGGTTTTAATAATGCTAATTCATCCTTTAATGAACTAAACGATATATTCCCATGTGGTGTACACTGATTTTATAAAGATATAACCTTCCTTGTATGACGTTTTCGCTTTCGTGACTCTGGAAACCGATTTGGGAATATATATCGTATTTTAAAATTGATTCTTGTTGTCAATTGCTCTAATCGTATTCACCGGAATTAATGACATTGCAATTAGGGAATAGCTGTTCGTGATAGCTGGATTACAAATATTATATATGAGTAAAAATGGAGATTCAAAAAAAAAAAAAAAAAAAAAAAAAAAAAAAAAAAAAAAAAAAAAAAAAAAAAAAAAAAAAATAATAATAATAATAATAATAATAATAATAATAATAATAATAATAATAATAATAATAATAATAATAATAATAATAATAATAATAATAATAATAATAATAATAATAATAATAATAATAATAATAATAATAATAATAATAATAATAATAATAATAATAATAATAATAATAATAATAATAATAATAATAATAATAATAATAATAATAATAATAATAATAATAATAATAATAATAATAATAATAATAATAATAATAATAATAATAATAATAATAATAATAATAATTGTTTAATCCTCGTTTTTTTTTTCTCTTTTGTTTTGCTTGTGTATTTTACTAAAAAAAAAAAAAAAAAAAAAAAATAATAATGTTAATATGTACGTATGACTTTTAGAAATCTGATGTCGAAGCTTCTAGATAAAAATAAGGCCATAATTAACAAATTAAGTCTTAATTACTGCGGAAATCGACTCAGATCCCAGAATGCAACGCATTTATATGGTCACACGTTAACTTGATAAGTACACTTATAATTGTTTAATCCTCGTTTTTTTTTTCTCTCTTTTGTTTTGCTTGTGTATTTTACTAAAAAAAAAAAAAAATAATAATAATTTTAATATGTACGTATGACTTTTAGAAATCTGATGTCGAAGCTTCTAGATAAAAATAAGGCCATAATTAACAAATTAAGTCTTAATTACTGCGGAAATCGACTCAGATCCCAGAATGCAACGCATTTATATGGTCACACGTTAACTTGATAAGTACACTTATAATTGTTTAATCCTCATTTTTTTTTTTTTTTTTTTTTTTTTTTTTTTTACTAAAAGCACTACAACCAAGAATACAAGCAGAAAAGTGGAGGGGAACCTATCGTTTCCTTGCACCTGCTATTATGGAGCGGCTTAGAATACTTATACTATGTCCTTAGATAATATATATATATATATATATATATATATATAAAAATAATTTTTTTTTTTTTTTTTTTTTTTTTTGTGTGGTAGTGCACAATATCACTCATTAAAATGAATGTGACAATCACTATCCCTGTGACAGGACCACAGGCAAAACAAGCCTGGGCCTGGTGTGGCCACACACACCAAAAATATGAATAATGCACAATAATATAAATACAAGCCGTGGGACTCAGGAGAAAGACCTGAGTGTCATGATGGGCAGGTGCTCCCTCGTTAGCCAACATGGGGGACCCGGTCCGCATCCTGCGAATGTTGGCCCTTCTCATTTCAGAAACAAGACAACGGACAAGAACCAGGTAAGTAACCTCTCTGATTCCAGGTACGACAAGGACACAGACCAAAGACAGGAAAACCAGAGCGAAAACAACAAACTGAAAGGATATAGAAAGAAATGGATCACGAAAGAGAACAGACTGGTGATGGAGTGCTATTATAAAAGCCGCTACCCTACAGAAAGAGGCTACCGAAAACGAATGAAACATCTATGGGACATTGCTAGTGACTACCATACAACGGAACAAAGGATAGCAGATCAAGCAAGACAGATCCTCAAGCGAGGATGGTTCTCGGAGATGGAACTGACGGAAATCAGACAGAAGGCTAATGGCGAAACGGAGCAAGAAACATCACCAAAGGAGAGACCACAGAAAGAGGACGAGCAAAACATACACACTGAAACTGAAGAGATTGAAGACTACGGAATCACAGAACCAGGGGAGATAGAAGACTGCAGAACCACAGAACCTGCTGAGATAGAACTCAACGAAAAAGAAGCAAGTGAAATAGAGAACATTAGACGATACATGTTAGAAAACAAAACAAAACTCCCATCTCTCAGGAATGAAGTAGCGAAGAAGTTACAAGCAGAAACAGAAAGAGTAAACAGACTCCTCACACACATCCCAACAGAAACTATTACAGACCTAAACAACCTGATATATGCTGGGGCAAAATTGGTAAGTATGAAACTAAGAAACGAAGAGAATGGACAAAAGAGAGGACCGACAAAACCTGGATGGGAAATCAGACTGGAAACCCAGATCACCAAACTTCGGAAAGAAGCTAAAACCGTGAACAGAAGGAAGGAGGACATGAAACGATTAAGAAGCAAAAATCAGAAACGCAAGGAAAAACTAAATGAGAAACATGAAGAAATAAAACAAAGGATAGCAGCAATAGAAGGAAGATTGAGACGATACAGGTACAAATCAGAACAGAGCAAACAGAACAGGACCTTTGAAAACAATGAAAGCCAGTTCTACAAAAACGTAAATGGAGAAAAAACAACAACAGAGTTACCGAACCCAACAGAAACAAAACAATTCTGGAGCAAGATATGGGAAGTACCAAAAAAGCACAACAAGAATGCCCAATGGTTGAAAAACATGAGAGATGAACTGCAGGAAATCGAAGAAGGAACCGAAACAGAAATCAACAAAGAAACAATCAAGAAAACCCTTAAAAAAATGGCAAACTGGAGAGCACCAGGCCACGATGGAATACATGCATACTGGTTTAAAAAATTCACGACCCTGCATGAAAGAATAGCGCAGAAACTGAGCGGATGTATCCATAAAACAGACGTACCAGAATGGATGACGGAAGGAAGAACAACACTAATACAAAAAGACCCCAAAAAGGGAACGACCCCCGGCAACTACAGACCGATAACATGTCTACCAATAATGTGGAAAATTCTCACAGCACAACTGAGAGAGCAAATCTACCAATCCCTGGACAATCGTGGACTGCTCCCCGAGGAACAAAAGGGATGCCGGAAAGGACAAAGAGGGGCACATGATCTACTATACATTGATCAAAAGACCCTGAAGGAGGTGAAGAGAAGACAAAAGAACATAACCATGGCATGGATTGACTACAAGAAAGCCTACGACAGAATCCCCCAAACATGGATAATTGAATGCTTAAAGATATACAAGATACCAGACAGGATTATTAATCTCATCCAGAAAGCGATGGAAACATGGAGACTAAAACTGACAGCCGGAGGACAATACCTGTCTGAGATAAAAATACAGAGAGGCATTTTTCAAGGAGACTCCCTATCACCACTACTGTTTATAATAGCCATGATGCCACTCAACTACATACTCAGAAAGTGTGATGCCGGATACAGGTTTACGGATACAGAACAAAGAATAAACCACTTGATGTACATGGATGACCTTAAACTGTTTGCAAAAAACAAAAAAGAACTGGAAAAGCTGATAAACACAACCAGGATATTCAGCCAGGATATCCAAATGGAGTTTGGAATAGAAAAATGTGCACTGCTAGAGATCAAAAAAGGAAAACTGGAGACGACAGAAGGTATAGAACTCCCCAACCAAGAGGAGATGAGGGCGCTAGGAGAACAAGATAGCTACAAATACCTGGGAGTTCTGGAAGCAGACACAATCAAATATACAGAAATGAAAGAGAAGATTGGAAAAGAATATCTACGAAGAACAAGGAAACTCTTAGAAACTAAACTATATAGCAGAAACCTAGTAAAAGGGATAAACACATGGGCTGTATC
The DNA here is from genome assembly GCA_963556195.1 of Sepiola atlantica. NCBI lineage: Eukaryota > Metazoa > Mollusca > Cephalopoda > Sepiida > Sepiolidae > Sepiola > Sepiola atlantica. The sequence goes on from OY744526.1 coordinate 116,115,273, forward strand.
ACTAATAAGATACTCTGGACCATTCATAGGCTGGACCAAAGAAGAACTCAGGCACCTTGACCAAAGAACAAGAAAACTAATGACTATGCACAATGCTTTGCACCCAAAAGACGACACGGACAGACTCTACGTGAGAAGAAATGAAGGAGGTAGAGGACTGGTAAGTATAGAAGACTGTGTGGAAGACACCAAAAAAGAGCTGGAGAAATATGTAACCCAGAACACGGAAAGACTGATCACCACAGCAAGAGACACCAGCCCAACAAACAACCCCGGAAGCACTGAACCCAGAAACAAAAAGACAAGAAAGGAAAAGTGGGAAGAAAAACAACTACATGGACGCTTTATAAGACTCACAAGCGATGAAGCCAATGAAAACAGCTGGGCATGGCTAAGAAAAGGAAACCTGAACAGAGAAACGGAATCTCTGCTGACGGCCGCACAGAACAATGCGATTAGGACAAACTTTATTAAAGCAAAGATAGATAAAACCCAGGAAAACAGCAAATGCAGATTGTGTGGACAAAGAGACGAAACGATAAATCATATAATAAGTGAATGCAGCAAGCTAGCACAAAGGGAATACAAGAACAGACATGACAGCATGGGGAAAGAAGTACACCGGGAAATGTGCAAACAACTGAATTTCGAATATGCAAGAAAACGGTACAAACACAAACCAGAAACTGTACTAGAAAACGAAAAACACAAAATCATATGGGATATGAATGTACAAACAGACAAACCCATAACAGCAAGGAGACCGGATATGATAATAATCAACAAGAAAGAAAAATCCTGCAAAATCGTGGACTTCGCCGTTCCAGCAGACCACAGAGTGAAGATCAAAGAGACGGAAAAGAGAAGCAAATATACTGAACTTGCCAGAGAATTGAAAGGAATATGGAACATGAAGAAAGTCAGTATAACACCAATAATCATAGGAGCACTAGGAACAGTCCCCAAAAACATGGAGAAAAGACTAGGAGAAATAGGAATCAAAGGGATAACTGAGACCATACAAAGGACAGTAATGATCAAAACAGCTACAATCCTGAGAAATGTCCTCGAATGCGGAAACCAACCCACATAAGCAACGAATGGAGAACAAACACACGGAAGCACAAAACAGAACCGGGCGCAAAATACAACCGCACGAGAGGCGCAAGCATAGGCTGACGCCACGAAAATTATAGACAGAGGGTCGAGGAGGGAAAGCGCAAAACCAGACCTCCACTGGAAGAGCGCGGACAGCTCTGGGACCTTGGGAAGGCTTGTTGCCACTCGGGCCCCAGAGGGGACCAATGGCCCTTATCAGCGGGAAATCGTTGGTAGGTGGCTGTTGCGATTACCGCAAGATCATCAGCGGTGATGAACGAAAAGAGGTGGAGCATACTGGAGGCCTGATGGGACTTGTTGTCACTCAGACTCCAGGGAATACCACAGGTTGTCGGCAGTGGGCGATCACTGACGACGACCAGTGTGATAACTCCTAGTGAGTAAATAATAATAATAATAATAATAATAATAATAATAATAATAATAATAATAATAATAATAATAATAATAATAATAATAATAATAATAATTTCAATCACGAATTCATTCTAGATTGTTCGTGCTAAATCTTACGGACACAGTTCATACGAATATATCAAACTAGCTGTCCATTCAAGGCGTTGCCCGGTAATCTTTTGGTTGCCTTCGAAAATGATTTAAAATAGAATTTTATAAATGAAAAGTAACATTTCTACGAGTTATTGCAGATGTATTATTTAAGTCGAGTAGTAATTTGGAGGGAGGTGGGGGCGAAATAATATGTACGTAATCTTTTCACTTTTAATTCATATTCAAAGGATACTTTCCAATGTTTTTCTATCTTACGTCTCCTGTTTGTTTGCGCCTTCATGTAAGAGGGCAAGAGGGTGATTACAGATAGGGTAATTATATATATATATATATATATATATATATATATATATATATATATATATATATATATATATATATATATATATATATATATATATAAATATATATATATATATATATCTATATATTAATATATATGTGTGTGTGTGTATGTGTGTGTGTGTGTGTGTGTGTGTGTGTGTGTGGTTAAGGCGTTGGATTTGAGCTGCAAAATACTTGTAATCCGGGGTTTCGAATCGCATGACCGGTAGTGAATAGTAATATCTCTATGCTGATGAGTCCCGATTAAAAAAAGGACGAAACGTATACATACATAGATAATAAGCAATAACAAATAGTTATTATTTGTCGCTCCGCAGAAAAAGTAGAGCACTGTAAGTTTAGTATTAACACAGCATGACGTCACTAGCTTTAAAATGCATCGTTCCTTCCACTAAAAGAAGTAGAACGCTCTAGACGTTAAGCCCGCCGATAAAGTGTTAAAATTATCACCGTTTATTCGCTATTTTAAATTGGCCGTGTGGTTAAGGCGTTGGATTTGAGTTTCAAAATACTTGTAATCCGGGGTTTCGAATCGCATGACCCGTAGTGAATAGTAATATCTCTATGCTGATGAGTCCCGATTAAAAAAGGACGAAACGTATACGTACATAGATAATAAAAATAACAAATATTATATATATATATATATATATATATATATATATATATATATATATATATATGAAAATAATCTCTATCTTTATACAGTTTAGTATATTTATATGTTTATATATTTGTATGTTTATATATTTGTCTGTACAGGAGTAACTCCTAAACTAATTAACATATCATTCTGAATTTATAAACACAGCTGCTAAGCGTAATGGGTGCAATGTTGGTTATATTTAGTTTAATTCATTTTTATGCAAACGTGGTAAAAATAGGGTAGAAGCTGATCATTTAAAAGGGGCGTCAGGAGACATTATATCAGCAAAATCTCAAATTTTAAAATTTAAATATTTCGGACTTGCATTGCATCTGATTTATAGTCATTATAGACCAATTAAGCAAGATTCCCTGAATTTCAATTTCTTGTTAACAACATTTAAAATTTAGCACTCAATTTTAGATATTTTGTATAATCAAAATCATGTAATGACTTTGATAAAAATTAGAATAAGGATTCTAGAAATAAGGTGTAGTACCATTAGATGTTCATTTTAATATTCGTAAGAGGACGAAAAGTGGTGCAATAATTTTCTGTCAGGACGGGTATTCTAGAATAATATATATAAAACATTTTATAAATGGATGTGAGTATAGATATATATATATATATATATATATATAATAGAAATTGGTAGTTTGCTGTAAGCATTGCTGGGAGTAATAATAAGAGTTTTTAAAAAGGTTTAAGGCAATGCGAAGGTCCGGGTTGCTGGAAGCTGTGAAGAACAAAAACAGAACAAAACCGAAATAAGTCGGATATAGATCGAAAGGTTTGTTTATTTTTCTAGACAGCAAGGGTGTTAGTTTGTAATGTCCGGATTGTCAAGAATCAATTTGATATTTCGAGAGATTTTTTTTTTTTCTTCTTCCTCTCCTTGTCAAAAATAAATAAAAGAAAAATCCCGGGTACCGAGAAAATGCCAGGAGCGCTGGGGGGTTAAACCGGAAGTGTTCAGAGTAAAGTATTCAGAGGAAAACTAAATAGATTCATTTTATTTATTTATTTATTTATTTTTTTTTTTAAATATATATATATATATATACACCCATATATATATGTAATTGTCTGTTGTTTCTATTTATTTAATTTTTATTTTTATTTATATGTTTAATATTATTGTTATTTGTTTTTGTTTTTGTTTTTTGTTTGTTTTTTTTTTTTGTTTTTTTTTCCGTATATAAAACGTAGTTATTACTTATAGTATATATGTTTGTCAACAGGCTGATTCCGGCATTAGATTTTAAATGTGTGTTGATAGCTAATTATTTGTTGTCGGTGCAGTATATTAAAATTTAGTTATGTCTGGTTAAGTTTAATCCTTATCTATTGGTTTTAATTTATCTCTTAAATGCCTATTGTTTTAGTTATGGAAAGTTTGCTGGTTAAGGGGAGACAAATCTCTTATTTTTGGTATTCTGTTATTCTGTTAATTGGCTTTGTATGTTGAATTTATTTAACTAAAGTAATGGTCAATTCTTAGTATAACGGATATGATTTGTGCAAATAGTGTTTATTATGGGGGGGGTTATTATCTGGGGATGGGTTCGGGGGGGGGGGGTAGGTTATATGATGAAGGTAGAATTTAATTCATGTCTTTGATTCAAAAATGGGCTAAGTTTGGAAATGAGAATAGCTTCCATCAGTCTTAGGTCGCCTAGGTTCCTGGTCGAGGCTAAAATGGAAACTTTTATGTCTTGTTGTGTAGTATTGCATGAGGAAGTATGTTTGAAGAAGGAAGATATATTTGTATTCATGTGTTCTTTTATACGTTGGTGTAATTGTCTTGTAGTATATCCAATATAGGAGTGGTTACAAATAGTGCATGATATATTGTATACACAGTTAGTGCGGTGGCATAGTCCAGTGGTAGGAATGGGACAATTGGCTAGTGAGCATGGTTCTTGGGTGCGTGTAGTGCGTTTTTTGGAAAGGTGTTGGCGTAAGGTGGTGCCGGTGTGGGTGAGTTGAATGTCTAGTTTTTCTTTATGTATTGCACTGCGGATGGCATTAGTGATTCTGTCGTTAAAGAAAGGTAGTTTTAGGAAGCATGTGTTGGAGAGTGTGTTGTGTCTGCGTGGTCTGGTCTTGCTGAGGTGGGTTATTGTGGAAGTGGGGTAGCCGTTGGTGATTAGGGTTTGATGGAAGTCTTTGGTGTGTTTAATTTTATTGGCAGTAGATGAGCATTTATTTTGTATGCGGGTAATTTCATTACGGGCATAGTCTAGTTTGGCTTTAAGGGGCAGGGCAGATTTAAAATGAACAAATAGGTTTTTACAGGCAGGTTTTCTGTAGAAGTTGGTCTGTATAGAACCGTCTTCTGTGATTTTGAGGTTGAAATCGAGGAGAGATAGTGAGCCGGAGTCGCTAGGGTGTTCAATAGTAAATTTTATATGGGGGTCGGTGTTGTTGAAAGTGTCGAAAATGCTGATGCTATTTTTAGTAGTGAAATTAATTTCACTACTAAAAATAGCAAGCTCCCTACCTTCTACCACCTTATCAAAACCCATAAGACCAGCAATCACACTCAAATTAGGCCCATCGTCTCCAGCGTCGAAGGACCATTATATAAAATCTCCTGGCTACTTTCTAGACTCCTGAAACCACTACTCCCTACCTTCCCTGCACATGTCAGCAGCTCTGACCAAGTCATTAGCAGACTAAACCTACTCCAACAACAACAGCTAAGCTCTAACAAATACACATTTAGCCTCGATGTTGTTTCCCTATACACATCAATACCCGCACACCCAGCCATTGACCTCATCTCCGACCACATCTCTTCCTCCGATAACTTAGAACTCTTCGGGTTAACACCTGAAGACATACACCAACTCCTAGACATTATCATTAACAATACATATTTTACCTTCCAACACCACATATTTAAACAGATTACTGGTCTTCCCATGGGTTCTAGCCTGTCTGGCCTCTTAGCCATATCCTACATGGACAGACTCGAGCAACAAGCCCTCAACACCTGCCACTCACATATCTTCTTCACTAGATACATAGATGACATTCTTGTCCTCACCTCATCTCGTGAAGAAGCTATCAGCATTTTCGACACTTTCAACAACACCGACCCCCATATAAAATTTACTATTGAACACCCTAGCGACTCCGGCTCACTATCTCTCCTCGATTTCAACCTCAAAATCACAGAAGACGGTTCTATACAGACCAACTTCTACAGAAAACCTGCCTGTAAAAACCTATTTGTTCATTTTAAATCTGCCCTGCCCCTTAAAGCCAAACTAGACTATGCCCGTAATGAAATTACCCGCATACAAAATAAATGCTCATCTACTGCCAATAAAATTAAACACACCAAAGACTTCCATCAAACCCTAATCACCAACGGCTACCCCACTTCCACAATAACCCACCTCAGCAAGACCAGACCACGCAGACACAACACACTCTCCAACACATGCTTCCTAAAACTACCTTTCTTTAACGACAGAATCACTAATGCCATCCGCAGTGCAATACATAAAGAAAAACTAGACATTCAACTCACCCACACCGGCACCACCTTACGCCAACACCTTTCCAAAAAACGCACTACACGCACCCAAGAACCATGCTCACTAGCCAATTGTCCCATTCCTACCACTGGACTATGCCACCGCACTAACTGTGTATACAATATATCATGCACTATTTGTAACCACTCCTATATTGGATATACTACAAGACAATTACACCAACGTATAAAAGAACACATGAATACAAATATATCTTCCTTCTTCAAACATACTTCCTCATGCAATACTACACAACAAGACATAAAAGTTTCCATTTTAGCCTCGACCAGGAACCTAGGCGACCTAAGACTGATGGAAGCTATTCTCATTTCCAAACTTAGCCCATTTTTGAATCAAAGACATGAATTAAATTCTACCTTCATCATATAACCTACCCCCCCGAACCCATCCCCAGATAATAACCCCCCCCATAATAAACACTATTTGCACAAATCATATCCGTTATACTAAGAATTGACCATTACTTTAGTTAAATAAATTCAACATACAAAGCCAATTAACAGAATAACAGAATACCAAAAATAAGAGATTTGTCTCCCCTTAACCAGCAAACTTTCCATAACTAAAACAATAGGCATTTAAGAGATAAATTAAAACCAATAGATAAGGATTAAACTTAACCAGACATAACTAAATTTTAATATACTGCACCGACAACAAATAATTAGCTATCAACACACATTTAAAATCTAATGCCGGAATCAGCCTGTTGACAAACATATATACTATAAGTAATAACTACGTTTTATATACGGAAAAAAAAACAAAAAAAAAAAACAAACAAAAAACAAAAACAAAAACAAATAACAATAATATTAAACATATAAATAAAAATAAAAATTAAATAAATAGAAACAACAGACAATTACATATATATATGGGTGTATATATATATATATATATTTAAAAAAAAAAAAAAATAAATAAATAAATAAAATGAATCTATTTAGTTTTCCTCTGAATACTTTACTCTGAACACTTCCGGTTTAACCCCCCAGCGCTCCTGGCATTTTCTCGGTACCCGGGATTTTTCTTTTATTTATTTTTGACAAGGAGAGGAAGAAGAAAACAAAAAAAATCTCTCGAAATATCAAATTGATTCTTGACAATCCGGACATTACAAACTAACACCCTTGCTGTCTAGAAAAATAAACAAACCTTTCGATCTATATCCGACTTATTTCGGTTTTGTTCTGTTTTTGTTCTTCACAGCTTCCAGCAACCCGGACCTTCGCATTGCCTTAAACCTTTTTAAAAACTCTTATTATATATATATATATATATATATATATATATATATATATATATATATATATATATATATATCTGTCTGAATTAACAGACGGTTTGATTTTTTCTATCTATCTACCTATCTATCTTTCTCTTTATCTATCTATCTATCTATCTTTATCCTAGCCTTGTTATTATATGTCTCTCTTTTCACTTTATCTTAATTTTATTTTATTTCATTTTATTTGTTCTATTTTGTTTTGTTTTGTTTTGTTTTATTTTAAGTTTTAGATTTTTGATTTTAGATTTAAACTTTGTTTGTTTTTAACGGTCCTAAACCACGTGACTCCCTAAATTCTGAAATCGTAAATTTCTTTTCTTCTTCTTGTTTTTCTCTCCATTTCATTCTCTCCAAATATGATCTGAGGTTAAGATCGGATTCTAACTCTGCCTGATGAGATCTCAGTTTTTAATAACTGTTCATCGATAACATCGACATGCCAGTGTCGCAGATTTTGTATATGTCTGTGTAAATAAAAATGATCATATATATATATATATATATATATATATATATATATATATATATATATATATATATATATATGCAGATACATACCTATGTGAGTGATATTGTGAATGTATTAGTTACTTAGGAAAATTTTATTCGAAATTTTGAAAAAAATGTATATATCATAATATGAGTAAAATATTATAAACAAGAAAATTAAACAAATTATAATGAATAGTAGCAAAAAATACAATATTTTGTAATTAATTATTGTGAATAATTTATTTAAAAAATAATTAAACAAAGTTTTCTTTTAATTCACTATGTTTCTTATTAATAATAAGATTGTATAATATACTATAAGATTGAATAATATACTATTAAAACATCAGTAATTATTTAATAGTTATGTAAATATTGTTAAGGAATTTTATTTCCATTTATCGGTAAAATTCTACTTTATTAATTGTTGTTTAACATTATGCAATAATATCAGATTTTATTTTGAAGTATTCAAAGGTGTGAATATTATATCATAATAATGTTATGTTCTGTTATTACAGTAAACTTTAGTTAATTAACCATCATCTAATTAGCCAGTTCTCCTAATACATTAATCTTTACAGCTCTTATGTTATCAACTTATTGCGCAAAACTGTTCTGTTTATTTGTAAGTTTATCGAATTATTTACATTATCTTGGTCTTTTGGCCAAGATCAAAGTGTAGTATCTGTTCCGATGGATACTACACCCTATAGACATGTGTCGTCTTGGTCTTCAGGTCTTGATTCCGCCGGTTTGTAGGTTTATTCTGTGCAGTTCTAGGAGGTCCACCCTCCCAAGCCTTTCCCCCCCCCCTCTTTGGGGAGGAGTAAGTTTATCGATTACTGCCTAAGGCGCCCCTACCGGGGAATGCCGACGGGACTGCATAGGCATATTTTGTAGACCAGAGTGCTCACCTTCTCGGGCGCTGGCTTTTCAAATCCCACTTTCCTGACCTTGTGTCACATCTTACCTTGTGGGAAGAAGGAAAATAGATAGTTACATTATCTTGCAGTTTAGGTACAGATCCGCCAAGTTTACTGTAAATAAGTTTACTGTCATTTGTAAATTATAATAAAATAATATTCAAATTTACTTTTATAATATTGTAATATTTTATAAATATGAATACTTTAACTTCAAATGTTATGCTGTAATATTTTAAGAAAAATGTTTCTTATTCTTTAGTTTACTAAAAATAATAACTTGTCCGATACCTTTCATCTGTAATAACTTGTACACTACTTTTCCAAGTTTATAATCTTAAGAATGTCATTTTCTATGCATTGTTCTATGTAATCCATGATTTTTACAGGCATTGCTATTAAGCTTATTAAAGGTGCGTCAACTATTAATCTTAATGTTACTTTTTAATAAAATGGATCAGTTTAATATATGTATTTGTTATCTTGTAGTTGTGAATGAACAGATAAATATTCAGACTTAATCTTAAAAAAAACAACGATTTATGATTTAGGGAGAAGTTTATTTACATTTACTTATAAAACTTAATTTTTATTTTACAATTTTCCATGAATATTAGCACAATGTAAGGCAATTTGGTAAGAAATTTACAATGTATTTTTGTAATAATATTGTCACTGATTTCATCCCAAATATACACCTTCAGTTTTAATCAGTGAAGTATAATAGCCTGATGTCGATGTCGATCCTCGAAAAATAACAGCCGATTTCAGAGTACAGTTAGTGCACAATATCTCCTGATTGTTTTTAACTGAAGTTCCTTATGTCACGCTTTATTATTTCTTCCAAATTATTATGTTTATTAATTAAAAATCTATTTAGGATATTTAAATCCAGGAAAAAATTCAATCGTTGTTGTAATGTCATGTTCACTAATAATTAACATAAGAGTCGCCAACTTGATAGGCCCCTCATTATCCACCAAGCTCCAGCCCCTATCCCATCGCCGCAATGTTGCTTCCTTGTGCCTGTTTTACAAGTACTTCAATGAATTGTGGTCTGATGAGCTTGCTACTCTGGTACCTCCACGACGTAAATTCACTAGACCAACCCGACAATCTGCCAAATCTCATCCATTCACTGTAGAGGTCCCCAGATGCCGAAGAGCTTTCTACTCCAAAAGCTTCTTTCCTCGTGCTGCTGGACTCTCGAACTCCCTCCCTGCTCCCTGTTTTCCTGACGGTACTGATATGCAGAAATTTTAAAACTAATGTAAACAGATATCTCGCTGCGCAGCTCCCAATTTGGGTTGACCCCCAAACTTTCATCCTTTTTCTCAGTAGCCCCTTACGTCTACAGTGGCGGCCTGCCTTGTTTGGGGTGAACTATGTTAAAAAAAGATAACAAAAAAAACATGTTTCCCAATATTTGGTAAGTAAACTTGTTCAGCGTTTATTAATCAAAACTGTAAATGGTTGAAGAACGATTAGTTGGCTGAAAAACAATTCCTCTTGTAAATCAAGAAATAGTTTTGATTGTTTAACACAATCTGGAGTTGAATTGCAATTGCAAATTTCATTTATACAGATTTGCAAATATGATCGTGCAATCGGATGCATCTAGCCATATCCTCTTTACAAATTGGAATTTTTTTAAAATCCCATTTCAAAATTATTTTTTAAAAACTCATAAGCACATTGTGTATTTTCATCATCAAGTCTGATAGCAATAATCTTCTTCACTTTTGCAACCCTCTTTCGATTATGATAAAGAATATTTTTCAATTCTTTACAAAATTCACAAAATACTCAAATTATGCAAATAATCAGGAAAAGCAGTCAATTCATTAATTGATGGGATGATTGAATTAACGATTGTTTCCATTAATCAAATGCATTTTGGGAACCAAATTTGTTGAATTAATTTTTAGTTGTTGTTTGTTCTTTTAGATTCATGTGCAATCTTGTTGTTCTTGTTAGGCATGCTAGAAGCATTTGCCATGCAGCGGGGCTAGAGTTAGGGTTAAGGTGAAGGGTAGAGATAGGGTTATGGTTAGGGTTAGGGTGAAGGGTAGAGATAGGGTAAGGGTTAGGTGGTAATAGATGCAATTGTGCCTTTCGGAACTTGCTCTTAATCTATTGTTTTTTTTTCCGAGCTTATTTATCCCACATAATTAAAGATCTTGGATCAAAATCCGATAAATAAACATTGCGCAATTCTCTATCCCTTGAGATTCATGTATTGGAATTCCATATAAAAATGACAATTGAAAATGTTTCCTAGTAATCAATATGCCATGAGAAATTTTATAACCAGCTTGAATTTTTTTGTACCGAAAAGTTTTTTTGTAATGGTCAAAATCGAACCATAATTGATTCAAAGTTAGTGCCATTTCAAATTATTGCAGTTACTGTTTCAGTAACACCTTTGCGGTAAACTTCTTCAGAATCACTATTTTTTCAACATGACTTGGGCATTAATGCCAATTTATAATACAGTTTCTAATCCAGCAGTTTAAGAAGTTTTTGATTTTTATTTCTATCCATCGAGATTTTAATTGAAGTCATGCATTTACTGCATCTTTATAATTTTCATTTTTATGTTTCTGGATTTAATTTTATTAATCATACTATAAGCAAGATCAAGATTAAAATCTACAATCGATATTTAAAAACTGTCTGTCTCTCTCTCTCTCTCTCTCTCTCTCTCTCTCTCTCTCTATATATATATATATATATATATATATATATATATATGTATATATATATATGTGTGTGTGTGTGTATATATATAAATATATATACATATATATATATGTATAAACACGGTGAGCCAAAAGTAGGTGGACAGTAAAAAACATTTTTTTGTCGAAGCGTAAGAGACAGATGTCAAAGCTGTGTTAATCAAGAAGGAAAATGGTTTTTACTGTCCACCTACTTTGGGCTGACTCTGTATATACATATCTATATATATATATATATATACATATATATATATATATGTATATATATATACATATATATATACATATATATATATATATATATATATATATATATATATATATATATATATATATATATATATATATATGAAAGTAGAAAACTCAAAACGTTATCGTTTGTAGGTATAAAAACGCTTTAAGATGTAAGAAATATTTATAGTTAATGCCCCTTTAAGATTTAATAGTCTCAATAGTATAGCTCTGTTTGGAGTTACGAGATTGTTGTCACTAGCGAGTATACAATCTTCCGCTTGAGCATCGAACACTTTCGACAATAAGATGCTTGCCCCCCCCCCCGCTCGGCTAAGTGAATGTTAATTTTAATTACGGTATGTGACGATTACTTACGGCCGCGTTAGTATAGGTGTTAAGCTTGTGATTCTAGGCTGAATCTACGAACTGTGTTCGATCACATGCGACCGCTTGCAACCGCCACTCCTGCACTGATGAGGGCAGAAAAACCGAAACGATATCGTATGTTGGTATAAAAACACTGTAATATTTAATATATATATATATATATATATATATTATATATTATAGTGTGTAGATTTCAATTTTGTGTAGAGAATCTGAATAACAGAGCTCAATGTAATTTAAACAGAGCAAAACAGAATTATAAAAAGAAAAACTATACACACATTAAGGTTGTACACATAATAACTTATTTCGACCCCTTTAATTAGGTCTCCTCAGATGTATAGACAACCACGTCAAAAAAACGTTTTGAAAAAAAAAAAGTTTTTTTGACGTGGTTGTCTATACATCTGAGGAGACCTAATTAAAGGGGTCGAAATAAGTTATTATGTGTACAACCTTAATGTGTGTATAGTTTTTCTTTTTATAATTCTATTATATATTATATATATATTATATATATATATATATATATTATATATAAAAGGAAATTGTAGTTTGCTTGAAGCATTACTGATAAATATAAGTGTAAGTTTGTAATCCGAGGCAGGAGCAATGTGATATAGGTACCAGAAGGTGAAACAGATGAACAAAAATAAATGAGAAGAGAAAATAAGAATGGAATCTAAGATCAATTTATTAATATTTCACGTAAAACAGATTAAATACCAGAAAAGTAAATAAAAAAGAGGTTACTGTCAGGCAATTAAAAGTTCCGGGATAAGGTAAACTTAAATTTTCGAGAGCGGGACCTCTCATTATCAAAAGACCAAAAAAAAAACATCTTGTATTTTCGACCACTCGGTCATATTTTTTGGTCTTTTGATAATGAGAGGTCCCGCTCTCGAAAATTTAAGTTTACCTTATCCCGGAACTTTTAATTGCCTGACAGTAACCTCTTTTTTATTTACTGTTCTGGTATTAAATCTGTTTTACGTGAAATATTAATAAATTGATTTGAGATTCCATTCTTATTTTCTCTTCTCATTTATTTTTGTTCATCTGTTCCACCTTCCGGTACCTATATCACATTGCTCCTGCCTCGGATTACAAACTTACACTTATATTATATATATATATATATATATATATATATATATATATATATATATATATATATATATATATATACATATATATTATATATATATATATTAAATATATATATATTAAATATATATATATATATATATATATAGAAAGAGAGAGAGAGAATGGTAGTTTGCTTGAAGCATTTCTGGGAATAGTAGTAGTAGTATGTTTTTAAAAGGCTGTGGGCAATGCAAATTCCGGGTAAGATGTAAGCTGGAAGGAACAAAAATAATAAATCGAATACGAAATGTGACTTACTATTTATTTTTTCTTAAAATCTTACATAACAGCAAGAGTGGGGTTAGCTGTTTGTGTGATTCCCGGATGATTATAAAAATCATTTATTTAATATTTCGGGAGAAGAAACTTCCCTTTGTCAAAAATAACTAATACCATATAAAGTTAGTAATTTAGTTGGATATTGAGAAATATAATTATAATTTTTAAAGATTCTTTTTCACCATGGCGTATAAAATTAATTATAAAATAAATATCGTTTAAACTGCTGCACTTGTTATATATTGTCGGAGAAAATAGGTTCTCGATGGTGTAATGAAATGAAGATGTCCAGCGGCGAGCGTAGCAGCGACGGATATATAGCTGTCCGGTCACAGCTTTCAAAGTTATTATCTTCTTACCTCGTATGCATTTTGAAAAAAAAACTCGTGTTAATTGATCGTGTGGCAAAAATAGCTTCTGTCTTCGGCGCTGAATCCTAAAAGAAATCGCATCAGTCTATTCTTTCGCATGAGCAAACTTGACCAAATTATCACCCGCATGTCGCAAACAAATATCACCCCCAAATACACACACACACATACACGCACACACAAAATTCGTCTCCAACAAATTAAGAAAATGACCAAGAACTAAAGAAACATAAAAAGAAATTGATACGAGTCTTCAAAAACTGTATCGATTCGTAAGTGAGCGATCAGTTTCCGTTAAATTTACGTGTGAAGGTAAAACATTATTTATTTTCGTTTTATTTCTTTTTACAGCAAACGTTTTATAGCCTGTTTACATATAATCGTCTACAAAAGTAGAATCTACTTTTTAGAGGGGGTAGTCTAAAGCGTAAGTCAGAAAAAATATACGATAACAAATTTCTCCGGAATTGACCAAACAAAATATGAGGCTAGTTATAAAAATCGACTTCGCATTTTTTGGAACTTTCGATTTAATTAAAAGCGAACACTTCATTTAATTCTGTGAAGGTGAAAGTAGCATTGTAAAGGAAATGATGTTAACGTTTTTCTAGAATGTGTTTACAGAAAGACCCGTTTGTGGAAAATATAATTTTTTACCCGCTTGCATAAATCAATGATTTGTATTGATTAGCGCGAATCAAAGTTGGCCTTTTGGCTAAGTAGACAGCGTAGTATCTGTTATAACACTACATTTTCTTTATCTTTTTGTTGGAGGAAAAGAAGTTCTTCTTGATTGGGGCAATTTTTATTTTTTCTCATTCAAAATGCCCCTTTTTCGGAAGCTTGATACGCCTACATAGAAAGCCTCGAGTCAGAATCGTTTTTATTTGATCTGCAAGCAAGTTTTAAATAATGAGAAAACGAAAATTCAGTTTTTTTTCTGGTATAGCGGCTCTCACCAAGAAATACTAATTTCCTCTCAATTCATATTTCAGTCATGTAAATTAAGTCGAGCACAATTGATTTTATTTAACTTTAGCAGTTTACAAAAGAGTTCACAGTGTAGTAAATTTTCTTCATAAAATAAAATGTGGCACAAGGCCGAAGTTGGGTGGGTTGTATGGAGGTCGGCTGTCGCCCTCTAGATCTATTCTCTAAACTAGTTTCAATCAACAAAATATGACATTTACTCTATGGGTAAAACTTACTTAATATTATCCCCAATGGTTTAACGTTTTTTATTTACAAAAAATATATGTACAAATTCGAGGTTGCTAAAAAACAACAGAGATTGCTGAAGAAGTGGTTAAGTGTGGTTATTAGTAGGACCATAGGTATGCTTTCCGGGTAGTTTCAAGAATGACAGTTTCTAAGTGGAAAAGAGGAGAAGAACGCATTTATACCACTAGATAAGAGACTTTGCTAACTGGAATTGGGTTTGATAAGACCTCATGCACCATGCCTAGGCAAAACACGTACTCAAACTTCGTCCAAACACACATAAGCTAGTGGTGTGTATCCACCTCTTTTTAAATAGTGCAGAGTGTAATTTCCTTCTATCACATCTGATTTTGACTTTAAGCTGATGTTTGAAATGCGAAATCAGATCGTAATCGGAAGGCGATCCCCACACTCTATATGTCTAAGTGTGAGGTCCGCACTACTAGTCTAGTTACGACTAGAATGGTGATAACACCATTTATTTTTTCCTGAGCCACGAAAGCATCACATTGTACACTACAGATGTTGCATTAAGGGGTTTCAATAGCTTGGGACGATGCTACCCGTCACCTCGTTGACATACTTCCAACACTCATGCAGCTTGCTGCAATTGAAAAAGTTGTCAAGTGAAATGGATTTCAGTATTGTTTAGCTATTACCCTCACACGAATCATTTCTACGTTAACTTGAGTTAGTCTTCTTCCTTAGCTTGCCTAGTGCTCGAATGGTTTAGAAAGATGGCAACTATATTTTTCCACCCGATCTGTCATTTCGACACTTCACGTATACGATGAAGCTTCCCATAACCTAGTGTTTTTTTAATGTTTTTTGTTGTTTTTTACGAAAACATGTAAAAATATGTTTATTGGGAGTAATGCCGAAATCCATTCCACTTTAAATAATTTACGTAACTGAAATAGGAATTGATTGCTTTTCATTTTGGTTAAGGAGCACAAATGAACCAAAATACTTTTAAATTGGCAATTTAAATGCTTCAGAATAACTTATTTCCTACTGGCTCGAAGAAATATTATAAATATCACGTCGTATTTTACAGTCTTGAAATAAAGCTCATTTTACCAAACGAATATGGACGAACATATTAACCAAATATACTTGGTCCAACTTTAATGTTATGCTTTGTCCTTATTGTGTACTAGCATGTTCGCTTACTTATCAATATTTTTATGAACTAATATCCCATTTTGTCTGAAATTCTATTCTATATTTACTCACATGTATATAGTCTCGGAAGTTTCTCAACCATTAAAACTATATTCAAAAAACAAAAAAAACTTATAGTCCCAAGTCTTCCAGTGGAAAATCACTCATGTAAGTCAATTTATTTTTTACAGTTATTATATTAGTTTGTTTCTAACACTATTTTAAGGAATCATCAGTTGTTTACCATGAAAAACTGTTTCGGGAATTTAAAAACATATATATATATATATATATATATATATATATATATATATATTACCATCTGGACAAACCACTTATCTTTTTTACACGAACCTTTTTTCACTCCATTTATAATAATAATTTTCAAATATTTGAACTTTGGCTTTTCCACAGCCAACTTATCTATCTGTATTTCTCCTCTGATGATAAGATTTCGATCTTTGAAAAGCCTTGGCTTAAGGAAAGAATAATAAACACTAGTCTATTACAGAATACACCTTGCATTGAACAATCGAAATTTGAAATAAATTTGGACATTCGTACATGTTTATCAGTCTTATATCTTATATCTTTATATATATATATATATATATATATATATATATATATATATATATATATGTATATATATATATACATATATATGTGTGTGTGTGTGTGTGTGTGTGTGTCTGTGTCTGTGTCTGTGGCTGTGTCTGTGTAAGTAGATAATACAATTTATTTTAATGGTAAAAACATAAACATGAACCAACCTTGCAAGGAATTATATAACCGTGAAACAGGAAACTTTGGGAAGAGTTTATAAGTGATGAAGACAACCAGATGGAAACACTATGAAGCTGTTTTCCATTAATCAGAGTAGCAAAGTTCGAAGCGAACCAGCACTTTATGGCGTTCGTGAAAGCTACACAACATCGGTTTGCTCAAGGCACTTTAATAAAATATATGTAATATATAAAGGCGTATCTGACCCATGCAATATGTACAGAGAGTTGTCAATATCTAGCGACTAGATTTGCCGGGTAGATATTTTAACCGTCATCTTAACCAAGCACATATACATATATATATATATATATATATATATATATATATATATATATATATATATATATATATATATATCTATATATATATATATAGGTACCCCAGTAAAGGTAAGTATTATATATCTTTATTATATAATTTTATTACATATATCACCTCATCTTCTATTATTATTATTATTATTATTATTATTATTATTATTATTATTATTATTATTATTATTATTATTATTATGATGTGTACTCACTAGGAGTTCTCACACGGATACTCTGTTGGATAATGACCCTGTGTGAACGGACGCATCTTGAGGTGGACGTATCTGTTCGAAATCGTTTGGTTTAGCTTGCGCGATTTAGCGCGGGTGGACCCGTACAGTCGGGTGCGGAATATGGCTGTTCTCACGGTGGGAGCTCACAGACATGACGGGCCACCATTTTGATGAGACCTTTTATGTTACGGGTTCAAAGGAGTCAGGCTGTGACGAATGCACCTGCGCATAAAGGCTCTGTGACGTCACGGGCTTTTGCGTGGGAAGCAGAGTTAATGACAGTCTGGGTTTTGGAGGCGAGCCTATGAGACGGTATTTAGGATGTAGTCCGCAACATGATTAGGCGAATTGATGCCCTAAGAAAATACAGGCGAAATATCTCTTTTCCCCCCTCCACGATTGGCTAAGGACTTAATTCATAAGTAATTACGAAAGCAGTAATTTGCTATCTCTCTCGACGTTAGCAATATCTCCAAGCCGATATATAACTAACGCCAAATAAAACAGAACTTAAGTTTAAAAAATTGTTTGTCTTCTGAGTCGGTAATGGAGCTTTTGTGTTGCAGCGGCGTGGTTCACGACAGAAAGAAAGAAGAAAGAATTTAACCACTAGACGACGCATCCCTCCACGCGGCGAGGAAAGATTGAGGGTGCGAGAAATTTAAAGGTATGCAAATTATATGATTTATGGTGTTAAAAATGACGAGTGATTAAACGAGAACTGTCACGGCCCGTTCAGGGACGAGTATACAAAAGGAATACTGCCACGGCCCAATCCCGGGACGACTATGTAACAACTCGTCAGTGATTGCTCACCGTCAACAGCGAGTTATATTTCCTAGAGTCTGAGTGACAACAAGCCTCCCCAGATTTCCAGTATTCTTCACCTCTTTTCGATAACCACCGCAAATAACCTTGCGGTATCGCAACAACGTCTTACTATTTATTTCTTGCTGATAAAAATCATTGGTCTTCTCTGTGATTTGGGTGGCAATAAGCCTGCCCAAGGTCCCAGCATTCTCCGCACTTTTCCAGTTTAGGTCTGGTTTGTGCTGTCCCTCCTCGGTCTTCTCATTCTCCTCGACCATCTACAAATATTTTGTCTGGTGTCAACCTATGCCGGACCATTTATTTATTTTTATTTTTTATTTTTTGTGGGGGAAACGGAAGGCCGAGAGCTTATGGTGTTTCTTGTCATTTCTGTTCCTTGGTTCATTTTTTGTGTGGTGTTAGCTGAAACCGGTGTAATTTATTGGGGGGAGAGTATAAAGTGATGTTTCTTGCAGTTTCTGTTCCTTGGTTCATATTGTGTTCTTCGTGTGGGTTTGTTTTCTCCCTGTTGTAAATTCCTTGTGACTGGTTATTATTATTATTATTATTATTATTATTATTATTATTATTATTATTATTATTATTATTATTATTATTATTACTATTTATAGTATATTATTTTATTACATTACTATTTTTCAATTTATTAACATTCACACTCTTTTGTATTCTTTACTCTATATTTTTATTTCGTTTCTCATCAATTCCCTCTATTAAAAAACTTAGTGTTGTTTAAATATATATATATATATATATATATATATATATATATATATATATATATATATATATATATATATATATATACAAACCTTATTGGTTAAATATGTACATATATGTCTCGGTTGTACTCTTCACAGAGAGTCAACCTCTTCAGACCAAAGAAGACAAGGAAGTGAGATGAATTTGGAAAACTTTCCCATTAAGTAAATCCTTTTGGGGGATGAGATATGTTTATAATTTTAACCAGTCAAGCTCAGTATCGGATTACATTCTTTACTTGTAAACTCTTTCAATTAATTTCTATCTTTTTACATTTTTATTACCTACCGCTCTTTATATTTCTTTCTTTTTTATTTTTTTATTACCCACTTAGCATGGATTCTTTTTTTCTTGATTTAACACTTCAAAGTTTTAATCTACGTTCATACATTTTAAGCATAAATATCTGAAGATAAAATATACAAACTAATACTAGTATGTAGAGCAGGTTGTCATAGCAATCAACTTTAACAATCTTTAATAATCAGGAAAACATTTAATGTTTTAAAAATTAAAAAATTTATTACAGCACCATTGTGTTATTTAGTATTAATGTAATGGTTGCTGTCTAGCCTACACAAATTACACGAAATAATACATTTGCATTAAGATTTCTAATAAAGTAATAAGTTAATTATATTTCATGATCGTTAATTCATAAATACTGAAAATGTCATTAAAATTGGTTGATTTCCTGAATTTTTATGATTTTTAAGTTACGGGAGGGGTCAAAATACCCATAGTCTGACTGTTCGACAGATCTTGCTTTTTACTTTAGAAGTGTGTCGCATCCTTCCTTTAGGTGTCGTGAAACTTTGTGACAAACTCTTGAAAACAATGACAATGTGCATAACTCTTGGTTTCATGTTCTACTAATATGCCCTCAAAGAAAGAACTTCTTTTCTCCGATAAATATGCACACATCCAAAGTCCACCGATCAGTGGCGGTCACCAACCGTTGCACTTTTCGCTCAAGGTCGATCAGTTGTCTACGAGGCGTCAGTGTAATGTGTTGTGTCTGTGGTGTTGTTCCACCTTGGTCGTGCTTGCGCGTGCGTAGTGCCAAATTAGCTTCGCTGTGTTTAAATGACTGTCATTCTTAAACAATTATTAGTAAAGAGATGGAGGTAATTGGGTATAATTAATTAATGAAGTATGCCAGTTAGAGCAGCCTTTACAAATCTGTCGTCACGGCAAATTTGTTCAGTTAAAAGTGTTGCTCATTTTTAGTTGAGTTGCAAAGTAGAATTTATTTGATTTCAATTTTGAAGAGTTACATTCAAGACATTGGCAGACAATAAAAAAACGAACACATTTTAATAAAATATATTTTCTGAAAGAAAAGAATTGTTATGTAAAATATTGTAATCAAATATATTTTCTGAAAGATACACATTGTAAGAAAGTAATATATATTTTCAATAATGCGAAAAATAATAACAGCGAACAGTGTTTTTTATTGTCTGAACGGGCTCAACTCGCTTCAATTGAGGTAACTGAAATAATAGCAATAAAATCCAAATTCCACACTTTCTGAGTCAGCTATATTTCCCGCTTGCAAAAAAAATGGTGAAATCAATGCTAGGTGAGACAGCTGAAAGAGAAATTAGTCAAATTCCGCTTTCAAATGATACAATACACAAGAGAATTGTATATTTATCTAAAAACATTGAAACAAATGTACAGAAAAACACTTGAAGGATCTAAATTCGCTTTAATAATCGATGAATCAGTCGATATCAGTAACAGTGATCAATTGCTTGTATTTGTTTGGTTCATTGATGATGAAATCATCAATCAGTGTTTGTGTTATAAAGAAATGCGAACAACTACTAGAGGTTAGGATACATTTGATATGATAACAGGCTATCAACCGATATCATTTCCGACATTATTCACGTGCATCTTGTCGAACTAGGGAATCTTTCTGTACAAACTCGGAAATCTATACGGAATTTCGAACGTACCTCTTACTCTAATCCAGAGGAGTAGCTAACTCTCGTTCAGTCAGCCATGACCGGGTAGAAGTTCTTAAGTAATTCGTATTTGTATTCTTAGTATAGCCCGCACTGGGGACTGAAGATTGAATTGTTAACCTCTAGAAGTCACTTAGAACTTGTTATTAATTATAAAGGATCCGTGGCGTAAGTTCTAGGTGACAGTCTTCTGGAAGTTGAAGGTGAAATGCTAAATACTCAGTGCGGGCGATACTAAGAATACAATTACGAATTATTTAAGATAAACCGTGTCATGGCTACTCTTTTCATCTTTCTACCTTGGCCTTTTGGCTAAGATCAAAGTATAGTATCTGTTCCGATGGATACTGCACCCCATACTGGTGTTGTCTTGACCTTCGGGTCTTGATTTACGCCGGTCAATGGGTCTGTCCTGTGCACTTCTAGGAAGTCCACCTCCCCAGGCTTTGCCTCCCCTCTTTGGGGAGGAGAAGGTTTATTGCTTACTGCCTGAGGCGCCCCTACCGGGGAGCCGACGGGGCTGCCCAAACAATTTTTAAACCCCACTTTTCCGACCCGACCTTGGGTCACATCTTACTTGTGGGAGTAAGATAAAAACTGGCATTGTGCCTAACTCCTGGAGAGGGGTAAATCAATACTCTTGTGGATTAAATAAAGGGTTCCCTTCAAAATTACGTACAGATTCCTGAATTCGACAGAGATATTCTGGAGTTCGACAAGGTACGCCTGAAGAAGTTCGGAGGTAACATCGGCCGAAACGTTGTGAGAATAACATTCAAGATGAGAACAGTAGTTCGAATAATGTAAATAATACAAATTATCAATCCCCATCTAAAAAAATTCCGAAATATAATAACATTATCACACTATATACTAAAACTACGACCATACGAGACAATCAATAAAGATACTTAACTACAGAAAGAACAACGATATTAAAGTAGCAGTTAATTTTAAATGAAGCTGATTAGTGGCTTAGCTTCTGAGTTTACAGGAAACTACTTCAGACTACTCACATGGTGCTTTATTTCTATCGATAATCACGAATATATACTAACACAAGCAATAAAAATATTCAAACTACAGAAAGAACAACGATATATAAAATCAAAAAGTCAAAATAACCAAACTGGCAGACAATTACAGATCAAGATGATTTGCAGCTGAAATTAAACAGTACTTTAAGATTCGTCTTAGTCAATGGGCTTGTTACCCGAAATATTGGTCATTTAAAGAAGAAAAATAAAATAAACGCATGATATATAGAAAATATATCACTATCCTTGCTATAACCTTGTAGTATCGTTTTTGCTTTTTGTTTTGTAAACATGATGATGTTCGTCCATCGCTTGCGAAGATAACCGTAATCATCTAGTTGTTTTGTGGGTCCGATAACGGCTCGTCAGTCGGATCCGAGTTCTGAGGTATTTCCCGTATGTAGAGCAGCTGTGGGATTATTCTGTAGCAGAGGTGCTGACTGTTATGTCTTTTCGAATAGCACATTTCCTCTTACGTCCATCAATGCGTGCAGATTCGGAAATCGTGGTCCTTTTCTGGCTTGCAGTACGCCAGTAACATCTGTTCTAGGCTAGATTTTCCCACCACTTGAAATACAAACTGAACTGTTTGAGGGACAACTTCAAGCTGACCTTGAACCGTTGCAACTGCCTTCCTAGGGTTCTTTTACCTTTTTCCTACTCATCGTTTGGCTAAGATCAAAGTGTAGTATCTGTTCCGATGAATACTGCACCCACATAGACTGGTATTGTCTTGGTCTTTGGGGCTTGATTTACGCCTGTCTATGTGTCTGTCCTGTGCAGTTCTAGGAGGTCCACCCTCCCAGGCTTTGCTTCCCCTCTTTGGGGAGGAGTAAGTTAATTGCTTACTGTCTGAGGCGCCCGTACCGGGGAATGTCGACGGTGCTGCCCAGGCAATTTTTAATGGCCAAAGTGCTCACCTCTCGGGCGTTGGCTTTTCAAACCCCACTTTCCCGACCCGACCTTGGGTCACATCTTACTTGTGGGAGTAAGATAAAACTGGCCTTGTGCCTAACTCTTGGAGAGGAGTAAATCAATACTCACTGTAAAGGAGCTGTTTCGGGAGTCTTAAATCTGACATGCGGCATATATGACCCGACTAACGAACCTGCGACTAGCATGGTGTATTCTGATATTTGTAAATATAAATATATTTTTAAATCAATAAACACAGAGATACTAAGCAAGCAATGTCAGTAATCTTTTAAGAAATATATGAGTGTTTACTTATTTAATCGAAGTTTCATGCGAAGAACTTTGTTTATTAGTGGGTGTATCATGTCATAAGTTTCTAGTTATTTCTGTTTTTCTGCTATTGGTTTTATTATGACAGTCTAAGAACGTAATATTAAAAGCCGATAAGCCATAGACTAGGTTACATCAGGTAGGTGTTTGTAAATGAGCTTACTGAGTCTACCATGTCCGTGCATTAATATACCAAAACTCGCTAGAAATATTGCTTTTGAAGTGAATATACTTTAATATAACTTAAGGAGTATTGATATTAAATAGTATTGATATTAAATCGTATTGATATTAAGTATACTGTAGATGGCCTTGATGGCTCAGTGGTTAACGGCGCGGACTAAGAACCTGTGTGTGCCGGGTTCGAACCCAGTTTGTTCCACTGAAACGCTTTCATCAAAACCCACACTTGACATTGTGTATAACCTCCTGGAGAAAGTAAATGAAATACTTAAGAAGTATTGCGTTTGAAGTGAATATACTTAAGTATAACAAGGAGTATTGATATTAAGGAGTATTGATTTTGGGTATACTTAAGAAGTATTGCTTTTGAAGTGAATATATCTCATTAACGGCTAATTTACGACGAAAGTTTTATAGAAAAAAAGTATTTTGAGAATTGGCTTACATATAAAAAAAAAGATAGTTTCCATGCAGAATTCGAAAACAAATCTGACTAACTGTATGCTTTTAACTGGCTTTAAATAGCTGATTAGTATTGATGTGAAAATGGTGTATCTCATTAATGTCTAATTTCCGAGAGGAATGTCATAAAAAAAGGTTCTTAGAATTGTCTGTAATATTAGAAAAACATGTTTTATTGTCAGTTTCCGACTGACTTTAGAAAGTAAAAATGTAAGATGTAGTAAAAAATGTTTATTTTGTTACTTCATCTTAAATTACAACATAATTTCAGAACTAATAAAAAACAATAATCATATAAAATGACGATTTCTTAATGAGCATTTGGGACGCTATAAATGTTAACAACATGGCCGATTAGTGTATACAGTTATAATGGTTATCCTAGTTACACTATAATTGTATAATAATAAATATTAAATTAAATTATCTGATTAATAAAATAGCAAATGTTTCTTTTTCATGGAAGTCGCTCCGGACACGGTATAAGGAGCTAAAAATAAGAAAAGGTGATTAAGTTTAATAATAACAAATCTAGTCTGGTTATGTCATGATAATAAAAAGGGAGAAAGAAATGTAGAATAACTTAAAAACAAGGTAGTCCTTTAATTGACTGAACCTAAAGCCTAATAATTAGCATGGCAGTGGCAGGCCGAATCATCGACGCTAGAAACACTTCAAGGGACAAACATCAATGCGCAAGATGGTACTTTAAAATACCCCGACATTTTGCGAATGCTGATGGAGGAGCCATTCAAAGAGCTACCCCTGATTTCGGGTTCCTGTAATATCACCCGGGAAAGTGCCGACTAGAAAACATTATGACCTCACCCTCTACCAAGGATACTTATCTACCTTTGTTATTTGTCAGTTATCAGACAAGACAAGCTCGAAAGAGACTCACCCACCAGCGGTCAACACCCTAAAAGTTCCGATATACTATCTAAAAGTATCATTCAAGAGCTTCTATTTATCTTCCTCCCACAAGGTAAGATGAGACACAAGGTCGGGAAAGTGGGAAAGAACCAGCGCTCGAAAATTTGAGCATTCTGGCCGTTTAAAAATTGCCTGGGCAGCCCCGTCGGCATTCCCCGGTAGGGGCGCCTCAGACAGTAAGCAATAAACTTACTCCTCCCCAAAGAGGGGAGGCAAAGCCTGGGAGGATGCACCTCCTAGAACTGCACAGGACCGGCAACCCCCAATAGACCGGCGTAAATCCAGACCCAAAGGCCCGGACGATACCGGTGTTATTAGGCGGGGTAAAAATCCCTGGTTGAATCTGAAAAGAGCTAAATAGAGAAAGAAGGGGTTACAAGGCTGGTTGACAAAAAATCATCAGAAATTACGAGTAAAGACGAAAGAAGGAACAATGAGCAAAACAAAAATTACAGTAAAAATACTCCCAGGCAACGTCGAGTAGGTCCAGCTCGTATATATTTATGTAGCCAAAATGTTTGTATAAATAAAAACGCATACTATATATATATATATATGGCAAATGGGACTTGTCCGACCGATAATAATTTTAACATTGCTCCCTGTGGAGCTTCGTTATGCAAAACTTGTGATATTCTAATAACATCTAAAGAATATCAATCTAATGTAACTAAAAGAATCTATCCAGTCCATTATCATTCGGGGGAAGATTTGTCGTGTAGGTCACAAAATTTAGTTTACTTATTATCTTGTAAAAATTGTCATTTACAATATGTAGGCGAAACAGTACTACCTTTAAATAGACGGATGAATTTGCATAGAACTAGTAATAAAGGCTGTGTCCATGTAGTAAACCACTTTAAAGAAAAAACCTGTGGAAATCGTCTTTTTCAATACAGATTATTGAAAAATTTACAGATAATGGATATGATAGTTCTGGTAAGGTAGATAATAATACGCTTAAAATGCGTCTAAATAAAGAAGATGAAATAATTAAAAAAATGCGAGTAATTTATCCATATGGTCTAAATGTAAAAATAAAAAAAGATAATTTACAAGACGAATCAGAAAATGTAGGGCGATTGTATTCAGCTTTTCCTCGCTACGGTACTAGAGATAGAACACATGTAAATAGGAACAATAGAGAATCTGCCGTTTCATGCGAAGAATTTTTTAAGAAAACTAAAGAGATTATCATGAATAATATTTCCGAGTCTTTTAATTACATTAGAAAACTTCTTAATAAAACCAAGAAAAAAGTATTAAAAGACATAGCATTTAAGATATTATTAAACCCGGATATGATATATAGGATAGAAGAACTTCCTCAATGGTATGAGTATATCATGGATATAATCGATACAAAATTATACAAGCCACCTGCTGAGGGTATAAAAAATAAACCTCGAAATGTTTGTGTAGTCCTATATTAAAATACCGGATTTGATGATATAACTCTGCCTAAAATATTTAATAATCCAGAAATCATTCAGTCACTGCCCAATGAACTTAAACAAGAGGAACAGAAACCAATAGTAACATATAAACTAGGGCAAACTATCCTGAATAAGGTTTTTAACTATAAAAAAACTGTAGAGAATTTAAATATTAATGATAATGATGAAATGTATATACCATCATGTGAATGTGAATACTCCCCTTTATGTAATACTGACATAGGGCATATAATTACCGGTAATCTAGCGATAGTTAAAAATTCTAAATTAAGAAAACTCTTAAGTAAAGGCCCAAACTATAGAGAACCTAAATGTTTAAATTATGCGAAATGTGTTAAGGAAATAAATAAAGCGTTAGATAATTTCACTGCATCCATGGCTAAAAAACATAAACTATTACACTCTACATTTGACGCATGGAAAGATAA
Source organism: Sepiola atlantica (assembly GCA_963556195.1). Classification (NCBI taxonomy): domain Eukaryota; kingdom Metazoa; phylum Mollusca; class Cephalopoda; order Sepiida; family Sepiolidae; genus Sepiola; species Sepiola atlantica. The sequence goes on from OY744526.1 coordinate 116,142,370, forward strand.
TGTACTTAGATTCGTAAATAAAAAAGTAGAACGTTTAAAAGAATTTAAACACCCTAAAAGAACGAATCCCCTCCTTAGAAATCCACAAATAACTACGGAGCTTGAAATACTTCAAAATAGGTTTGTAATAGTTCCTATTGATAAGGCGACAAATAACATAGCTTTTATCTGTAAAAAGTATTATATACAACGCTTATTGCTAGAAGTAGGAATAATAGGTGAAGTTTCAGATACTTATAAATTAAGTAATAATAAAAGCGATAACATTATTATAAACAATACTGTTATTTGTGAAAAATTAGGATTAAAATTAGAAGAAAAATACAAAAAACTTCCATCTATGTATTGGATACCTAAAATGCATAAAACACCAGTTGGCGCCCGTTTCATTGTTGCCTCAAAAATGTGCATCACTAAACCTTTAAGTAAGGCTGTGTCTAAAATCTTTAAATTAATTATAAACCAAATAAATAATTTCCATAAAAAAAGTAAATTCTATAGTAATATAAACCTATTTTGGGTGGTAAATAATTCCGATCTAGTAAAAGAAAAATGAGATCGTATTAATTCTCGTAAACAGGCTAAATCAATCTCGACATACGATTTTAGTACATTATATACAAAAATACCCCATAAAGAACTTATTAAAGAATTAGGTAATACTGTAGATTTAGCTTTTGCAGGAGGAAAAGGTAAATACATAGACTTTGCAAAATCTAAAGCCTTTTGGTGTAAAAATAAAAATGGTAAGACGAGTGTATCCAAAACTGGTCTGATAATGCTTATAAGTCACCTTATAAAAGAGAGTTACTTTCAAATAGGGAATAAATTATTGCTCCAAACAATAGGTATTCCAATGGGTTTGTATCCGTTTCCATTTTGGGCAGATCTATATTTACATAGACTGGAATATATATATATATGTCATCACTAATAAAACATGATATATCTAGAGCGTATAGTTATCATGGATGTAGGCGATATATTGACGACCTAGTTTGCATTAATGATAGCGAAGAGTTTGCAAATACTAAACATTTAATATATCCTAAAGAGTTAAAATTAAACTGTGAACATAAGAGAACACAAGCTACTTTTCTTGATTTGGATATAAAAATTGAAGATAAAATATTTATCTATAAACTGTTTGATAAAAGAAATTCATTCCCTTTTCGTATCGTGCGAATGCCATATAAAAATAGTACTAGCCCTGTGTATATATTTTACGGGAGTATTATGTCTGAATTTCTGAGAATTGCTCGTGTTACCTTAAAATTAGTAGATTTCATGCCCCCAATTTCTGATCTAATAATAAGAATGATTAACCAAGGTGGCGATCAAAATAAAATATTTGGACAATTAATTAAGGCAATTACTCGCCATCCTGATGCTTTTAAATCTTATCAAATTAATCAAAATAAACTGATAGAACAAATCATAGTATATATAAATAGAAATTATATAATATGAATAAACGTATATATAACACATCTGCTAATTATAATAAGAAAAACAATAAAAATACAGTAGAAAGAAAGAAAGAAATGTTAAAAAAGAAGAAGAAGAAGAAGAAGAAGAAAACCGACAGTTATGAACGCTAATTTTTAACACCGGGAGTTGGCAAAGAATAAGAAGAAAAAGAGAACAAATTAACGGTTAACTTACAGACGCAGATTTGAAACAATGAGAAAAGAAATAAGTCGACAGTTGTGAACGCAGAGTAGAAAAACTATAGTGAACAAGGAAGATTAATATTTATTTGCGGTTGACAACAACGGGGAGATGGACAACAAAGTAGGACGAGGGAGAAAAGGAGGAACTAAAGGTATATATGTGTATGTGTGTATGTATATATATATATATATATATATATATACATATTTATTTATTTATCTTTTATTTTTTGATGTGTTGATGTTTTTTATATTTATAATATAAAACTAAAAATAATACATTAATCACTTAAATAATAGTGTCATGGATTCGTCCAAACACTTTAAAATGCAGCAACATTTTTGTGAGTAACGGATAAATTTTATTAGACAGACGAACAGCGCAGGTAAAGAATTTTTTTTTTCTTTTTTTTTTATGTCTTAAATAACTAATATAAGTTAGCAAAACATTTATATGGAACAAAACGTAGATTTAGTATAAGGAACGTTTATGTTTTTGTCTTTTAAGGGAAGTGGGGTCTGATCAACTCTGCTAGGAAGCCATGAAATTAAATACTGTCTTGTTTTTAAACTCCCGAAACAGTTTTTCATGGTAAACAACTGATGATCCCTTAAAATAGTGTTAGAAACTAACTAATATAATAACTGTAAAAAATAAATTGACTTACATGAGTGATTTTCCACTGGAAGACTTGAGACTATAAGTTTGTTTTTTTTAATTTTTTTTATTTATTTATTTATTTATTTTATTTTTTTTTTTTTTAATTTATTTTTTTTTTTTATATAGTTTTAATGGTTGAGAAACTTCCGAGACTATATATATATATATATATATATATATATATATATATATATATATATATATATATATATATATATATATATATATGCTTAACGTAAAGCGATGTTGTTCTGTGATGCCATCCAGCCTTGCTGAATTTAAAATCGCCAACGACTTCCTGAAACAATGCGGAAAACGCCTATGCTCGTTTCTCCACCGTCTTTTTAAAATTATCTTCATCTTCCAACTTTTTTGTTCATTTGCTTTTGACACCTGAGGATGATTCGACGAAGAATCGAAAACGTTCGTGAAACTTGTGAAACCTGTGAAACCTGTGAAACCTATGGAACATTTATTAATTTTTTTATTTTAATACAAAAAAAGATCATCAGAAAAATTGAAAAATTAAAAAAGGTATAATTAAAAAGAAGAGTTGTTATTTTAACAATGTTTGCATAAATGAGAAAATGCTGGCTAAATACACGCAATATATATATATATATATATATATATATATATATATATATATATATATATATATGTATATATCAGGTAAGAAAGAAAGTAATGTCGTATGTTTTACTTCATCACTTTGCAGACTCCTAAGTTGTACAGAGTTCTAGATTTTTCAGTGAATTGGTGTCTTAATATCTTGCTTTGTCTTTCAGATATAGTAATTGGTTGGAATATATTAAGTTTCACGCTCTCAGCCGTCAAAAAATGGATATTGGTGAGGAGCATCTGAGACATTGCATACTCTATGAATTCAAAAAAGGAAACTCAGCTGAAGAAGATACAAGCAATATTGGAACTGTCTATGGGATAAATCTTCTAAATTATCAGAAATGTCAATGGTGGTTTGCAAAATTTTCTTCTGGAGATTTTAACTTGTCAGATCGGCGACGTTCGAGAAGGCCAAAATAAATTGATAAAGACGCCATTAAAGACGCGATGGAGGCCAATCCAAAGTTAACCAGCAGAGAATTATATCAACAATTCAATACAATCCATACCACAATTATGTCATGCCTTCACGAGTTAGGAAAAGTTTCAAAACTTGGACTCTGGGTTCCCCACGATTTGACTGACGCTCAACGAAATCAAAGATTGACTGTTTGACTATCTTTGCTTTCCAGGAATCATCGAGAACCATTTTTGCAAAAAATTGTGATTGGAGATGAAAACGGGTTCTACACAAAAATACTCAACGCAAAAGACAATGGTTTGACCGAAACCAAAGTCCACAGCCTGTTCCAAAACAATACTATACCCAAAGAAGGTTATGCTCTCTTTATGGTGGTACATTAGAGGGCTGATTCATTATGAGTTACTAAATACTAATCGAACAATCACAGCAGTAAAATATTGTTCACAGCTGGATGATCTAAGAATTGCACTATCAAAAAAACGACCAACATTACTCAATAGGAAGGGTGCAGTGCTTCCGCATGATAACGTGAAACCTCACACAACAAAAATCACTCAGGAAAAGGTCATGAGTTTCAATTGGGAAGTGTTGCCTCATCCGCCTTATTCACCTGACATTACCCCATCCGACTACAACCTTTTCCGGTCGTTGCAGTATCACTTAAACAATAACATTTATGAAAATGATGACCAACTCAAAAATGACCTAAAATTGTTTTTCTCTAAAAAATCAGAGAAATATTTTGAAGATGGCATCAAGAAGTGAGTTGATCGTTGGACAGAAGTCATAGAAAATTATGGAAATTATTGTAAAGATTAAAAATGCCCTAATGTAAATGTTTCAGATGAAATAAATGTGTTGGACAAAAACATATATATATATATATGAATTGTAGCCCCTGTTTGGTTGGGTTCTGTAATTCGACATTAGACAGTCGTCAATCTTGACTATAGTGCAAGGTTATTTGATTTAGAACACTCTCTGACATAAGTAAGTTTATTTCGCTTGATTTCATGTGACTATTAATGCCGGCCTCATCGGTTTAAGCGTCGGAGTTAGCGTTATAATCAAACAACTCTCGTTACGGAGTTCGAATCGTGCGACCGGCTTGAATGGTTATCTCGACACTGATAATTTTACAAGGGTAAAACGTATACGTATGTGGATGATAATTAAATATTTATTATTTATAATTATATAATTATATTAATATATATATATTGTAGATTGTATTGTATTGGCATCCTTCAGTCGCAACGACTATTGATCTGCGCCGTATTGGGATGTTGGTAGGTGTGTATCTTTTTGTGTGACTGTAGAGACCAATTCTTGATTTGTATGGTCTACTACAGCCTTGACATACGAACGCTGTTGCGCAATGTGTCACCTCGGCTTGTTGGTCTGCCTGTAGGTTCGCTCTTCTCCTAGCTCTCTTCGCAGCGTTTTCATCGTAGAGGGTTTTCTCACTGATGATTATTCTCTTGTGTATCTGTTTCCTCCAGACAGGTCTGTCAGCTACAGAGGCTTCCCATTTATTAATATCAATTAAGAAAGCCTTCATATCTTGCTTTCAGACATCCTTGAAGTGGAGATGGGGGCGACCCCTTTTTCTTGAGCGTAAGGCAAGCTCGCCGTAGAGAAGGTCTTTAGGGATGCGCCCATCATCCATCCTGCACACATGTCCCAGCCAGCGAAGACGTCGCTCACGCAGTAGGGAGTAGATGGATGGAATGCCTGCTATTTGCAGAACATCATTGTTATTCACTTTGTTCTGCCATGTGATACCAAGTATCCTACGTAGGCACATCATATGGAAGACCGGGAGTTTCCTATCCTGTGTTGAATACGTGGTCCAGAACTCACTCCCATACAGTAGGACACTGAGAACGCACGCTCTGCAGACGTCCATCTTGGCAGAAGTGGTAAGGTTGCTTTTTTCCCAGACTCTTTTAGTTAGTTTAGACAGGGTTGTGGATGCCTTACCAATCCTTTTGTTGAGCTTTACGTCCAATGAGAGGATGTCTGAAGCAGTGGAGCCTAGGTACTGGAACTGGTGAACGATCTCCAGTGGTGTACTTTGGATTGAAATGCTGGGTGGGCAAGTGGTTGCATGTCCCGTAACTTGGGTTTTCTTCTGGCTGATAGTGAGGCTGAACAGGCTGCAAGCATCAGCAAACCTGTCCATAAGTCTTTGGAGACCATCTTTCTGATGCGATGCTATGGCTGCATCATCGGCAAACAGCATGTCCCTGATCTGGACTGACCTGATCTTAGTCTTGGAACGGAGCCTGGCGATGTTGAAGAGACAACCATCAGATCTGGAGTAAAGGTAGATACCATCCGCTGTGTTTTTGAAAGCGTGCTTCAGGAGTATGGCGAAGAAGATGCCGAAGAGTGTCGGGGCCAATACACAGCCTTGTTTGACACCGCTCTTCATCCCGAATCCAGCAATCATGTCGCCGTTAAACTGTACAGTGCTCATCATGCCATCGTGAAAGGATCTTATGATGCTGAGGAGTTTTGGTGGGCATCCGATTAGTAGGAAGATCTTGAATAGGCCGTCTCTGCTCACGATATCGAACACCTTAGTCAGATCTATAAAGGCGAGATACAGAGGTTGGTTTTGCTTTCTGCACTTCTCTTGCAGCTGGCGTAGGGAAATGATCATATCGATGGTTGATCTCTGAACGAAAGCCGCATTGAGATTCCGGGTAAATTCGATCGTCAAGAACTTGCAGTCGCAGTAGTACTATGCGTGCGAATAGCTTGCCAACGAAGCTCAACAGTGAGATACCGCGGTAGTTGTTGCAGTCACTGCGGCCCCCTTTGTGTTTGTAGAGTGTGATGATGTTTGTGTCTCTCATGTCGTGAAGCACTGAACCTTCTCTCCAGCACTGTATCAAAAGGTTATAAAGGGGCTGAAGCATGTTAGCTTTTCCACTTTTTAAGACCTCTGCTGGAATATAGTCCTTTCCTGGGGCTTTCCCAGATGGCAGTCTGTCTATTGCCTTGGATAGTTCTTCCATGGAAAGCTGCTCGTCGAGCCCATTCATCATGGGGAGACGATCAATGGCATCCAGGGCAGACTGATGTACCACACTTTCCCTGGAGTAAAGCTCGGAGTAGTGTTCTATCCATCTGTCCAGCTGTTTGACTTTGTCTAGTATGGGTTCACCCGACTTGGACTTCAGTGGTGCTGTTTTGTTGATTATGGGTCCAGTAGCTCTCCTGATCCCGTCATACACGTTTTTCATGTTGCCTGTATCAGCCGCCCGTGGAATAGTCTTGGAGAGGTCCGTCTAGTAGTTGTTCGCAGCTTCTCTGACAGCCTTTTGGACTGAACCTCTCGAAGACCTCAGTGTAGCCAGCGATGTAGGAGATGGGTTGGCCTATGAAAGCAAGGATGAACGTTTTGCCTCAATCAGAGGATCGAGAGTAGCGGAATTTGCATCATACCAGTCATTGCATTTACAATCTGACCTCATCCCAAAGGCCCTGACAGCTGTAGAGTGGCTGTCGTTCTTGAGTGTTTCAAACTGTTCAGATGCAGGTCGACTGTGATCTCCTTTGAAGGTGGAGGAAAACATCACGTTGAATTCTGCCATGCGATCTGGGTGTTGAGTCTTGCTAACGTCTATACGCGCAATACCTTCCTGTTTAGTGCGGTAGAAATCTTTGGGTTGAAGTGTAACCTTGCTGCATACAAAGGAATGGTCCGTATCACAATCGGCACTATGGTAGGCCCTAGATATCAGGAAATGTTTTAAGTACCTTCGTCTAGTAATGATGAGGTCAAGCTGGTGCCAGCGTCCTTACCTGGGATGTCTCCAAGGCACCCTGTGATGCGGCCTGGCACCAAAAAATGTGTTGGTAATTCAGAGATCATGGTAGGCACATAGTTCTAGTAGTCGCTGACCATTATCATTGCGTTTACCTACTCCAAAGTTACCGAGGCAGCTTGGCCATGCATCGTTGTCACCACCTACACGTGCATTAAAGTCCCCAAGTATGATCAGGTCCTCATTCTGTGAAAATGCCTTGATAGTGTCATCTAGCTAAGTGTAGAAGTGCTCCTTTGTGTCGTTAGGTGCCGCGAGTGTTGGGGCGTACACACACAATATATTAACTGATCCATCTGTGGTGTTCAGACGCAGTGAAATTAGGCGTTCAGTGGCTGAATCACAGAGTTGTACATGTTTAAGCAGTGAGTTTCTGACTGAAAAACCAACACCGTGTTCGCAAACTTCCTCTTCCTCTTCCTCTTCCTTCTTCCCTTGCCAGAAGAAGGTATAGTCTGATTCCCTTAGGAATCCGGGGTCTGCTAAGCGAATTTCCTATAGTGTAGCAATGTCTACCCTTAGTCTCAGTAGCTCGTTGTTGATGATAGCAGTTTTTCGGATATCGGAGATGTTGAGTATGTCAGTAGATAGGCCAGTCATCATAGTACGGACATTCCAGCATCCTAGCCTAAGTGCTGGTTTCTTTGTACTTTTTTGGGTTTTGTTTAGTGCAATGGTTTCTGACCACTTGTTGGAATTATCCTATGCCTTACGCACCCTGTACAGCAGGTGGCCAGTGGCGGGATAGCACCTTACTGGCTGAGGACTGCTCAGCTTTATGGAGGGCGGTAGCTGTCCAATGAGGTTAAATAACCTCTCTCACCGTTGGGATCGGCCCCTGGCTCCCAGCTGTACGTCAATTGAGCTGTAGGCTTTTAACCGGCAACTGTCGCTCCCCTGTATAGTTCTATACAGATGCATAGCTGAAGTTTTCTCTCCAGGGAGCTGGCCAGGGCATATCTATGGAGAAACTGAGTTGCCAAATCGTCAGAATCTCCCTCTCGGTCTTGCTGATGTTGTCCAGAGGAATGGAAGTACAAGTACGTCCGGCACCGGGTTGACTGCAGTAGCTGCCAGAGAAGAGCTAAGTACAGCGCTTGTCTGCCTATGGGGCTACACTCCAGATTTTCTGTTGGGGTTTACTCCCTTAGCCTTTAACGAACCAACGAATAACCACAAGGCAGTGGTACTATTTACTCATAGCTGGGGGCCTGTTCATGGGAATCAGGATTTGTCTATACAGCGATGGGGCTGGCATGCCGCATGTCTGGGGGCAGACCACCTCCGAGTCTCTTGCAGTTCTGCTTGAGTCCGCAAGGTACTCAATTGACGTGTGTTGCCACGGGAAGGCACTGCATGGAGCTTGCCTTTAGAGAGGCTATGTACTGGCATGGAAAACTTATGCACTCTGCTCCCTTTTCGCCTAGACTAGCCAGCGATGGAGACTGTAATAAGAAGGTGACGAGCACACAACACACAGTGCACCACACTTGATGCATCAATAGACCCTTACGACACACACACACACACACATATATATATATATATATATATATATATATATATATATATATATATATATATATATATATATGCACGATAGTCAAACTCCTTTGTTATTTTCTGAAGTAATTTTCGGGAGCCTTTCCCTTCGTTTGATTTCTATGAAGTGTGAACAATATTAATCGGTGAAACCTACTTTGTGTTTTCGAGACTGGCCTATAGAAACAAGTTCTTGTGAGGGTTTGAATTCTCATTCTGGTTTGTTTTCGGAATAAAATGTTAAAGAAAGGGAAAAGAGAAAGTATGTTATCGTGTAATATATATATATATATATATATATATATATATATATATAAAATTATTTTTGATGAATAAATATTTTAATATTCACAGACATATATGTTACATGTTCACTAACAATCATCAGTGTCGATGATGATCTGTACCGCCGATTAAACGATTCGAACCTCGAAACCGAATTACCGCGCCACATTTCAAATGCGAGAGTAATAAGCACTATATTATTTTTATAAAAACAATGATAAACAGACAGTGTTTTATATAACCCAGTGGAGAAAACTCACAAGGTTCTAAATTTGAATATTGTATTATATGTATCTGAACTGTTCACCAACGATCCGAACCCTGGGCATATATATATATAAATATATTTTTATATTTATATAATATTTATAAATAAATGTAAAATTATTTATAGCATCAGACGCTACCATTTCAAGCTTATTTCTCTCATCACTACAAGAAAGTAACAATTTCAGACGGTCAGTCGCAGACTCGGTTCGCAGAGGCAGCCTAGAATCTGCAAGCAGTCATCATATCCACTCGGCCACGGGAAACTGTCACGTTATTAAGAGGAATTAAGATCTATATGTCCATAAAAGCGGGCACAGACGGAAGACTAGCCGAGAGTGTTCAACGAACTTATTCGGAACTTTGCTTATATATATATATATATATATATATATATATATATATATATATATATATATATATATACGTGTACGGCAAGAGCGTAATACATATCGTTATTTATATACTATAAATCAAAAATTAATCGTAATAAACCCTGGGTTCACAGAGAGACTATTCAAAAGTCGGGAAACTAGAAGAAACAGCACAGACCGATCGTTCGCCATAGGCGCCTTTCGACTTTTTGCCATATATTGGCTATTTAAGCCTTTCAAGCTCTCCGACCTTCGATCGTAAGAACCGACATGTTGTAGGGAAAAAGAAGACGGGACACAGATGCGACAATACCACATATATTTGATGATGCCATGACTACATAACACTTTCACCTTTGAAGTTAATTCCTACAGGAAACGATGTTTTCCTTCAATATTCATATCATATAAAAAGGTTCGTAGAGAATAGGTTAATCTTTTTCACGCTTTGCTATATGAACACAATACAAATACACATTATTAAAACGATACATTTGTAAGTATTTAACAAATGCAAAAACACTTTTCTTTTGTCTTATCTGTTTTATCGCATAAATGTAAGAAGCAGGTGAACTAATTAGCAGTGGAAAGATATTTTCTAATTATTTCTGTATTTTATTCGAAGATTTTCAGATAAGCCAAAGGTCTCGATTGTTTAAAGTTTTACAAAGATGTTCGCTGTGTGATGCCAACGTTAAGGCGATATAAACTTCGCTAATGACCGTCTATCAAGATGGGAAAATAGATACACCTGAGTTGTAGTTTCAAAGCAATTGCCAAACAATTTATGCATTACTAATGTGTTATTTATATAAAACAAAATACGTATTTCACTTGTTATCATTTTTTTCCTTTAAGACAGATTTCATTAAATATTACGGACAACTTGTATCTGCATATCTTTTGTTTTAATCCTTTCTAAGTTCTTTTTTAGTTTTCGGGTTTCGAGCTGGAACTAGCCGATGTATTTGCTCTATTTGTTTGGAGCCCTAGTACTTTCACATCCATAAAGATCAATCTTCAGGAGTTGTCATCAAAGAAAAGAACGTGAATTTTTACATATTTAGAAATAGTTTTAGCGTGAACCGTGTGATTATAGTAATATTAAGGTATTAGTATTATCTGCATTTTAGGATATTTTCACTATTATTGAGATTAATTTTGTTAATGGATGACTTTTGTTTTGTTTTTATGTGCAAGGCTTCTAATATATGTAGTTTTAGATTGTTAGTTTCGTGTTCAAATATATTTGCGTTGTCTACAAGGATTTTTCGTAGTTGAGAGCGGGGGAAAATGTGTAGCTTTTATACATATATATATATATATATATATATATATATATATATATATATATATATATATATATATTATTTGTAGCGCCTAGCAAACCCGTCTAGAAGAGCACTGTAAGTGTAGTATTAACACAGCATGACGTCGCTAGCTATATGTACATCGTTCCTTTCATTAAGTAGAACGCTCTTATGACGTCAAGCCGCCAGATAAAGTATTAAAATTATCACTGTTTATTCGCTGTTCAACGTGGCCGAGTAGTTCATGGCGTTGGGATTTGAGTTGCAAAATACTCGTTCGAGCTTTCGAATCGCATGTCCAGTAGTGAATAGTCATATCTCTATGCTGATGAGTCTCGATTATAAAGGACGAAACGTACACGTACATATATAATAAACAAAACATATATATATATATATATATATATATATATATATATATATATATATATATATATATATATATATATATATATACGTAAAATTTTAGAAATAACAAGACATGGTGTAATTTAAATGATGAAATCATTTATTTATTTATTTTTACAAGCTTTCGTTTTAAAATAACTTTGAAAAGCGAGACTTCCTTATAATTCTTTTTTTCTTCTTCTTCCTCTCTTTTATGGTATTAACCCCGAAACGGTCGAATCACGTTAGAGGCAGAAAATACGTCATGTTGTAAGGGATGTTAGAATAAATGAAGTCCGGTCGATGTTTAGTGCTGGTTTGCGCTTTTTAAATAAAGAAATTGACAACATCTTTAAAGCACACATGAAAATGTATTTTATTGTAAATAATTTTATCATTTAAATTTCGCCATGTGTTGGTTTTTGAAAATGTCACTTAAATGCATGTTCATGTGTGCTTCAAAGATGTTGTCAATTTCCTTATTTAAAAAGCGCCAACCAGCGCTAAACATCGACCGGACTTCATTTGTTCTAACGTCCTTTACAACATGACATAATTTTCTGCCTCTACCGTGATTCTACGCCTCGGGGTTAATACCATCGAAATGAGGAAGAAGAAGAGAACAAACTATAAGACAGTCTCGCCTAACAAAGTTATTTTACAACGAAAGCTTTCAAAAAAAATTAAATAAATGAATTATTTTATCATTTAAATTGCATCATGTGTTGCTTTTTGAAAATGTCACTTAAATACATTTTCATGTGTGCTTCAAAGATGTTGTCAATTGTCTTATATATATAGAATAGATCTTTTTTTTGCAAACTTTCGTTTAAAACAACTATATATATATATATATATATATATATATATATATATATATATATATATATATATATATATTCAAAGAGTACATGACTTTTTAATACAATAATTTACCTGGTTATAAGTCAGACACGCCCTAAGCTGGAGTACTGCTGCCACATCTGGGTAGGTTCTGGGTAGTTTTCTTTTTTGCCTTAACATAGTACAAAATCGACTTCTAAATCTAGTGGAAAATAATATATTGCCTTCCCTACAAGCTCTTTCTCACACAAAAGACTTTGCTAGTCTTTATCTACTCTATCGGCATTTCAATGAGTGGTGAGCTCTAATTTTCTTTGTTTCTTCCTTGTAAAACATTCACACTACGAATAACTTTGCTTTCTTCTTCTGTGTACCTAAAACCACACGGAATGTCAAAGAAAACAGTTTCTTTTTCAGAACTTCTCATCGATAGAACACATACCAGGTGACTGCTTTCATACAGACTAGCACATGGCTCTCTTTCAAATACAATATCAACAAATACATTGTTATAAACAGTCCCTATAAGTAACCAAACATTGTTCATTCCATTCATCATTTTCAATGTTCTCATAATATTCTTCTGTCTCATTAACCCTTATCCTCCAGTGGCGTTTAGCCTTGATAAACAGTGGCCCATTATTTAAAAATATGGCCTGAAAATTGAAAAAAAAACTATTTTGGAGTAAAGCAGAGCACTTCGCATTGGAGGTTTAGTGATTATATCGTTACACTGTATGGTCATTATTTTAGTAGTTCTTGGCACATTTCAATTCTTTCTGTCACATTTTTGTATAAAGTGAAAGCTTATTAAATACGGTCTACGAAATCATCCATTTCGATAAAATTACGAGTTAACTAGTATAACGGCATAACGCCCGGGAATTGCAACTTCCGGCTAGGGAATTGCAACTTCCGGCTAGGGAATTGCAACTTCCGGCTAAGAATGTAATAAACAGAAAGCGGTAAAGTGCAAAAATCAGTTCCGACTATATTACCTTCTTCGCAAAGGGATTTGTTAACTATTCTTATTTTAGGACAAAAACATATTTTCTTTTGTTTGTTAAATTGTTAGGTGAAAGTACAGAATAGTTAACAAATCCATCCATCCCCATGTTAAGAATGGCTTTCTAAATAATAACGTTATTATTTGGAAAGTCATTCTTAACATGGGGAAGGGGGATTTGTTAAAAATATTTCCTTTGATTATTTATAAAAAAAGAAAACATTTCAAATTATTATAAACAAATTTAAAACAAAACTCAAAATTTTGAATGAAACACATTACTTTTCACAATTTCGTATTTGTTGACCTAGATGTTCGTATGTGTAAAATACACAGGGGACAGATTTTTTCCCACTCCATAGCTTTCTGCTGAACACATTTTTAGCCGGAAGTGGCCATTCTTGGGCGTTATGGCGTTGTTCCGGTTAACCTATTCAGCATAGACCATTAAATAACGTACATCTTAGTCTTTCCTGATGTCTGACTCTTTTTCACTGGAAGTAATCTCCGTAATAGATTTTCACAGTCGTTTATCACCGCAGACATTTAAATAAAAATAGAATAATGAAAAACACACGGTGAGAAGAGAACCGAAAATAAAATGAGAAAAAATCCATCTTCATAAATTTTACATTGTCGAATCTCGTTAGATTCAGTATCAATATATGGCTTCTGGCTAGTCTAACACATTTCAATTTCTGATGTTATATTGAGTATGGAAGGAAAGAAGTTCTGTGGCCGAGAACAATGAGAATCAGATGGAAGGAAGCGAATTAAATGGTTAAAATAGTTATTGCTTTATATAGTAACATCTCGCTTTATCCCCCCCCTCTCTCTCTCTCTCTCTTTCTTTCTCTTTCTTTCTCTCTTTCTCTCTTGAATTGTTTCCCTGGTTTGGGTTCGTCAACAATGCGGCTCGATGGACCAAGAGACGTGTAACATATACCCATAAGACATGGACCACAGCGGGGAAGTTGAGCCAGGAAAGGAGTTTGGCTTGATAGCATTTTGTTTTATGGAAATCACTCCAGGTAAGGCATGAAGTTACTTGACGTAAGGAGCTAATAAAAACAAATATGATTATCACAAAGACAGGAGACGCCTATTGACCTTAGTTTTGAAAAGAAAACAAGATTATAGGTAGGAGGAAAACAGTCAACAGGTATAGAGTTCCACAAGCTTGCGGTTCTTGGATAGAAGCTACTGGAATAGGAAGCTGTATTGCAATGAGGTATCAAAACAGCGAATTGATGGAGGCCACTAGACCAATGAGTTAAACGAATAAGCAGAGAATAAATAACATAATTCTGAAGAACACATGCTATAATAGTATTTATAAAAATGACTGGGACTAGCAACATCACGCCTGTATGAGAGGAGGTGTAGAGAAGAAGAAGGGGTAGGGCCAATCAAATTACAGATACGTGTCTGCACTTTATCAAGAACCCTCAAATGGGACAGAGATTCACCAGTACTGCATACATGGTCTGATTGTAGATTTAAAGAGATAGAGAATAGTCTCAGGCGTGAGAAAGTGTTTGAGGCGATAGAGAGAACCGACTTTACGAGAAGCAAAAAGAGCAATATATGTACTCCAAGAAAGATTTTATGAGAGAGAAAGACCAAGGGGTTTCAGAGTCGATTTCTCCTCAAGAGCAGAGCTATCTATGAGAATCTCAGGAAGAAAACAGAGACGCCTACGATGTAAAGACACGATCTGAGTCTTAACTGGATTAAATGAAACAGGCCATTTCGTATCCCAATCCACAACTGAACCCAAGTCCACTTTTAGATCAGCTGCATATTTTGATTAATTCGAGGAAGATGGCTGAGAAGCAACACCAGAGTTTCAGCCGAGGAGTAGCGCCCAAAACTTGAACGTGGGTCCTCCTGGTAATGGTGTAGTGCTGGATCCAGTAGCGGGTCTGTCAGCTTTGAAGAACAAAAAGATCAAGTGTTATTCAAATTCATACTATTATAGGCACATTCAGTTCTCTCTCTCACTTTCTCTCTGTCTCTCTCCCTCTCTCTCTCTCTCTCTCACACACACACTCTTTCTCCCTTTTATATATATATATATATATATATATATATATATATATATATATATATATACATGCCTCTACCATCTGCAGTAATCTCTCATTGGATGCAGAACTCCACAAACGTATCGGCAAGGCGGCAACAGCCATGGCTCGCTTGACGTAAGGAGTCTGGAATAACAAGATGCCGACCACCAATACCAAGATGAAGATTACCGTGCCTGTGTGCTCATCACGCTGCTCTACGGCAGTGAACCTTAGGTCCTATACTCACGCCAATATTCAACACCTTCCACTTGCGCAGCCTCGGAAGAGGCCTAAGAATCACCTGACATGGCCACATCTCAAACAAGAGCGTCCTTGATCATGCGACATCCCGAACATGTTCGCAGTGTTCACTCAACGGCGACTCCGGTGAATTGGCTATGCCAGGCGAATGGACAATGGGAGGATCCCAAAGGATATTCTTTATGTCAAGCTCGCAACCGGCTCCGGACAAGCTAGAAGACCTGTCCTACGCTACAAGGATGTTTGCAAGCGAGACATGATGGCAGGTCGCATCGGCCCAACAGGCTGAGAGTCCGTCGCTGCATCTGGGCCGGTGCATCATCCACTTGTCTCTCCTTCATAGACAAAGTCCAAAAAAGAGTCGCCTATTTAATAGGTCCCTCACTATCCACCAAGCTCCAGTGCCTGTCCCATCGCTGCAATGTTGCATCCTTGTGCTTGTTTTACAAGTACTCTAATGAGTTGTGCTCCGATGAACTTGCTGCCCTGGATCCGCCGTCGACGTAAATACACTAGACGAACCGGACAATCAGCTGCGTCACATCCATTCACTATGGAGATACACAGATGTCAGACAACCTTCTACTCCAATAGATTCTTTCTTCGTACAGCTTACCTCTGGAACTCCCTCCCTGCTCCCTGTTTCCCCGACTCTACTGACATGCAGAAATTTAAAACTAATGTAAACTGACATTTCGCTGCACAGCTCACAACTTAGGATGACCCCCAAAACCTATACCATAAATCTCAGTAACCTCTAACGTCTGCGGTGGCGTCCTGTTTTGTTTGGGGTGAAAAAAATAAGAATTTTAAAAAGATCGCAGCCGCTGGAGTAAAGCTGTAAAAGGCATGTTTAAAGAGGCGTGAAGAGATGATAGACAAGCGCTCTAGGGTGAGATATGAACACTGACAGCAGAGGACTGCAAAAGAGCTCTCGCAATCAGATACCACCTACATCTGTGGCGACTGCAACAGAACCTGTCGATGCATGATAAGCTTGCACAGTCACAGCAGACGCTGCAATTCGGCAACGGACAAATCTGAGGAGCAGAACGCCATTGTCTCCTTAGACAGACGGATGCCAACAATTCATATATATATATATATATATTGATGTTATCGACGATTAATATTGATATGCCAGTGTATGTAGAACGCAGTTACGTATATATATATATATATATATATATATATATATATATATATATATATATACGTAACTGCGTTCTACATACACTAGAACGCAGTTACGTATATATATATATATATATATATATATATATATATACGTAACTGCGTTCTACATACACTGGCATATCAATATTAATCGTCGATAACATCAATACGAATTTAAACTTGACTACGATAACTATGTCTCAATCAAGAGGAATTAAACAAAAAAAGAAGAGAAAAAATATGCTTATACTTTTGACAAGGGTGTATACTCCGAAAGTGCTCAAGTTTTTAAGATAAATAAATAATTTATTATTAAAAATATAAAAAACTGTGTTGTCCAGATTTTTCAAAATATTATTTTAAAAATATTCTCCTTATTATCTCCATTTCATCAACGCTTCCAAGTGTGAACTTTTAATTATATATATATATATATATATATATATATTATATATATATATATATATATATATTTATCTCATATATATATATATATATATGAGATAAATATATAAAAACACTATCGATTTTTTCGAGAAAAATAAAGGAAAGCAACCATATGAAAAAAAAATAAGAAGAATAACATATTCTGAGGTTTTGCGATTGTTTTAATAATGTTCGATAAGTACAGATGGTAAAAATTTAAACAATGTACCTGTTCTGTGTGTTTTTTTTATCAGGTTGGAAAGAAAGAAATGTCGTATTTTTACTTCATCAATTTGCACCCTCTTAAGTTGTACATAGTTTTAGATTTTTTGGTGAATTGGTGTTTAAATACTTTGCTTTGCCATTTCAGATATAGTAGATAGTTGGGAAATATTAAGTTTAATGGTCTCAGCCGTCAAAAATGGATATTAGTGAGGTGCATCTGAGACATTGCATGTTCTATGAATTCAAAAAGGAAACTCAGCTGCAGAAGCTACAATGAATGTTGAAACTGTCTATGGGATAACTCTTCTGAATGATCGAAAATGTCAATGGTGGTTTGCAAACTTTTCTTCTGGAGACTTTAACCTGTCATATCGGCGACGTTAGGGAAGACCAAAAGTAATGATAAAGACGCCAATAAAGACGTCAATAAAGACGCTGTGGAGGCAATCCAAAGTTAACCAGCAGAGAATTAGCTCAACAATTCAATACAACCCATACAACAATTATTTCATGCCTTCACAAGTTAGGAAAAGTTTCAAAACTTGAACTCTGGGTTACCCACGATTTGACTGACGCTCAATGAAATCAAAGATTGACTGTTTGCACAACTTTGCTATCCAGAAATCATCGAGAACCATTTTTTCAAAGAATTGTGACTGGAGATGAAAAATAGGTTCTTTACCAGAATACCCAACGCAAAAGACAATGGTTAGACCGAAACCAAAGTCCACAGGCTGTTACAAAACAAGGACTACACGCAAAGAAGGTTATGCTCTCTTTTTATGGTGGGATATGAGAGGACTGATTCATTATGAGTGACTAGAGCCTAATCAAACAATCACAGCAGTAAAATATTGTTCGCAGCTGGATGATCTAAGAATTGCTCTTTCTAAAAAGAACGACCAGAATTACTCAATAGGAAGGGTGCAGTGCTTCAGCATGATAACGCGAAACCTCACACAGCAAAACTCACTCAGGAAAAGGTCATGAGTTTCAATTGGGAAGTTTTGCCTCAACCGCCTTATTCACCTGGCATTGCTCCACCCGACTACCATCTTTTCCGGTCGTTGCAGCATCACTTAAACAATAAAATTCATAGAAATGACGACCAACTCAAAAATGAACTAAATTTGTTTTTCTCAAAAAAATCAGAGAATTTTTTTTTTAAGAAGGCATCAAGAAGCTAGTTAATCGTTAGACAGAAGTCATAGAAAACGAGGGAAATTATTGTAAAGATTAAAAATGCCCTAATGTGAATGTTTCAGATGAAATAAATGTGTCGAACAAAAACGACACTACTTTCATTCCAACATGATATTACTCGACAGCGTCGTGTAAAGAAGCTATCATGGGTCTCCATAAGATTACTATGAGCAATTGGATTTTTTGTAACCGTTGACCGCTGTTCATTTAACGATTTTAGTTGTTTTTAATTGAGTTATAAGCCGTTAAAGTGTTATGGATGAAATTGCCTAAGTGTTTATAGCTTAAAAGTATAAGTGATAAAAAATAATAGTACGTTTAACAATCGAAGATTCGCAACTGAAATGAATTGTCTCGAGGAAATTGATATGTAGGTGACGCGATTTTGAATCAATGTACGAAGGAAATTATCCAGTTCGTTAATGTAAACCAGAAATTCTGGAATAAGTTGAAGTGTATGTTAACTAGTTATAAGTAACGACGGACAATAAATAAGTATATGTAATCCGATATTCTGTAATTTTAAAGGAATGTCAGGGAGCGGTGATTAATTGATTTATAAAAGTATATTATGTATAAAATTAGTAGAAGAATAAAATGAAAAATTTACGGTGATAATTCTATAAATTATCCGATGTAATTTTTTTACCGGCGTTAAGTGGGAGAGGAGGAGTACATGAAGATTACAGGGAAAAGTTTTTGCTACCATCTGTATGGAGTATGTTTATGTAAGGATCTGTGATGGCGGTCTGAAAGTAGCATTTTTGTTAGATATTCAAAATAGTCATAAATTTCTTGAAACACGCTCGTGTGAATAAGGTGAATAGAGTGGTGAGTTTAGTAGCCTATGATGCATGTGGTTATTTTCTTACCCTCGTCACAGGTACAGGGGAAAAACTGTCTTCACTTTATATATATAGATATAAAACATCGGACACGAGGCACATTTTATGTTGTAAATTCCGGCTAGGGAAAAAAGTGTTGGTGAGGGGGTAGGTGAAGACGACCAGAAATATAAAATTTCGTCTTTACAAACTGCACCTTCTTCAACAATGAATCCTGTATCCCACGCCGCAAGTGCAGTGAAAGTATTGTAATTTTTCTCTACTAACAATCTAACATAAAACTTAGACTCGTATCTCATTCTTTAATCAAACATCTAGTTAAAATCGCACTCAAACAATGCAATATAGCTCACCACTGCATAACTCAATAACTTCAATCCCGGTTAAAGTACAACTTATTTTTTTACAGCATTTCAGCCATGTTTCCATTTGTTTATTTTCCTTTTCTCTTTTGTTTCCTTGTCTTCTTTTCCCCTTTTCCAATGTTAATGTCTTTGTCACACGCGCTGCATATTTTTTAAATAGTTACGCTCGTGTCAAAAACATCTTGTTGCGCGTCTTAATCTATTTCCTATGTTTATCCGTTATTCACTAAATTTAAAAGCTTTACCTTTTCTAAAGACGTTGATCCCAACGATACATCTTGTCTCCACGGCATTTCATTTTTATTATATATCGTGTATTTTATCCTCATGTATATATATATATATATATTCATTTTATAATATACATAAAAGTAATCCATGGAAACGTGTTTCTGGCTCACAACCGTCATGGCTAACTTAGACAAGGATCGAACGTTCGATATTAGGGTCTATAGTCCAGCGTCTTAACCATTGGATCAAGACGCCCTGTCTAGAAATATGTACAATTTTTATCACGTAAATATTTAATGTATTTTAATGTAATTATTTTATTGGTGATTGCAGCGTTCGTTGTTTTTTTGTTGTTTTTTTGCTTACTATTATTTCGATTGTCTCACTTCCTAAGTGATTAAGATGCATAAATTTGTATTATTACTGCCCTAAATTTATAGGACGTATTTTTCGTTAATATATATATTTTTATTAATTTTATATGTACATAAAGCAATCCATGGATTATATATCCATATCTCCATATATGTAATTCCTCTGATGATAAGATTTTAATCTTTGAAAAACCTGGCCGAGAGAAAGAAAAAATAAACATGCTTTTATCGAGTACACCTTGCATTGAACAACCGAAGATGAAATGGATTTGTCATTCGCACATCTTTATCCCTCTTCCTTCATTTATATATATATATATATATATATATATATATATATATATATATATATATATATTATATATAAGCACATGCGGTTCTATCTCTCTCATTCCTCTCGCTCTCTATATACTATTATAGATATAACCGCATCTCTTCCTCTATTCCTCAATATTATTATTAGGGCATCCAGTTTCGAATGATTAGTTACCCCTGTGTAATCTTCATATCACAATTTTTATTATTATATTTTAATTTTTTAAATAAAGTAAAACGTCGTTTTGATGTTTATATATATCCGGCGCGAACGAGGAACCCATGGCGACACATACATACATACATACATACATACATACATACATACATACATACATACATACATGAACGCTATTCGTACGACTGGAAAAATAAGCATTCGTTGAAATAAATTATGAGTTTGGACTGACGTTAATTTTTAGTCAGTGGATTACAATATACATGAGAAAAAACGTTGGCCACAATTATAATTCAGGGGGTGAATGCTTATTTTGTCTGTCTTATGAACACTTCACAACCCGTGAACAAGAATATTTTCTAGCTTTCACATGCTGCTCACCAGAGACTTTTATTTAATAATAAAAAATAAGCACACTGGTCCAAAACAAAAAGGTAGAAAGATGAAAAAAGAAGAAAGATGAAAAGAAAGTAAAGCAAAAACACGCAAAATTCACATTAAAGAAGATATTCGGTGAAAAATACCCCATAAATCGGACATAAGGTGAGCCGATTTTCAAGCCGTCATTTTAAAATCAACAAGTAGAGTTGGGATCGTCATGTTCAAAACTGAACACCGAAGAAAAATACAATAAAATTTGAAAATGCCGGTTGATAACATTTTGTAAGCCCTAAAGTTATATATATATATATATATATATATATATATATATATATATATATATATATATATATATATGTATATATATATTAGTCCAGGTAAAGTTTTCATCCATAGGGAAAACATCTAGAGGATATTTACTGGGTGTATATAATGGTTTTCAATAATAACTAGAACTGTTTAATGGTTATGAAGGTTTATATTTATACACACGTTGCTTGGCTATACATTTGTAAAACATGCTATAATCAGCCTGAATTTATAAAGCCGAAACATCTATTCCTTACGCTTTCATTTTTTGAAATAAGGCAAATATACTCTTATTATGGCCTTTTGGCTAAGATCAAAGTGTAGTATCTGTTCCGATGGATACTACACCGTATAGACGGATATTGTCTTGGCCTTCGGAGCTTGATTTACGCCGGTCTATGGGAGGGTCCTGTTCAGTTCTAGGAGGTTCACTCTCCCAGGCTTTGCCTCCCCTCTTTGGGGAGGAGTAAGTTTACTGCTTACTGGGAATGCCGACGGGGTTGCCCAGGCAATTTTTAATGGCCAGAGTGCTCACTTCTCGGGCGCTGGCTTTTCAAGCCCAACTTTCCCGACCCTATCTTGGGTCACATCTTACCTTGTGGGAGTAAGATAAAACTGGTCTTGTGCCTAACTCATGGAGAGGAGTAAATAAATACTCTTATTATTATATAACCGTTACGTTCATCATTGATTGACTTATTTTATTTCTTTTTGAGTCTCTAACCTAAGTAAAACATTCCAAATCAAGGTTAACACAAGAAGACAATACATCCAGTCTGTCTGAGTCATCTTTGGGACACTTACGTACAAATACACACACATATATGCATATACTTTCCAAGTTAAGGCGAACATAGGACGACATACGTCTGGATCGATATAAATATAGGGTGTTTGTAAAATCGATGTCAGAACCACAGTATTATGCTCTATATGTTTAAAGGAGCCTCTTTGTGTGGACGGCTGCTATTCTAATAGGACTCCATTACTAGTATCATTTCTTCTGTAGTACATTTCGCTCTCTACGTGGTGTTAGTTTATGATGTTCATATTTAGTTACCTATATTTTGTCTACCGTATCTTGTCACCTGAGATAAGATGAGACGACATTGTCAAGTTGCTAACCGAGTCCTTCATGGTGAGGATCAAAGGAGCATTTTCGGATCATGACGCTCATATTTCCTTCTGATTTTCACGGCATTTATATTCAGTTTCTGCTATTTTTTCATAGTTTTCTTGATCTATTTTTTAACACCAGGCCCAGGCTTATTTTACCTGTTTCCCTGTCACGAGGATAGTTTTTTTATCTATCCCATATGTAGAAATAATAGTACATTATCACACACATTGTACGAGTTAGATTTTTACAATAATAAATCTTGATTGGTAGAACTCAGAAAGCAAGCGTGTTTTTAGGCTTACGTTTAATATCTTTGATAATCCACATATACAGAACATTATTTACATATATAGAACAGTTATACTTTCGATTTCGCAAACATCCTGGGCTTTGGCAAATTCATAGGATAACTTCAGGAATGAATTACAAAAAAAAATTAATTACCGATAACTGTAACTCACCGTATTTATTATTAAATTCGTCCGATATTTTTTGCATAGTTAATATATTGTGAAATATATATTTTTGCTTCTTTTGACGAGTAGAAATTGTCGGCGATTTCTATCAACCTCATCAGCCAAATACGAAATGTGAAGATATAGTAGAGATCTGGCCGTTTTTTAGAAACGCTTACAAGAACCAAGTTGCACTGGTTTTAAAATTGATCTGAACACCTTCGGAATATAACAACCAATACAATAATAATAATAGTCCTAATAAGTTAAATTATACACACGCTGTATTATATATAAAAAAATAAACCACTTTTATTATTGAGGTTTACATTTGAAACAATCCGTATTTTATTGATCATACATTAAAAAATACTTGTGAGATATATATATATATATATATATATATATACATATATATATATATATATATATATATATATATATACATATACAGGGTGGGCAAAAATAAGGGTCCTATTTTTAAAAATTCATAACTTTTTTATTTATTGATTTTTAAAAAATTTTTTTTTTTTAGAATAAGTAAAGGACCCCTTCCGAAGCAAGCATGAGCCGTATTAGCCCTAAGGAACGTACCCTCATTTAGAAAACATTATTTTTGCTTTAAAAACTCAAAACAGTGTAAAAAACAATACTTTAGTTTTTGTAAGTTTTAAGAAGTGTTTTTCGGCTAAAATTTGTTTTGTTTATTTCAAAAAATCTCGGAAGGGTCAGTCTACACACACATAAAGTTTGGTGAGTTTAACTTTTATTTTGTGGAAGTTATTCAAATTCAAGTTATTCAAATTTAAAGATAGGACCCTTATTTTGGCCCACCCTGTATATATATATATATATATATATATATATATTTCTCATTAGGTTTACAGTAGAACACAAGTTGACTTCTAATAGTGGCAATTCTTTACTACATGTTTTTTTACTGCATTTAAGTATTAGGTGGTTTTCCCTTTTGCATATATTGAAAGTTCCAAGTGTCTCCATACTTTTTAAACCAGATATTTCCGTTAGTACAGGCTGACTTGAATTAAATGCTACCTACTCATAAAATCGTTAATAAAACTTACAATTATTCCGAAATCCAACCATATTTCGAACAAATAACCTTTAGTTCATGGCAGACTTATCCACCAAGTTTGAGTAATGAATGTCCAACGTGTTTTATTTTATCGCCGTTTAATGATATGCTCAAAATGTAAACAGCTGATACACTCCTATCTTGGTACTGCCTTGATTTGGGCTGTGATGATTCTTTTTCAGTTCAGGTATAGTCTGGGGATTGTTTAGATAAGATTTTATCTTTGATATAACCCCATGGATAAACTTATGGGGGGTTATGGTCCGGTATGTGTGAAGCCTAGTCAGAATCACACTTCCTATTGATGAGACGGTGATTCCCGCATATCATTGAACTGCGATACAAAAAAAGACTGTTGGGCATTCATTTCTGAAACTTGGGTGACAAGTCAGGCATAAATCGAAGTGTATTTGTACAAAATATGGTTGGATTTCAAAAGGAATTGTGCATTTTATTAACCATTTTATAAGTGACGTTTGGGGAGGGAGCATCACCCTGTAGGATATTAATATATATTTATTGCAATTATGCTTGCGCTAGAGTGGTGATATATTTTCTATTTAAAGAAGAGTCTACAACTTATTCAATCTGAATGTTCTTGAAACTTTTTTCTATCGAGCTTTGACAACTTTCTCTCTGTAAGCAAATAGTGAACCGCTTAAAGTTAATGTTATTTCACTATAAGTTCTCTTATGTATTCAACTTTTCATCATTCTATGCATTTTTTCTGTATATCTGTCGAACAAACATATGCACTTCTTCCCCCTAAAGGAGGAAGTAATGGCTGGAAGAATGTTATCATGATGAACAAAACATATACTGCACATATACCATAGGAGGCGCTAATGAATGTGAGGATGGTCTCATAACAACAGAACAGATGTTACACTACATCCCACCCACCCCCCAAAAACGAGAAGGTAATCCCTTGAAGAATGGTATATTGACCACAGAACAGATACTACACTGCCACCACTACCAAACAAACAAGAAGAAGGGAAATGTCTGAGAGAATAGTATCATGACAACAGAACAGATACTACGTTACCCCTCCCCTAAAATAAAAAGAGGGGTAATGCCTGTGAGAATGGTATGGCAACGGAACAGATATTACACCTCCTCTGCATTGAGCATTGGACGATGGTATATAAGTCTTAAATAGCATAGTAAATTGAATTGAGCATTAAAAGATAGTACAATATTACACTAGTTTTAAATAGTATAGTTTCGGTTTCCAAGGGACAATTACTAAATCTCCATTAGTAATAGATATATTAGACAGACACTTACTCCTCATTATAATAAAATTGATTCGTTATTTCCGTGCAGGTTTTTCCTCTGATTTGTTAATATTTTAGTCATTAGCAATTGCTCAGTTTTATCTTTTGCGAATGATGATCAAGAACTGATAAACCATGTTTATTCCTTTATATTTCCATCCTTCATATTTGCACTTATTGGAAACATAATTTTAATTATACGTAACTAGCATTTACCTTTGTTTTGTTAAAGCGTTTTAAAGTCGTGTGCCGCGCATAACATATATTCATAGATATCACGTACTTTCTAAAACGTATATGATTGGCGGTCGGCCAGGTGACAAACCTATTTTCCATACGACGAAAAGAAGATTGGAATATTTGTTGTATTGTCTTTTTACTGGCGTATCTGTCGTCTAAACACCTGCTGAGATATTATTAATGAGACCGACGACACAACATTATATATTATTCAAACATTATTGATAATAAATTGTTTCAGTCTCCACAAATCGATTTTACAAAAGGTACACAGTCACTTTAGATGTAAATAAGTAAATATAATATGTGATGAACTTCTACTTGAATATATGCTACAGAGTAATTAACTTTAATATTCGATGATAGTACTGTTACAATTTAATCGGCATTAGCAATGCATATATCAAGAGAGGCGTGAGAGCGCTCTATCTCTTAATAGACTTCAAAAACGGCCTATGCTAGTAATCTCATTTCTTTGATCAGTCATAACTCAAAAACCAATAAACCAAATTAGTTAAAACTTTGCACAACATTTTTATTTGATAGGTTCTATAAGTGTGTAGAATTTCAGCATCATTAGTCAAGGCAACCCAGAGATCCAGAAATGTCAGGCATGATTTTGTGTTATCTGTGTGTACGTACGTACGTACGTACGTACGTACGTATGTGCCACCCTGTATCTCATCAACTATTTGATGGATTCAGCTGATTTTTGGACGAGATATAGGTTCTAGGGTCTAGTTGATGGCATTTAAATTTCAGTTAACCATATACCTTCGTTTTCCAGAAAATTCCAAAAAACCTTAACACTGACCATTGTATTGAGGCATAGCCTTTACAAAAGTAGTGACATTCCATGATAAATGCCAGTATACTGAAACTATATGCTTTTAATAGGGTTAAGATGAAAATTCATATACACTAAATGTACAAAAGCAAGGAAATTCCTACATTTTTACACTTTTATTGTCATTAAGGGTATGCGAGCACAACAGGGCTATGTATTTTACTCGTAGGAATTTTTATTCAGCGCACCTCACACACTTCATCCACTCATGCATAGAGATTTATACTGTACTGATGTGATAATGAAATGGTTTTGTTGATACCCTCAATTAATGACAAAAAAAGTGAAAACATTTGGGAATTTCCTTGCTTTTGTACATTTAGTGTATATGAATTTTCATATTAACCCTATTAAGGGCATATGATTTCAGTATACTGGCATTTATCATGGAATATATATATATATATATATATATATATAAATTAGGAAAGTTCATTTTATAAAGCATCTTTTGAAAGTTAATATAAATATAGAAGCAAAAATGCCTTCAAAAAACCATGTATTAGATGCGAGTAATTAAATCAAAAGAAAAAGAAAAATATTTCGACACATTTAACAAAATATTTCAAAATACCTTCCGTCTTTATTTTTCTTCATTTTGATTTTTTTTTTTTTAGCTAATATTTTAGCTTGACAAAAACAAGCTTCGACAGAGCAAAGACAAATAAAGGTATAACCTTTTTTTTTCATAATTTACTTCCTGGTGTTGGTGAAGTGTCTCGTCCGGTGTTGTGGACTATTGGTGAAAATGTCTGTTTTAAATAGAATAGAACTTGATTGCGCATGGTCGCTGCTAGTTATAAATTATTCTATTTAAACAGACATTTTCACCAATAGTCCACAACACCGGACGAGACACTTCACCAACACCAGGAAGTAAATTATGAAAAAAAAGGTTATACCTTTATTTGTCTTGGCTCTGTCGAAGCTTGTTTTTATCAAGCGAAATATTAGCTTTAAAAAAATCAAAATGAAGAAAAAAAAAGACGGAAGTTATTTTGAAATATTTTGTTAAATGTTTCGAAATATTTTTCTTTTTCTTTTGATTTAATTAACTCGCATCTCATACATGGTTTTTTGAAGGCATTTTTGCCTCTATATTTATATATATATATATATATATATATATATATATATATATATATATATATATATATATATATTAAAATGAATTGTTTGAAAATCAAATTGTGTTGTCTTGGGAACTAAAACAATTGAATTTTAAATAACTACATTTCAAAAAGTTGCATTCAATTTGAAGTATATTAACTAGACAATTGTTGTAAAACAAAGAATAGTAATTGTTTTAAAAATAATTAAATTGCTACAATGTTTAATAAATAAATAAATATAGAATAAACATCTGCGTTTTATTTATTTAAAGAATATTTAGCTGACAATCACAATTATTGGTACAGAAGAAGACAGAGTCATTTTTTTCTTAATAGTATTGGCCCTGCAAGTACATTTATTATTTTAAAATTCATATTATTATTTGTGCTCAATAGTTCTCACACAGGTCATCATCAAAGATTACTCGCTGCCCAGATTTCCAGTATTCTCCACCTCTTTCGATAACCATTGCAAATTACTTTGTTTCATGGCAACAGCCGCTTACCATTGATTTATCGTTGGCAATGGCAATTAGTTATTCCCTGGGATTTGGGTGGCAAAAAGGCTCCCCAAGGTTCCAGTATTCTCTGCACTCTTCTAGTGGGGGTTTAGTTACTGCTCCCCCTCCTCGGTATTTCCATACTCCTTGACACTTCACGACTATTTGATGTGGCACCAGTTGAGGCTAGCGTCTCTTTTCTTTTGGTGGGTGGGCTGTTAATTTAAAATTATTATTATTATTAGTAGTAGTAGTAGTAGTAGTATAGGTAGTAGTAGTAGTAGTAGTAGCAGCAGTACATTATACATATATGTATGAAACACTGTGGAATTTCCACGAGGTTCTGCTAGTAATATATAATATACTATCTTCAAAATTATATATTTTATCAATTCCGTATTTATTATTCGTGAATTAGTGCGTTTATTTTGAATAGGTTTGGTTTGGTAGTTTTGTTTTACGGCATATCAACCCTTTTTGGGTTATTTAATGCCGAATCTGGTCTTGTTTTCTTCTCTTTTTTGTTTCTTTCCCCTTTTAATATCTGTTTCTATTTAACCCATAGTTGCGACCCTAATAGGTACTACCACTCCGGGTCAGGGTGGACCTGGGAGCAATGGTAATTAAGAGGAGGCCCCACATTCCCCAAAGTCCGTAAGCCGGATCTCACCATCGGATGTAGTTTAAGGTCATATCCAGGACCGGGAGTAGGGTAGGAAAAATAAAAATAAAAAAGGGGAGGGAGAAAGGGAGAGGGGCTGTTGTTTTTGTTTTTGGTTTTGTAGAACATAATTAAGTTTTACAAACAAACAAAAAAAAACAACAAAAAAACAAAAAAAAAACGTCAACGTAGGTGAATTTCGTCTCAGGGAGCCACAGGGCAGCCTGATCTGGTATCACCAGATTTAGAATAGGAATGAAAGTAAAGAAATACAACTTTATACTTCATATTTCATTTGTTAAGTGACTTGCTTCGCCCGCTCGCTATAGCTCCGCAATTTAATTCCTATTCACTACTTGAAATTATTGAAACGAAACTAATCGTTAATAAACAGAATAAAAATGAATCGATTTTAAGGCAAAACTAATCGATAAGAAAAAGAAAACAAAACTAATCGATAAGAAGACAAAACTAATCGATAAAAAAGAAAAAATCTGTCTATCCCTCTTTCTTTCTGTTTTACTCTTTGTTCTTTTCACTGTTATATTCGTTTCTTTTTTCTCTTACCTTTCTATATCGCGAAGGGCACCAAACACACATACGTTCACTTTTATTAGATAGACTATATGCTTTGTTTACCTGACAAAACAGGGGACAATAATTAAAGACTGTTCCTTTTGAAAACAAGAACAATATAAATGTTCGACCGCCTTTCTCACCAAAGAGAACTTTATTGCAATCCCATATTATATAATGACAGTATGAAAAATGAAAAATAAACTTTCCGTGCGCAGATGTTGTGCTTCTTCTTGTCAACGAAATAATAAAAGATTAAACAAATAATTAAATTCTGATATCATATATGTTATACTAAATATGTGTTAATTAACGTTTCTTTCTATAAGGCTTTTTTTCATATATACTTTTAAAACAAAAAATGTATGTTAAAATATACCTTAATTTTCGGATTGAGTTATGTTTGCAAAAATATGTTTTAATTGGTCTAATTCGCTGTAATTTATAATTAACTGAAAAAGTCGCCCATTTATCTAAGCTATATATGTATTTCTCTCTCCCACTCTCATTCTATGTTTGTTCTTGCATCCTCTAATATTTATTAATGTCTCTTTGAGCATGTTGAGAAAGAGTCACTGTCTCTTTTCAGTTAATTTACATATTATGCTTATGCCAACCGTAATCACAAATGTAAATTAAATCGCAAAATAATAGATCGCTTTAATTCTTTATTATCCAGAAAGATAATATAGAAATAAAGGGACTAATTATTTTTAGTAATGCATGGATAATTTCTTAATAGGCGTATCACTATTTATGGATTTTCGAATGTAATCATAGTGGAACAAATAGCAGTAGTCGTGGTGAGATCATTTTTTAAAATATATATGGCGCTTTTCATCTGATGAAGGGAAAATTATTCCAAACTAGCATCAAGGTGACATGCTTTTCGATATAAATAATTTAATTCGTTAAAAAGTATCGTAAACAAAATAAACAAATAAATGACATCTACAAAAAGAACGATATTAACGGCGGGGATTGGCTCAGTCGTAAGGCTTCATGCTTCAGACTCTGGATCCCGGTTTCGAATCTCGTTAGGTTCAGCCATGCTGATGAGTCGTAAAATACGAAACATGTGTTTGTGGATGCTTAATTTTTTTAAATATATATGTCGCTCTCGATCTGGAGGTATCATATTGGTGAAGGGAAAATGTTTTCAAACTAGCGTTAAGGTAAAATGTGTTTCCCTATAAATAATTCAATTCGTTCAAAAGTATCGCAAGCAAAATAAACAAGTAAATGACTTCTATGAAAATGTGATATATTCCAGCACTAGCGGAAATTTTCTCAGTGTTAAAGCTTCAAACCTTAGGGGTCTTTGTTGAGAATTTCGCTAGATTTAGCTATGCTGATGAGTCGTAAACGACGAAACACGTGTCCGTTGATAATTAAATTTCAAATATATATATATATATATATATATATATATATATATATATATATAGAGAGAGAGAGAGAGAGAGAGAGAGAGAGAGAGAGAGAGAGAGAACGAAGGAGAAGAAAGAGAGCGTAGTATTCTATGTATTCTTCACATGTAGACAAAAACAAATTAATTACAGAAAACTGGAACACACTGCTGGTTTTAATGTTTTAATTTCCGTCGGGCATGTTTTTAACAATTGAAAGCGTGTATTAATATTGTGTTTTTCTTTTTTTCTTTTGATTAGTGATAATTTTCGGGCTACCTAGACCTTCATTTACTAACGAAATGCGAAAACCGGTAGAAATTTTCCTCACAAGAAAAAATTAATTTTTTTAAAAATATTAATGTGTTTAATAGTTTTAAAAAGGCTCGACGGAAATAAAAATTCTAAATAAGAGTGAGTTGCAGTTTTCATTTCATTAATTTTGTTTCTGTTTTATTTTTCTCAAAGGCCAATGCTTATATATACTTCTATTTAAATGAAGTTAGGTACGTGTTTATGTTTATATATATCTATGTATAGGATTCACTTATAAGTTAATTAATTGATCATTTTGGATTTTTAGACACACCTGATAGGCGTAAAGGTAGGTAATGTAGAATATATTTTGTTTAATCTAGTTTCATGCAAAGACGGTAAAGAGGGGGTAGAAATTGTTCGTGAAAATTTAGACACCTCTGATTTTTATGAAATTTTAACAAGTATTCAACATCAATTAATAAATATCACAAAAATGTAATGTTTTTTTAGTATTTTATAGGATTTAAAGGGACATAATCTTGATACAACCTCCCATTTGAAAATTTAAATATTTCAGATTTGCATTAAATGTTATCTATAGTTAAAAGAGACACATATTATGCACAATTTCCTGAATTTTGATTTCGACTAAAGATTCCTTAAGTTTTGTATAAACAAAATAAGGTCATAGATGTTGATCAATATATCGTGATTTTAATCTTGGTAAGGGGTGAGCATATATGTAGTGCAGAACTGTTCTGTTCGGTGAATTAATTTGACTCTTTTCCTGGTGCCATCCATTTGTGACTTCCTATGAATATCGACAAACAAGATGGTGTTACCTATTTGTGACGTCCCCGACTGTGCACGGATAAAAAACAAGTAGCTTCTGCTAGAATTTTGATGTACTGATCATGTTTCATGGCCCCGTTCACTTCCACCAGTTTCTCAGAGTTCCATTGACTGAGAAGCAATTTCAAAGCATTAAATTTTCATCGCCATGTTTTACACTTGGAACGTTTTTGTTAGTTAAGGAGCTTCGCTTTTTCCGCCAAACAAAAAGAAAAATGTCGGTGACTGATAATCTTAATTTCTGTCCCATTCTACCAAAGTAAGAATGACCAATAACCTGCATCCAAATGAGCTTTGGCAAATGATAAACTAGTTTTCTAGTCTGCAAGAGCGGCATATTTCTCGTCCTGTAACCTAGGGTTCCTATGTCTTTAATGTTTTCTCAAGTGTAGAATTTAAAATTCTCATGTCAGAGTTGCTTAAATTATTCAGGGTGGTCTTATTTGTGGTTTGAGTGTTACTATGAAATGCACGCATTATTTTTTCTGATCAGTCATAGTGAAATGATTTACCTTACGAGTTCTAATAGTATGAAGGTGTTTTGCAACAGTTGAAACAAGCCCAACCAATTGTTTCGATATTGTTTTTTATCGCTTACCATTCTTGTACGCAACAATAATCCGTGGTCTTAAATCGAGGCTGTACTCTCACGTCTTTACCATGTTGGCTTGATCACGGCTAAATAGTAAAAATAATATAGATTAAGACTGCTTTTTTTTGTTACAAGAACATTCTAGAACAATCTACACCATTCCAGAATTAATAAATAAACACAATATAGAAGTTACTTAATAATTGCTAATAAGGATTTTTCATGGAATTCTTGGACTGGGTATGAATACATTTTAATCTTTTATGATGACAACATTCATTAAGACAGAGAAGGTGGCACCTAATCTTTGACATGATTAAATCTTTCCACACGATATTGATCCAAAGCACGGTCAAATCTCTGAATAAATAGTTGAAAGATATGCATGTAAGAATTTGCAGTGGCCAAGCCAGATTCTGGATTTAAATCCAATGAAAAACGTGTAAAGGTTTTTCGATAATATAGAAAGTGCCCACTTGGCGATGGCTTCCGTTTTTTTTTAATGAAAAATTGACAACCCGTGTTCATCAAAGAAAAGTCCCTCATCATTTGAAACCACTTAGATTTAAACGAAATTTTTATTTTCACTATGATGTTGAATATATTTTAATGTTGGGTATTACAACGAAATTTGAAATTAACTGGATTTTTAACCTAACCCTAAGCTAACTCTACACTAACCCCATCCTTACCCTAAACAAATCCTAACCTAAATTTTAGGTTTATTTCAGCAAAAGTCGGTTTGGTTCGGTTAATATTCTGTAGAAGCACCGCATTTTGTTAATTTTTTATTAATAAAAAACTATTACATTATGTAAAAGATTAAATAAACTATGTAAAACGTATTTTCAAACTAAAAAAGACGTACCAATTATAAAAAATAGTAAATAAACTATTTAAAAAATATTTTCAAAATAAACCATTTAAAAAAATTCCAGTTGAAAACAAAAGTTTGATTTGATTATTTGTAATGAAATACAAATAAAAATGATGTTCTCACGTGTTAATAATTAAATAAATTGTTGAGACCAAATTATTAATTGTAAAAAGAAAATCTTATATAAAATATAATGGGGAACTGCTTTTTTATAAACACTGGTTGTTAATTTCCGATTTCAAATCCAGAAGCTATCGCCAAGTGGATATTCACGGTTGTTTTTGTTTTTTTCAATACAAATGTTAATACAAGGAGATCAAGAAATCTTAAAGAATTTGAAACATTTGCTGGATATTTGTAATACACTTGTAGCTTATTATAAAACACATCTGGTTGAAATCATTTGTAATAAGAGTTTTGCAATCAATTATTTAACGGGTTATGAATAAATGTGAACTTTTCATTTTCATATTTTTCATAAAATAACATTCAAGTTTACTTTTTAAAAATACCCTTACACAAAGTTGACAATCACTTATATCCTAATAGTCGATTATTGAAGGAAATATCTCAGTTTCAGAATATTTTAAGTGAGGATTGATAATTTGGATTATTTACATTATTCGAACTTCTGTTATCATCTTGCATGTTATTCTAACAACGTTTCGGCCCTCCGACCTTCTGTAGATGTATCTTGCAGAACTCAGATATCTTTCTGTCAAACTCGGGAAACTTTACGGAATTTGGAACGGAACCCTTTATTTTACCCACAAGGATAGCTTGCTCTCGTTCCGTCAGCCATGGCCGAGTGGAAATCTTAAGTAATTCGTAATTGTATTCTAAGTAAACCTCCGCAATAAGCACTTTGTCATGTATGCTATGGGTCCTTGCGGACAATTCTACTATAAATTTTAGAAGCTTTAAACCTATTCTTGTTTTTAGACGTGTAGTCTTACTACTTATCACTATAGATTAATACTTATTCTTATATATATAAAACAAAAAAAACAAATATATATATATATATATATATATATATGAAGCAATCCAACAAAAGATATAAGCGTCAACTAATATCTTATAATTAGTGAAACATCCGGATAAAAAAACTGAAGCTCAATATACTGGATAGAGCATTAATATTATAATATAAAATGAAGTAATAAAATAAGGTGTCAATCAAATTTTATTAGAATTCAAAGTTCATGCAAAGCATCCTTAAGTCCTTAGCTCATGAGTTTTCAAAGATAATTCTTCTCTTCAGAGGACCATTACCGCAGTTATACTACTACAGGCAATAAAATTACGCTTTGAAAATATATAAAATGATATACACAAATATATAAAAATACATAACATCAAACATATCAATCCAAAAACATACTTTTGTTGAATCCATACAGTCCATCCAGGTCATACAAGTTGAGAAGCATAATCAGGAAGGACATTACTCCAAGATACAAACAGCCGTCCAAATATGTGAAATTGAAGGGGCCGGCAAGGTTATCCAGTCGCGAAAAGTGTCCATATTCAATGTTAATGATAAATAAATCAATCAAAATAATACAAAAAGTCCAATCAAAGTTCCGAGATCCCAACATGTGCAACTCTAATCAAATCCAAATTCGTTGTTTAATTAGAAAACCAGCTAAATCCGAATTGAGCAAAACAAGACGGACTCCCATCACATCTAGCCAGAAGAGCGAAAAATATATATATGATAATTTTATTTACACAGACATGTACAAAATCTGCGACACTGGCATGTCGATGTTATCGATCAACAGTTACTATAAACTGAGATCTTATCAGGCAGAGTTAGAATCCGATCTTAACCTCAGATCATATTTGGAGAGACAAATATGATCTGAGGTTAAGATCGGATTCTAACTCTGCCTGATGAGATCTCAGTTTATAGTAACTGTTGATCGATAACATCGACATGCCAGTGTCGCAGATTTTGTACATGTCTGTGTAAATAAAATTATCATATATAAAGCTCTATTTTGATATTGAGCACTTTTTATAAACCCGGTTAAAATTCTCTGGATTACCACCCTGTGGATATTTTTCACCTGGATTATTACCATTATTATATATATATATATATATATATATATATATATATATGTAAAGGAGTAAGGCTACCAACATTTGTAAAAAATAATTTCAACATTTATTTATTATTTTGTAATATTATCATTTTATAAGTTTATATGACGCCTTTCAAGTGGTGGTCCGCTCTCATCAGATATGTAAATCAATTTGAAGAAATGTATTTCGATTTGAAAGAGTATTGTTTCATTTGAGGAGATTTTTTATTGTTTGACGTTTTTGCGCATGCGTGGGTTTGCGGGTGTAAGAGTACATGTTTTGATAATTTTATATCTTATCTTTTATTGTTTATTTTTTATTTTTCCTGCTTCTCTTGGTCAAAGTCGTGCGTGTTTATTAAGTACGTGTTATTTTGACCTTTATTTTATCGGTCATCATAATTTCTTAGGGTGCGGTAGATTTTCTTTTGAAATTTATTACTTTTTATTGCCCTATCTCCAAGAAGGCTGTTGTGCCTGCGTCTGTGTGCGCACGTGTGGTGTCATTTCTAAATCTTGTACATAGGTAAGCAACATATGCACCCCCACGCACACATACACACAAACACGCACGCATACACACATACACACATATGTGCGCGCACACACACAGATGTGTGGTTAGATAGTAATAGAGAGGTAGAGAAAGGTTGATAAAGTGTGTGTTGTTAGAGTGATGATCTTTTCAATGCTGAATTGAATTTAAATATGAAGTTTTTTTCTTGTTTTAGTAAGTAGGTGTAATCTTCGCTTTGGAAAATTGGCATTATTTTAAATTTTCCTCCGTTGCATGAGTGCACATGTTGGGAGATGAGTAATTTACGGTTTTCTTTGATTCTAATGTCGCTTTTATGTAAAGATACTCTATTATTAAATGTTTTGGTCGCACCTATATAAGATTCGTTACATGTTGTACATTCTAGCACATAGACAACGTTCTTGGATGTGCCGTTAAGGTCTTTTTTATTGTAAATGCTTGTGTTGGGTGTTTAAATGTGTATGAGTTCCCCTCTATTATTATGTCACAGACCCCACATCTTTCCTTGTGACCTCTTGTATTGTGTGTTGATTGAGTTTGGATGAGGTTACAATTTGTTTTAGGTTTTTTGGTTGGCGTTTGCTTTTTATACTTGTCGTTGTTTTTAATATGCTGTTTAGTTTGTTGTTATGGTTGAGTAGGGTAAGGTTTCTTGTGATTTATGCGAATAATTCTGGATTGTTTTTGTTGTATGTAAAGATGTATGCTAATATTTGTTCTTTGTTTCGTTTTTTGGGGATTCGTAATTGTTCTAATGGAATGTTTTCTGCTAGTTTTATATCTTTGTGTATTATTTGTAGCGGGTATCCTCTTCTTGTTAAAGTTTTCTGTAGTTCCTCCAGTCGGATAATCCGGAGGTCTTTGTCACTGACTATAGTACAGATCCTGCGTGCTAGGGAGTAGGGTATAGCTGTTAGGCAGCTTTTGGGATTATGGCTTCTAAAATGGAGATCTTGTTGGGTGTCTGTGTGTTTGTGGTAGATGTCTGTGATTATGTGAGTGTTTTTAATTTTAATCAGTACATCTAGGAAGGGTAGTTCTGTTTGACTGTTCAAGAGTGAATTTAATCTTGGGGTGTAGGTTTTGTAATATGCTGTGTAATTTATTGATGTCCCCCATGTGGTTTCTCAGAGGATAAAACAATCATCCAGGTATCTTTTCCAAGATTTTATGAAGAGAGTTTGAATATTGTGTCCATATATTTCTTCTATCTTTTCATACAAGATCTTCTCTAGGTAGGCCAGTGTTAGGTTAGCATATGTTGGTGCCATTTTGGTTCCCATTGTTGTACCTATAATCTGGATGTAGTTTTTGTTATTTATTCAAAGTAGTTATTGTTGAGAATAATGTCTATGCTGTCGAGGATGAATTGTTTGGTGAATCTGTGGTGTAGTATTTGTGGGTGTTTGTCCATCCAGTGTGATATTGCCTGTTTACCTAAGTCATGGGGAATGTTGCTATATAAGCTGCTGATGTCAAATGTAACTAATTTAGTCCCGGGATTTACTATTTGTGGTAAGGAGCCTAGGAAGTGTATGTCGTCTCTTATGTAGCTCTTGATTTGATCGGTGACTGGTTGTAGTAATATGTCAATTAAGTTACTCAGTCTTCTTGTTGGGCATGATGGTCCTGCTACTATGGGTCTAAATGTAAGGTAACTGGGACTCGGGACACTAATATATGCTGATGTCTGTGTATGCTGCCCTAGGGCCGGCTTTAACCCTCAAGACAGCTAGCATAACTCCTTTCGATAAACAAGACTCTGAGTCGTCGAATATTTTAACTGCAGGTTTTATTATCCATCAAAAAGGTAAAAAACTGAAAAGAAATAAAAACATTGTTCAGAAAT
The DNA here is from genome assembly GCA_963556195.1 of Sepiola atlantica. Classification (NCBI taxonomy): domain Eukaryota; kingdom Metazoa; phylum Mollusca; class Cephalopoda; order Sepiida; family Sepiolidae; genus Sepiola; species Sepiola atlantica. The sequence continues at coordinate 116,180,318 of OY744526.1, forward strand.
GTGAATACAATAAATGACGACGAAACAAGAACGAGGAGTCAAAAAATCTAAACAACTGTTAATAGGAAGTATTTTTAGGGATGAGAAGGGAGAATAAAGTTCATTTAAATTAGAGAAATGTTCAAAGGAAATAACGGGCACGATATTCAATTCTGTTTGAGGAAGGAGAAGGGATAATGTCTCTTACGGAAGATGGCCAAAATGTCAGAATCTGTAGAGAGATAGAATTTCCACCTTGCGGTTTTCTCCGTTACACAGCGGCAGCGAGCATTCAGAAAACAGAGCACCGGCAGCTGCTTGCCGGCCGGTGTCGAGATAAAAAAGTCCCTAACGAATTGGGGGCCGGGAAAGGCAGATAACTCTAAATGACTTATTGTAGGCTAGACAGAACACTCCTCGCCTGGCGTCTTCGACGTCATGAAATTGCACTAGTACTTGACACAAAGAACGGGTCTGAGTAGTTGCTGCAAAAAAGAGATGGAAGCCGCTGGAAGGAGCATGAGCAGCTGAAACGAGTGGGAGGCTGGAGCAGGTGCTGCATGGAGTGAGCTGGGGAGATAGGCTGGGCCAGGGGTTGTGGTGACGCCCGTTCGCTTTGGTGTTGTTGAAGATACTCTGTGATGGCTGACCGTGTTATGTTCTTTAGTGAAGTCGGAGGGGAATGGTTTCTTGACAGCTATAGCCATGATGGCTGAAGATGCATTCCCTCTAAGGAATGATTGTCTTTGTTCTTGTTTATCTTGATGGTTATTGGCAGGATTAACCTCTAGTTTTGGTGGTGGTTCGGGCGGTGGCCTGTCTACACCAGCGAATTTACAATACTGTTCAGTCTTCTCAAGAATACTCTGGATTCTGTCGTCTTTAGCTGTGCTCGTAGTTGCGGTCATCTTTAGTAAGGCTAACCTGGCTGGTAGGTCGTTTTTTAAAGTGGTGTTTGTTTTTGACTGAACAAAACATGTCGCCTGAGGTGAAGATGTAATCTTAGAGATGTTCAATTTAGCAGGTGAGGCAGAAGATTTAGAAAAAGAAGGAAATCTGTAGGGAGATCCAGGTGGAGGAGCTGCTTCGGTGGCTTGAACATATCGAAAAGTGTCGGCGATATGTATGAAGTTGGGTGAGGCCTTGGTTATTGACGACCAAGTGGAGAGCTTCTCAAAATGTAGGGATCCGAGCAATATGTTCGAAGAAGATGTGGTTAGTATAGACACTTGCGGACAGACTGTCTCTGGGTGGCCCTCGCATCCCGGTAAGGGAAATACAGGACTGTCAAGCCAAGCGATTCTCCGGAGACGAGATGCAGGTATAGAGCGGGTGCGAAGTTGAGCATGGTTTTGATCGGTGTGTACGTATTTCAACTGTTTAGGATGAGAAGGTCTACGTATACGCAACACACGATTGCTGAGGTACATGTAGAAACGTACTGTTTCGATTTGGATGTACCCTAAGACTACCTTATTGAGCATGTATGAGGTAGTTGAGTGAACCTTCAAGTTCGTCTCAGAAGAGATCGGTTCGCCCGCCAGAAGGGCAGCACAAAGCTCCGGTCTGGGGACAAAATGTTCAGGTCGTGGGGTAAGTTTAAGTTTCCCCGTGATGAGGCTGATTTGACAATTTGCTTCTTTGTCGGTGACTTTGATGTACGCTACTGCAGCAATGATTTTGGTGGGGTCATTGTCGATAGACCAAAGGAATATCAGAAAGTTCCTGTATTCGTCTTTCGCGGGGAAACGGTATAACGTCCCTTCAGTGTTCGCGGTAACGACTTCTTTGAGGAAACTGGTGAGAACGCCAACCAGATTGTTGTTTAGGTCGGGTCCACTTATTGGCACTTTGTTCAGGGATGCTCCGTCATGTTTGGTACTGGAGTCAAAGACCACCCGGGATTTTCCTTTGTGTGGGAGGTGGCATGGGATAGATCTGGAAGGTAGTGGAGCGATCCAACTGTTGTTTATGTCCTTCTCGGCTCCCAGTTCCATGATGCTTGGTAAAGCAATATCCTCAATAGGAGGCGCTGCCTTGTCGTCGTCCTGCTCGGTTTGTTGAAGCACGTTTTTTGAGGGGTTGCCATCACAAACCTGTGTACGCTGTGAAACCACTCCAGTTGCTGTTAGGAGGTTACCCTCCCCGCCGTGCTTGGGGGAGGGTCTAGCGTGTACGGTTCGAGCTAGTGTCGGTCCAGCTGTCTCTCGTTGGGGTTGACTTGCCAGGTGAGCTGGTATATAGCCAAGTTTTGTTGAGTAGCTATAGCTAGACCGTTTGTTGTACTTGTTGGCGGCTTCCCTCAAAACCTTTGCTTCGGCCACGGCAGCGGCCGCCTCCCTTTCGAGCTGTAATCTCTCCAACTTCCCCTTTATTTCCAGTTCCCTGTCAACAAAGGCTAGACTTGTCTTGGCCACCTCAGCCTTTGCTCGGGCGATAGCAGCAGCACTCGTGGACGTCTTGAGGAGCGAGAGTTGCGTGAGGCATGAGGCCATGGCCGGTTAGACACATTGTGATTTATCGTCGAAAGGATAAAAATAGGGGTGACTGGTTGTGAGACTGAAGCTGAAAAGGTAGCTGGAAAAGGACTAACTGTATGGGCACTACTGTTTTTTAAGTAGTGTCCGTAGGTCAGATGGATTCTTTTTTTGCTTGTCTTCATGGAATGACCGCATTTCAAACGGTTGGTGTAGAACGTGTATTCCAGTCATTAAGAGGCCCTCCGTTTCTATCGTGCCTGAGTCCGACCATTTAGGAGGCATCTTCGTTTTTTACTATGCTGCCCTAGGGCCGGCTTTAACCCTCAAGACAGCTAGCATAACTCCTTTCGATAAACAAGACTCTGAGTCGTCGAATATTTTAACTGTAGGTTTTATTATCCATCAAAAAGGTAAAAAACTGAAAAGAAATAAAAACATTGTTCGGAAATGTGAATACAATAAATGACGACGAAACAGGAACGAGGAGTCAACAAATCTAAACAACTGTTAATAGGAAGTATTTTTAGGGATGAGAAGGGAGAATAAAGTTCATTTAAATTAGAGAAATGTTCAAAGGAAATAACGGGCACGATATTCAATTCTGTTTGAGGAAGGAGAAGGGATAATGTCTCTTACGGAAGATGGCCAAAATGTCAGAATCTGTAGAGAGATAGAATTTCCACCATGCGGTTTTCTCCGTTACACAGCGGCAGCGAGCATTCAGAAAACAGAGCACCGGCAGCTGCTTGCCGGCCGGTGTCCAGATAAAAAAAAAGTCCCTAACGAATTGGGGGCCGGGAAAGGGAGATAACTCTAAATGACTTATTCTAGGCTAGACAGAACACTGTGTGTTGATGGCATTTCTTATCTCATTTGATTTATGTATCTAAGGTAGTCCGTAAAAGTTGTTTGTTGTAATCATGAAGTTTGTTAGGAAATCTTTTTCTTTCTTTGTTAGGATATTATTGTATGTTGTGCAAAGTTTTGTGATTTTTAAAATGGTGTTGTTATCAATGTTGGTGCTAATTGGTTTGTAGTAATCATTGTTTTCTAGTACCTCTATAATTTTCGATTTATAGTTATATTTGTCCATGGTGACTACCGCACTGCCTTTGTCAGCTTCTTTTATAATTATCTTATTATTATTTAGGATGTTATCTAGTGCTTGGTTTTGTTTAGATGTTAGGTTACTGGTAGGTTTAGTTTTACTCTGAGGGTTAATGTTCCAGAGGTTTTCAAAGTAGGTGTTTAGTTCTTTCGTATTGTTGTGTTTGTTAGGGAAATATGTTGATTTGTTTCTCACTAATGTATTATCTGTTTTGTTTATGCTATTGTTTAGCGTTTGTATTAGTCTAAATTTGCGTTAAAATTCTTTAAGGACCTTCCTCAGTTCCGTAATATTACTTTTGGGAGTTGGGCAGAATTTGAGGCCTAATTTTAGTATTTCTATTTCCTCCTTTGTAAATGTGGATGTGAATAAATTTATGATTCGGGGTTTTAAATTGTCTAATCTGAGATTGTTGTCCGGGGAATGGTTTCTAAAAAATGAAGATGAGTGTTGTTTGTTTCGTTGATTTGAGGAGTTATTGAAGAGTAATTGCTTTCTATATATTCTGTGTGTTTTAGAAGATTGTGTTGTTTTCTGGCAAAATTGGTGTCATGCGTGTTGTTATAATTGGCGTTGTGCGTGTTGTTATAAGGGTTTATTTTGTGTATATTTGAATGTGTTATTTTTGTGAGTTAGTTGTTTTGGGTTGGGGTATCTTGGTTAAGGTTGTTGATTGTGGACGTAGTTGTGGGGTCTGTATTGTTGTGTAAGTTTATGTCTGTAGGAATTGTTGTATGGCTGTTTTGTTTGATAATGTGGGTAGTGTTTGGAGTATTTCGATTGTATCCATTGGTGTGTAGGGTGGTTGTAGGGTCTGTTTTGTTGTGTGTGGTAAGTAGAAGGTTGTTGTATGAAGGTTTCATCTGTTGGTGTGGTGGGTGTGGGTGATTGTTGTAAGGTTTACTTGGGTGATTTTTGTAGAGGTTGTTGAGTAAGGGTATTTTGTAGTGGTTTGTTTGAGTGGTGTAGGGTGTATGATAGGTTATTTTATTGTATTGGTTGGTGTGGGTAAAAGTATTTAGGTTTGTATTGTGTGTTTATGTTGTATTGGTTGTGTGTATGTGTGTGAGTGTGGTTGCGGGGTGAGCTTAATGAAGATTTGGATTGAAACTGTTGAAAGGGGTGGGTAAATGATGTGGATATATTTATGTTGTTTCCTTGTGAGTAACTGGGTCAGCTGTGTATGTATGTTTGTATGTGGTATGTGTTTTTTCTTACCTATGTTTTATGTTATCCACTCGTTTTGTGTATGTCGTGTGTGGGTGTTTTCCATCGGGTTTTGTTCTGGGTTGTTATTTTGATTCAGGTGTTGTATTTGTTTTGTCTTTTCTCTGTCGGATAAGCTTCTTAGCCAGGTTATTTTTCTTTGGACACTATTCCTGGATTTTTCTTTCGTCCCTTTTGCATTCGGATTCCCAGAGTTCAGATAGGAATTGATGAGTTTCCGTGGGTATGATTCTTTGATTTCAGTAGAAATTTTGTTATCAATTTCCGTGTATTTTTTGTGAAGTGTATTTTTTGTTTTGTTGTATGTCGATTTCGGCTTGTAGCTTGGATATATTTAAGGCTTTTTTGATTCTTTGTTGTTCTTCCGTGTCCTATGGGTTTATTTTTTTTCGGAATTTTTTTGGAATGAATTGTTCCTCCATCTCCAGAAATGTTCTATATGTGGATGCGGTATCATTACTTTTTATTGCATGGTAGAAAGCCATGTTCCTTAGTTTTAGGAAGGTTCCTGATATTTGGAGGTTTTGTTCTTTCGTTTTTAACGATTCGTCCTAGATATATGTAGTGTGTGTGCGTGTTTGTGTGTATGTGTGTGTATGGGTGTATATGTCGCTCACCTATGAACAAGATTCAGAAATGACTACACACGTGCGCGCACACACGCACGGGCACAACGGCCTTCTTAGAGACAAGGCAATATAAAGTAATAAATTTCAAAAGAAAATCTACCGCACCCTAAGAAATTATGATGACCGATAAAATAAAGGTCAAAATAACACGTACTTAATAAACACACACGACTTTGACCAAGAGAAGCAGGAAAAATAAAAATAAAAAATATAAAATTATCAAAACACGTACTCACACACCCTCAAACCCACGCATGCGCAAAGACGTCAAACAATAAAAGATTTTCTCAAATGAAACAACACTTTTTCAAATCGAAAGACATTTCTTCAAAGTTATTTACATATCTGATGAAAGCGGACCACCGCTTGAAACGCGTTATATAAAATAACAAAATAATAAATAAATGTTGAAAAAACATTTTACAAATGTTGGTAGCCTTACTCCTTTACATATATACTTTCCTCTCGTTGGAACTGCACTAATACTGCACTACCCTCTTTTCTCTCTCTCGTTCTCTCTCTCTCTCTCTCTCTCTCTCTCTCTCTATATATATATATATATATATATATATATATATATAGGGGTTCGACAAAATAATAGAAACACTGTGTGAATTTTGCATGAATTTTAAAACACCTATAATTATTAAAATAAATTTCTAAAATGTTAGTTGCATTTTTATTTATGGTTATTGTTGTCCGTAATCAATTGGTTAAATTTATTTTTTATTTCAGATAGTGCATATTAGTGAGAAAATTTTAAATGGCGAATCTATCAGATTTCCAAAGATTGTTGGTGCCCATATGACCGGTGCTACTGTAACGGAAGTAGCTGAGATGGTGGCTTTATCAAGAGGAACTGTCTCGAAGGTGATTACAGCGTATGGAAAAAAAGAAAGAAAGTCGAAGGTGCCTGAAAAAAATCATAGAGCCCTTGTAAGGATTGTGAAGAAAGGGCATAAACACACGGCACCCAAAATTACAACAGAGATTAACAATCATCTGGATAATCCCGTTTCAACAAAACTGTTCTCCAAAAGCTTCACACGGATAGATAATAAATCTAAAAATTTCAATGTGCTTCCATTATTTTGTCTAACTCTAATATATATATATATATATATATATATATATATATATATGCGTGTGTGTGTGTATGTGTGTGTTATTATATTGATATTTGAAAAAATTATATTCAAATATGAATTTTATACCATAAAGCAATTGTAATAGCTCAATAATTAAAGGCTAGAGCTATGTTGTATACAATAGCTTTTTTTAAATTTTATAACATATCCAATATTTTGAAGGACATATTCACAACGTTTCCAGAAAACATGTTTTTTATTCAGCATACAATTGTTTCGGCTTACACCAAAATATATGTAAAATGCTCCAGTACATTTATTTCTTGGTATGGCTATCGTCAGCACTAATTATATAAAACAAAACTAAATTACAATCAGTATTCATCATCAGCATAGTATCCTTTTTTTCGAGATGGAACTATTATTTCAATGTGTCCTAGTCGCAACATATACACATCTTATGCTTTTCGCTGTTTGTATTTTAATCATTAATCATCAGCTTAAATATTTACCTAAATACTCCTAAATTAAGAAATATATTTTCACTAACCGTCGTTTATTGTTTCATCCAATTATTTCCTTTACTACATTTTTAGCCTTCGACTTTTCCTTATTTTATATTCCTTGTCTTCCATTATACTTTTTATATCCGTAAAATTAGGTGACTTCCGTTTTTCCGAGTCACCGGAAGTACACAGACTTTTTTTTTTATTTCTAGCCCTTCAATAATTAACGATAATAATATTATTTAGAAGATTATCGGTATTATTTAAAATAATTTAAAAAAATATTTTTTTTATATTTAATCGTAAACATTTTTCATATAATTAATAAAATCAGCCATTTTATTTAACACTAAACCCTTTTTTTTACGGATTCTTGCTTTCGCAATCAGCAATTGAAATACGTGCGTTTTTAACTGATTTAAACTATGATGTTTATGCAATTTTGTATTTAATTCTAGTTATATTTTATATATACTAATTCACAATATTTTACGTATCTTATTTTCCGTGTACCACTATTGCTAATTTACTTCCTATGTAAACAAACCTCTCTGTCGGAGTCATTATATTATGTAGTCCTAATTTAAAATAAAGTATATAATAATGTGATATGCAGATTGTTGTTCTATATCTCTTATTTTATTTCAAATTATATTAGAATATAAAAATATATATGTTTTTTATCAATTCTTATATATTACTAGTTAGATGTCGTCCTATAACCTATAACCATAGGACCAATCAACCCAATTACATTGTTCCCCTACAATGATATAACATTTATTCTAATCTTTATTTATTTAATCTATCTATTTAATTCTTCATACGTACTTTCAATGTAGTTGCTACAATAACTTATTTTTATTATTATATATTGATCATAATCGCTCTTCTAATTTTCGTATTTTTATCTGTGATCAGCAAATAAAAATCTTCGCTGTTCCAATCATTATGACAATGGTAGTTATTTTGGCATAGTGAGATATAATATTTTATAGATTTTAGTTGCTAATTCATTTCTGAACATTATTTCAAATCTTTTATTTTACTGGAAGTTTTCTATCTTAACCCTATTTTTTATATTTAAACTCAGTTTTAAAACCTTAACAGTGTTTATATTAGAATTATTAGAATTATATTATCGTCTGCATTTTTGTAATCCAGTGTTTATTATACTGATTTTTTTTTATTTACTTATTGTTTTGTTCCATATGTATACTCTATTCATTTATTTATGTTATATATATATATATAACATAAAGTTATGTTATTTTTGCTCTGTTTACTACATTGAGCTCTCATACTCAGATTTCCTCCTGGCATTATTCTATTATAACACACATATATATATATATATATATATATATATATATATATATATATATATATCCTATGTATGTTATAGTTTACTTAGGCGGTATTTACTATTTGATTCATATATATATATATATATATATATATATATATATATATATATAATGTATTTCTATGTAATTATTATGTTTATTGGTGATTTTCAACTCGTTGTCATTTCAATTGTTTCACTTCATAACTGCATTATTAGTCATCCTGAACGTCAAAGGCCGTATTTTTCGTTAATATATATATATATACATATATATATATAGGGTAAACCGGGGTATTAAGCACCATGGGGCATTAGGCACCTGCAACTGGGTAAGGTTCACAAAAACCTCTCTATAGCATTATTATGGCACTTATAGGGAAATAAGCAATAATCTTGTCTGATCGCTAACCAATCACAGGCTCTGTTTTTCAAGAGTAGTATTTAATGAGCCAAGCAAAAGTAGTCTTTTTGTGGCAAGTTCAGAAGCTATTTTCACTCGACGTCTGCAGCCATTTTGAAACACAGTTCACAACTTTTTACTCCAGAAGGGCAACTGCACAAAACTTTGTTTCTCTGCGAAACCACTGAGCCGACAAACTGTACCTTTGCTGCTGAAAAATTGAAATATATCAGAGGTAAGTACCAAAACCATTTTTACACTTGATTTAATTCAGATTTTCATTTTTCAGAGCTGGAAAGTGTGTCATGGTGATATGCATACACAGCCTATCAAATTGTTCATAATTTCCACACCCATTTTAAAAACTACTGCAAATTTAACTTGCCATGTTTTTGTATGCTTTTAGCATGTTAATTGCTTTGTACTGGTACTCATCTAAGCATAATGCACATAATTGTGTTTAATTTATTTGTTAACAAAATATGTCGATCTTTTAAAGAAGGGTGTGCTTAATGCCCCATGTCTGTATTGTTTTGAACGAAAAGTGTTTAAAATCGCTTACAGTGATGTAAGTAATAAGAAACATGATTATTATTTAAGTTCGGCCTGTTTTTATTATTGGGGAAGTTATATAAAACCGGAAATTTTTAATAACAAGTCAATTTTTTTAATGAAATCGTTCCAATAATACGTGGGTATACAGGTTCCTAATGCCCCGTTAATTTTCTTTTTTGTTAACAGATGGTTCGCAACTATCGGAAGAAGATTGAGGGTGGAAGGAGGAATCTAAGCCAGTCAGAGGAGATGATTGCTGCATACGAGGCTGTCATGAAGAAGCAGATGTCTGCCAATCAAGCAGCCAAGTATTACAAAGTGAACAAAAAGTCATTGCTCAGGAGAACGTCTGGGAAAATCCCTATCAATGCGCATGTTGGGAGGGAAGCAGTACTGTCTCCTGCTCATGAAAATGAGCTTGATGAGTGCATCAAGCTTATGGCAAAATGGGGCTGGGGATTCACTTCTGAGGAGGTCAAAGACACTGTAATGGAGTTTGTTCAAACCCACAGCATAGAGACTCCTTTTGTAAATGGTCGTTCAGGGTATGACTGGCTACAAGGGTTTTTACGCCGTTATCCAGACATAGTGCCTCGTAAGACTGAGCACCTCAGCACTGCTCGTGCAAAGGCAGAGGACCCTGAAGTCATCGCCCACTGGTTTGAGCTTCTTGATAAGGTTCTCATACAGGCGGGGAGAAAAGATTTTCCGGCTCAATTATTCAACACAGATGAAACAGGCTTTGTAACGGACTCCAAAACAGACACTGTTTTAGCAGCAAAGGGATCAAAGAGAGTTAATCAGAGTATTGGGGGTTCTGGAAGGGAGCAGATAACTGTTACATGTGCAGCATCTGCTAGTGGTAAGCTACTTCCACCCATGTTGTCTACAAAGGAAAACCCCTCTACCAGGCATGGACACAGGGTGGACCTGTAAGTGCTGCCTATACAGTCAGTCCAAAATGATGGATGGAGGCCCCGCATTTCTTGAACTGGTTTGAAAATATTTTCTTGAACCACACACGTGATTTCAGTGACAAGGTACGACTTCTTGTTTTTGATGGTCATGCATCACACCTCTCTTTGGCCCTTGTGGAAAAGACAAGAGCAAATAATGTTGTGCTGATACAACTTCCAGCTCACATGACACACCACCTGCAACCACTTGATCGTGCCATGTTCAGGCCTGTGAAACTGAAGTGGCAGTCCCTCCTCTTCAAATTTGCCCAAACACACATAGGGCCAGTGGGAAAGAAGGACTTTCCCATGATGCTTAAGGCACTCATAGATGAACCCTTCAAGCCAAAGATCATCAAATCAGGATTCAGTTGCACAGGCATCTGTCCTTTCAATACCCAAATGGTCACTTTGGAAAGTCAATCTCGTGTCACTGCTCAAACAGAGCCCTCCACATCTTCCTTGACACCAGCTGCTCCAGTGTCTGCACTGCCTCCTACTCCAGGACCTTCATCTTCTGCCCCCACTCCAGGACCCTCATCCTCAGCCCCCACTCCAGAACCCTCATGCTCAGACGTGCCTGTTTCCTCTCCGACTTCATCATCTTCATCTGCCTCATTAAAAGACTTTTACCTCAAACAACTTAATCCCCACTTTCAGTCTGACTCCCCAAGAAGGAGTTCAGCTAGAATACAGCGATTCCGGTATGGGGGAAAGCCTCACAGCAGATGAAAGTGTCATGAGACTCATGGAGACATGCTGCTAAGGAAGTTGCTACAGCATCCAGAGAATGTGGCAGAGGGAAAGAAAACGGGAAAAGCAGGGGTAAAAAAAGACCTAGGCAGGCAGCACCATCACCACTACGATCAAGAAGCCCACTGTCAATATCAAGGGATTCTGACACTCATGAATGTTGCAAATGTGGTATAGGGGATGGCATTTAGGGGTCAGTGTGATATGTGTGATTCCTGGTATCACATACAGTGCACCAGCATCAAAATTTCATTTGAAGACCTCCAAAATGAGGAATGGCTGTGTGATTTTGCAAACAGTAGCCCCGGTGCTTAATGCCCCAGGAGATGGTGCCTATTGCCCCAGGTAACTGAAATTTGTGAAAAGCAAACTTGAGATTTTAAACGATTTAATAAAAATATTTTCTAATCTGATGAACACGAGTCAACTGGTATTTGTTTAAACAAGGTATCACAAATATAGTTTGCCCATGATAGTCCAGAGAAAGTTTGAAAACTAACTTTAATTGAGATGAAACACTGAGTCAGTGAAAAAGGGGGTGCCTAATACCCCGGTTTACCCTATATATATATATATATATATTATATGTACAGTAAAGTAATCGATGGACAGGTGTTTCTGACTCACAGCCGTTATCTGCATGGCTTACTTACGAACCCTCGATGTTGATTGATATAGTCAACGTTCTACCACTGGGCCAAGACGCTCTTTGTAGAAATATGTACGATTTTTATCACCCAAGTATTTAATGTATTTGTATGTAATTATTTTTATTGGTGATTTTCAGCTCGTTGTCATTGAGCTGACTATTATTTCTATTGTTTCACTTCCTAAGTGATTAAGATGCAGAAACTGCATTATTAGTTGTCCTAAACTTCTAAGGTCTTATTTTTGGTTAATATATATATATATATATATATATATATATATATATATATATATATATATATATAAAGATTCATATACACACAAACGCTCATATACATACACTTTATACACACGTATATATACACGTATATATACACATTCATACTGTTGGATAGCCCTTTAAAATAATTTATACCTTCGTATTTTCTCGGCCGGTTTTGTCATCCGGTGGTTGAGTCTTTCTTCGCCTCTGCACTGCCGTGGCCATCTCCGGGAGCTGTCTGTAACAAAAGACCTTCCTCGCTTCATAAGACAGCAATCTTATTATTTTCAATTACTTTTATTCAGGCGTCGTTTGTATTGCTGTCACTATTCCTAGAGAGAGCGGGGGAGGATCCTTTCGCCTGTCTTCCATTTAAGGAATATTCCCTTCTGGTATCGTCACATTTTTGCGATGTTGACTCTCGCGTCTAGATAGTAACTGATTTCAAATCCAACTGAACCTTCTCACGCTAGGGAAATCTCGTTAAAATCTCGCTTGTCAATACCAGGTGCAAATCTGAACCTTGACCTCCGTAACCTTTAAGATCGCATCAGCCGTCGTTCTTGGCGTGGGAACACGCACCCGTAGCCTCGGACGGAATGACTCTGCCATAATCGCGTAAGTCAAACCCATCTCGACTAGATGCGTCCAAGCCATTATCTAACACACCTTCCCTCCCCACACAAAACAAACAATCCTAAGATTTTTATTTAAACACACCCCTCCACGGGTCTGGTCAGAACCAAGTCAAAATGGCTGGACCTCTAAAGTCCACCTTCACCCGGCCGATGACGCAATCTCCGGGATGTAATAAAATCCTTTTATCACGATCCTTAATCGGCACTCCATAGCCACCCCCGTCATTATCTACTCAGTTCGCCGCTGAGTCCATTTGTCTGACCTCCGACCCCAGGGGTATTCACACCTAGGCATACACTCAATTCATTCGATCTCTAACAGAATACAGAGCAAAACAGAAAATCCCCATGTTTTAATTCTTATATTCCCTTTTCTGGTCAACCATCTAATTACTCTGTAAGATATGTCTTGTCATACAATTCGACCGCGTCCGCTTCAACACAGATCCAGAGCGACCCCCTAGCTCAATACCTAAGATGATCCGTCCAATTTCGTCTGAGCCAGCTACACTGCACTTTGTCTATCCCTTCCAAGGGGGCTCACCATAACTTCAGGGCCGGCGACTCGCCTTTTCCATATCCTTCTTTCAAGGGGCCCAATATATTCCACATTGATCCCAACCAATTTTCCTAACTAATTCCGACATGTTAATCGCTCTGGCGCCATGCTAACCCGCCACGGGTCCAAAACAAGTTTAATCACGCCCCTATTTTCACAATCATCCAGATCCGTTACGCCGCTGCGGTGCTCACGTGGGCCCCACTGACAACTCTGTCATCATTGTTCCCCACAGTCATTCCGTATGTGAAAGGATCGGCATCCCTTCCAATTCGCTCCCCGCAAACAAGCTCTGCTTCATACTGGCTGGACAAAATACCCTCGTTAGAGCTGCTCCATACTATGGAACACCACGAGAATTGACCACTCCCCTCTTCCTTTGAGGGAAGGAAACACAATAAAAACCAAAAAAAATAAGCACCCCCGGCTCGGATCTATCATCCATCTTTTATTTTATTTTTTCTTTAATTTTAATAACTCGGCTGACCATTAATTAATTTAATTCTACTTTAGTTACTGCTTTTTTTTATACCACTATTTTAACACAAGGGGGGGAACAAAAAATCAAATTAATGAGTGAGTCTCTCTTTCAATACGCAAAATTACACTTAAATAAAAAAAAAACATCATATGCAACGACAACAACAATTAAGCAAGACATTCCACCCGACAGCATGAAACAATACAAGAATTCCACCCCGATCCCCCAACTGCATACATTATATTTAAACAAGGACAAAACAAAAAAGTCATTACAAAATCTGCACGTTTCTTGCTTTTCACGCATGTGTGTGTATGTATGCTCACATGTGTGAAAACATCAGTCCTTCCTTCATTAAAAGTTTCACTATTTGAATGTGTGTGTGTGTGTTTTAAGTTGTCTTATTAAAATTCTTTTTATTCTTTTAAACTGTTTTTATTTCAATTTTCGTGTTAGTGTGTTCGTCATCCTTTTTTTCAGCTAACAGTTTTACGCATAATTATATTAAAATCGTCTATTACGTGTTTTTTTTTAGTATATGCGTGTTTCTTTCCTTTTTTTCTTTTAACGCTAATAAATGCATTGAGAGTCTTTCGTAATATCTTTTTTTGTATTTTTAAAACTAAATGTACTTACGTATTTCTTTTTCTATCCTTAATAAAAAACGTGGCCCAAATGTTTTGTTTGAGTTCATGTGTCTATAAGTTCTTTCTTTCTTTGTGCGTGTGTGTTCGTTGGAGTTTCTAACCAAAAGTCGTTTGTTTTTGTTTCGTCTTCTTTTTCTTCCTTTTTCTTTGCAAAACAGTTTTTCGTATAATTATTTTAAAATCGTTCTATTACTTGTTCTTCTTTTCACTTAGTATATGCGTGTTTCCTTCTTTCCTCTCTCCTTTTTTTTCTTTACACGTTAATAATGCAATGAGATTATAAATGTTCTTTCGTAATATCTTTTTCTGTAATTTTGAAACCAAATGTACTTACATTTACGTGTTCTCCCTTCGCGGTCCTTGCTCGTCTCTCTCTCTCTCTCCACTCGCTCTGTTTTCTTTTTCGTCTTTCTCTCTCCTTTTCACTCGTGGTAGCCACTCAGTCCGTAACAAATGCCCATGCTGGACAACTGGTCATTTAAAGCAGCAAAAAGGGACATGTTGGATAGCCCTTTAAAATAATTTATACCTTCGTATTTTCTCGGCCGGTTTCGTCGTCCGGTGGTTGAGTCTTTCTTCGCCTCTGCACTGCCGTGGCCATCTCCGGGAGCTGTCTGTAACAAAGGACCTTTCTCGCTTCATAAGACAGCAATCTTATTATTTTCAATTACTTTTATTCAGGCGTCGTTTGTATTGCCGTGGCGTTGTCTTGCTATCGTTGATAGAGAGTTATTTACGAATATCGTAGTCAGATTATTACTGTTGTCCTAACTATTCCTTGCGCCTGTCTTCCATCTAGGGAATATTCCCTTCTGGTATCGTCACATTTTTGCGATGTTGACTCTCTCGCTTCTAGATGGTAACTGATTTCAAATCCAACTGAACGTTCTCACGCTAGGGAAATCTCGTTCAAATCTCGCTTGTCAATACCAGGTGCAAATCTGAACCTTGACCTCCGTAACATTTAAGATCGCATCAGCCGTCGTTCTTGGCGTGGGAAAACGCACCCGTAGCCTCGGACGGAATGACTCATCTCGAATATATGCGTCCAAGCCATTATCTAACAATCCCCATCCATACATATGCATACACAATCTTCTTTTTACCTACTTTCTACATTTATTTGTTTATTATTTTTTTATGTCATATTGCTCTATATACTTTTTTTATTATTCAGCCATTACTCTTTAATTGCTTATTTATAGTCCACTTATATTTCATATCGTATATATATATCACTCGTATATATATATATACATATGTAAGTATATATATGTGTGTGTGTGTGTGAATACATATACATGTAGTAATAAGTACTAATCTATAGTAATAAAGAAAACAAATTAATCGTTATTTTCGTGCGGGCATAAGTGGACTTGGTCGTAATTAGTTTTTTTACATCGAATTGCATGCATACTCTAGATTAATCAATTACGCGCCCATTGAATGCGAGAGATAAGTATAGACTTACTCATACGAATATAATGACATATCTTGTTATTTTATAGTAAAACTTTCTGAACTTCTTATTAAAAAGTTGTTTTTTTTAATTCTCTTGATCTGTCAAGCTGATCAATTCGTGATACACGCACTTGCATCACCTTAATTACATCCATGCACTTTCCAATTTTGAACCTGTTTTCTTATGGAAGCGAAGATCAGAAGAAAAGTAGAATGAACCTAATTTTCAAAATTAAGTTTAAAGAAAGACACCATTATTTCTTTATTGCATTGAAATTTAAATAAATTAACAGCAAAACACGATTTTTATAAGAATGCATTAAACAACAGAACCACACGTAAATATATATATATATATATATATATATATATATATATATATATATATATATATATGATAAAGAAAGGAATAAATTGTTGTGACGTAATGCCACTTGCCACTGACACCATCTATTTGTATCTCATATTTTGATTGTTTGCTCAAGGGGCCAGAGGTTCTGAGCCGGCTGCCAAAACATTTTTTACTTGTGTGATATATTTCTTCAGACAAATCATTGTGAGGAAGTCTTATAATAAAGACGAAACGTTTATAAATGCATAAATAATATTTTTTTGTTTTCGTTTTCCACATTTCCATATATATATATATATATATATATATATATATATATATATATATATATATATATATATATATATGGGAAATGAAAAGGGAAATAACCAAGAGATATTTTTAATATAATTATCAACGTTTCGTCTTTATTGTAAGACTTCCTCAGGAAGATGATTTGAAGAAAAATGTCATGCAAGGTCTTCAAATTATTATTCTGCGGAAGTCTTACAATAAAGACGAAACGTTAATGAATATATAAAGAAAATCTTAGTTTTTTACTTTTTCATTTCCTATTACGACGGATTACTCTCATCCTTCCTTTCTCATATATATATATATATGTGTGTGTGTGTGTGTGTATGTTTGTGTGTGTTTAATTACATCGGTACCGTCGGTTTCAAATCTCCACAAAGGAGACCTATAGTTTATGTTTGTCTCATCGAAAAAAGCTACTCGAATGTTGCGTGAATTTCTCTACGATATTTTGATTTTCACTTTTATTTTTGTTATATTTTACTTTTTATTTTTTTACTAATTCGGAATTTCTGCACGATATATACGTCCCAGGCAAGTAAAAAAGATTTATCTAATGTTTTTTTTTTATCTGTGAATCTAGGTCGTGTAATCTCCGAACGCCCAAGAGATTTAAAATTTATAATCGAAACACCAAAAAGGGAAAGAATACAAAAATGAAAAAACAAACATTAAAAAAATTAAAAATTTCCCCCTTTCCCGTAAATTTAAAACTTTTAACTTATAAAAATCAAGTAAAAATAAAAGTAATAAAAATAAAAAATAAAGAGACAAATTAGAATTGTGAATAAATATTGGGTGTGTGCCAGTTGACACGGTTAAGATTCGGATAAAAATTGTTGTTTGGGATAAATACAATTTAGGCGCGCAGTGTGAATATAATTGTATTGGCGCGTGAAAGATAAAAAATAACGCCCACGCAAATTCCGGTGTGGCCTTATATATTAAATCAACTCAAAACGAGCGGACGTAGTAGGGAGCACACCACGTGATATTTCTGTCCAATGGGATTTCTCCAAAGACATTTTTCTAAACTTTCTCCTTAAGCTCGCTGGAGCCTATCCAAATAGTATTTAAGCACACACAAACATTAAACCCTCTCTCTCACCTGACTCTTCATTCGGAGGTTACAAGCGTCTTACTATCACTCTTCCATATCACCTTTCGCGCGCTTCATACAATTTCACAGGCGAACATTACCTATTGCCTCTCTTAACAGTTTATAACACATGAGAATTTCAACAAAACAAAAGACATTCTCCTTTTTACTTACCCTGAAACTAAAGAAAAGACTTATGAACTCATTACAAAAGGAAATATGTTATATTTGTTAATGGTTTATTTCAGTGAATAAACTTCCGTTGGTTTTGCATGTAAGTCTTCTTATTATTATTTTTATTTTTATTTGTGGAGGAAGTTATCACCAAAAAAAGGCATGACGACCACCACAGGTGTCGATAAATCTACGATAAGTAATGGAATAACAACTCTGCCATAATAAACAAAAAAATCAATTCAGGTTTATGTATCTGTTTAAAACTAAATTAAAATTTAATGTGTACAATCAAAGGGGGGATAATTTTGAAAGACCCGTCGGGTTTGCATTAAGAATAAAAATATAAATTATATTAATTCTAAAAGAAGAGTAAATAAAATATATTCAAGAATATTTTTAAAAAATTAAAATATTAATTAAATTTAAGTAAATTAATTAAAAATAATTGAAAGTAAATAAATATTAAAAGTAAATTTAAAACTTTTAATTAATAAAAATCAAGTAAAAATAAAAGTAATAAAAATTAAAAATTAAATACTGCATATTATAAATATAATAATAAATATAAGATCTAAAAATATACATTATACTAAATAAAATGAAATATTTTGAGAGATCAACAACCTTGTACCATGGAGTTCCTTTTTCTCTTTTCTTTTTTTTTTGGGGGGGGGGGGGTAGAAAACAGTTTTATGGGAAGCTTTTGAAAACAATTTACATTGTTTTGTTTTTTTTTAGATTATGTTTTCAGAAATTGTTCTGGGGAGAAGGAAATTTTACTAGGTGAGCTTTACAGTCTTGACCCCATTCTCCCATTGAGTCTTCTTCATCAACAAGATGAAAGATGGGTGGGGCGAGGGATAGGGAAAACGGAAAAAGGGAGAAAAAGTGAAAGATAGAAATACGGATCGAGAGAAGTAGAGAGATGGGAATGTTAATATACAGAGGTTATACACACTTTTTAACATATATTTTTACTAGCCCTGGGCGACGCTGTGTAGCCCTGCTAGTATATATAGTAAGTTAGGTATGTCTATATTTTTATATATTTGTCTGTACAGGATTACCTCCTAAAATAATTAACCGAACAGTATGAATTTTGGAATACAGCTGCTAGGCGTAGGAATAGGTAATATGGTTTGTATTTAGTTTAATTTAGTTTCATACAAAGGAAGTAAAAAGTGGATAGAAGTATTTTGTTAAAATTCAGATGACTTCGATTTCTGTGAAATTTTTATAATAGGTATCAGATATCAATTAATAAATATTCCCTAAATTTCCGTTTCTTTGGGTTATTTCAAAGGGCTTTTTCGGGGGCATAATATAAACACAACCTCCAATTTTAAAATTCAAATATTTACGATGCATAATCATTCATCACCAATTAAGCAATGTTTCCTGGATTCCAATTTCTTCTTAAGACTACTTAAGCGTGGGCCTTAAATTTTAGACGTTTTTGAGAATCAAAATCATGTAATGGATTTTGATCGAAATTATAATAACGAGTCTAGACATAAGTTTCACCAGAATTATATCTTCATTTCAATCTTCGTGAAGGTCATAAAAGTGGTGCAAAACTGTCCTGTTCATGTAATTAATTTTACCCGTCCTGGGACGGGTATTCTTCTAGTTTATTTATAAAATGATTAATTATTTGCTGTCTGGTTAATAAAATTGAAACAAGTAAATAAAACAGGAACAGGAATTTTTCTGGTTGTTTTTTGACAGTTAATAATTTGTTTAGTAAAATTATAAAAATATATGTAAGCGGTTTTATATATTGTTGCCATCTACTAATGGGTACTTTGGCTATTAAATTCAATTTAATTTAATCAATTTTGCAAAAATTATACAAAAATGCTTCAGTTACCATGTAGGGTAAGTGTGGTAGAAATTTACACAGGAAAAGATACAGTAGCCGAGCATCTGTCAAAATTCACATTGAATTATTGCGTTGTTGACGCATGTATTATCTCTCTTGGGAGTCTATTCCAAGATCCAGGGAACTTGATTGAGAAGGCAGACCGCCTCCGAATCGAAACCGGCGTTGAGCTAGTATAATATATTGATATAAATATAAGTCTCGAAATATAACAAACTTATTTTGTAGTCAAATCGCTATCAGCCATGTCCTGAAAGAGAATATTGACAAGGCTGGAAACAATCGATCGGCGCATCGTGTGGTTTCTGAAAATCATTGTGCATTCCCTACAGAAGAATGAATCATGAAAAGAACATCGCCCCCAGCGATAGAAATATAACTCCTCTGCATTCCAACATACTTATAACAATATAGACAAAAGAGTCTACTATTTTTTTAAATAGATATTATTTAACAGAAGGTAACAGGAAAACAAATGAAACACAAATAAATGATTAACTTCGTCCATTGTTCGTATGTATAACTGATAAAGAATTAATAAAACAGAAATATATTTAACTAGTTTCTTAGGAAGATGTGCGTTTACCAATGGATGCCAGTAAGGACTATAGAATCAAAAGGCTTATTTGTATTCCAATCAAGTATATTACAATCGCTTCTACTTGTAATACAGCTTTAAGCGTATAAACCCATGGGAGACTCATAATTATAGGTGAACTATGCGTTTATGTTGTATCAATTGTCTTCAGAGCTTCGTTTGCGATGAGTTTGATAAACAGTTGATTAAATGAAACAGAAATATATTTAAATAGTTTCTTAGGAAAGCGTGCGTTGAGCAGATACTATAGAATCGAAAAACCTATTTTTATTCGAATCTAGTGTATTAAATTTACTTACAACTAAGAATGGTATAAACTCATAATAACCCAAAGCTATGGGTGAACTATTATTTGAGCACAATAATCTTTATAATATACTATTATGATTGTCTAAACATGAATTAATCCTAACATATTTTCAGTCATTATTTTTGTATTCATATACACATAAACACACACGCATATATATATATATATATATATATATATATATATATATATATATATATATATATATATATATATATATATATATATATTATAATATGCCCCTCTTCTCTGTGTAAACAAATCGAACTCTCAGAAATAGACAGCAGGTGTCGAATAAAAGTCGAGTTGTTAGGAGCGCCAATTCTCATCTAGACGGTTGAGTTTCGATCTCTACTTGAGGCACTTCCTTGTCTTGCAACACTGAATAACTGTGATATAGCGAACTGTTCTGCCTGTGGATATATATATATATATATATATATATATATATATATATATATATATATACAGAGATAGATAGATAGATAGATAGATAGATATTATATTATATTATATTATTTTAGTTTGAAAAACCATGTGAAAAGCAATCCAAAGACATAATTTACATCAGTTTCTTCAATTCTTAATTACTGCACTTCAGTGAAGATTTACCATTCACATTTTCGTCTTACATACAAAAAGCATCAGTCTTTCTATGCTAATCTATTTGTAGACCTACGGTGTTTCTTGGCGGATAGAAAAAAAATTACTGTTCGAAAGTATTCGTCAATCAAAAGGGAATAAACAAAAATATATAGTAGAGTTGTAGAAACAACTCATACACTCAAGGGGACTATATGACAGTAAAACGTATTGCTTTTTCTATGGAACTGATACTACGAAAAAAGACTATAAACGAAAAAGAGAGGAAATGATTTGCTATGTTAAGACTGATGCATTTGCGTAAACTACCCTAGTTCATTGCAAAACAAGAACGGGATGAGTGGACCACTACTGTTCAAGGTTGGGTCGAATAATTTAGTGGTTATCTTCACGCTTCAGCTTGTGTTTACCACCAGTTATGTAACATGAACTTCCGTACAATGGGAAGCTTCCAAGACAGTTCACGTCAGTTGAATTAATCAAATGACGAAAAAGTGAAAGACCAAAAGACAGCGATCAGAATGAAGTATTCGAAAGGGTGTGTGTACTCCTGGAGGTAAACGATGAGTGACATATAACGATATCGGACATGATCGCTAAAATGGGGAATACGTACGAGGTAGTAAATCAACGGCGTATGGAAATCAGTACCCCAATGGAAAAGCTGATCAGGGGTATATGGAAACTCTTTATTTGGTGACAGATTGCCGTTGTGGTGTTGCAAACTTTGTGAAATTTAGGGAAAAAACCTGTGACATTCTTCGTGAATAGTAAAATTCACCCCCGGCAGATGATGAGAAAGAACAAAAACGAGCAATTCTCAAAACCGCATCAAAACTCATCAAAGCTGACATCAAGACGACAGTGGCGCCAGTGAAGTATACTATCCAAAACGGCCGAACTGAAACTAGCGGCAGCATAAGACTTCATTCCTGCAAGTTTGCAGCCATTGTTGCAGCATCTATTTGTTGGGAAGGATACATCCACAAAGGTTGCTGGCATATTACATGCTGTTGTTCAAGCAGTGCGTCCAAGAGCTGTAATTTCACCCTTACAACTGGGTGTCTCGATCAAATGCACCACTTGTACGGGTGACTATTCTTGATAGATAGTCTCTCAACCATGGAATTTGTTTCATCATACCCAGAGATACAAAGGTTTGAATTGAGCGCGGCATGTTCCCTTACTACAGATGTGTTGGGCGGTGACATGGACATTCTTGATCAGTCCCTGTTATTTGCCGGAGACAACGTGGATCACCACATTATAACGTTAGATGAAAAGAATACTTGCCATGCGATAGGCATGATTGCGGCTTTAACACCAGAAAAGCAAGTCAGTCATGGCATACCAAGACGAAAACAGCGAATTGAAACTTGTTGAAATGAAGAAGATTGATATCATAGATTATAGCTTTTCAAAGCATGTCAACCGTGGCATTGAATTTCAATCCCTACCCGCAATGATGTTTGTGATCGCAGAGTGGACATTTTCTGGGAAATGTATTTTTGCTTCAACCAGACTACTCCCAGCTGGCAAGGCATGGTACATCTGATGGCTAAGGAGTGCGAATATCCAGGAGAATCATCGATACAGTTTCTCTCTATAGTAGACATGAATCCAGGAAATAAAACCTGTATCCTGTCCACCCTAGATCACCTATGCGGTCTTTCGTCAAAACACAACATGACGACTCTTATTACCTTTGATCAGCCGCTGTTTTGGAAGGCTTCTCAAATCGTGAACACTGTTCCAGATGGTACTCTAATTAGGAATGTGATACTATTGCTTGCCACATTCCATAACTTCATTAATGTGTTAGTTTCCGTATTCGAGGATTTTCCCTAAGATGTTATCTGTTTTCATGAATGCCGTCCGTTGTATTGTCTCAGTCTTCCGTTTGATTCCAATTTTTTCTAGTTTTTTTTTCAGTTTTTTAGGACTGTTCTTAGTGCTCCTACGATTAATTGTATTATATTGACTTTATTCATGTTCCATATCTCTTTCCGTTCTCTGGCATGTTTTCTTGTATTTTCTTCGTTTTTCTGTCAACTTGATTTTTACCTTATGTACTGCTGGTACGGCTAAGTGTACGATTTGGCAGTTCTTTTTTACTTGTAAACTATTATGGCATCTGGCCCTGTTGCTTTTATGAGTTTATCTGTTTGTATCTCTATGTCCTAGACGATTTGGTTTGTGTCTATACTATTTGCCTGCGTGTTCAAAATGCAGTAGTTTGCATAGTTCCCAGTATATTGCTTTCCCAACACAGTCGTGTCTGTTCTTGTATTCTTTTGGGGCTAATCTACTGCATTCACGTATTATATGTTTTACCGTTTCGTCTCTTAGTCCACAGAATCTACATTTGCTATTTTCTTTGGTTTTGTATATATTAGCTTTTATATAGTTAGTTTTAATTGTATTGTTTTGTATGGTTGTGTGGATTTTTCTCTATTAATGTGTCCTTTTCGTAGCCACATCTAGATGTTTTCGTGAGTGTCTTCTATTGCCATTCTTATAGATCGTCCGAGTAGCTGTTTCTATTCTCACTTTTTTCTTATCTTGTGTCTCGTTCTTCTGTTTATTTTGACTGTGTTTTGGGCTGTTGTGATTAGCCTTTCTATCTTCTGAGTTATGTATTTTTCCAATTATTTTTTGTGTCATTCACACAGTCTTGAATACTTACTAGTACTCTTCCTCCACCTTTCATTTTCACGTAGAGTTGTTCAATATAATCCTTGTATTGGGCAATGGTCATTAGTTTCCTAGTCTTCTAGTTAAGATATCTCAGTTTTCTCTGATCAAGCCTATGAATGGTCCAGAATACCTTCTGAGATTAAGGACGGACAAGTTTTTTTCGTTTTGAATCAGTTGTTCCTTAATTCGTATCAGATGTAGATCTTTAAAAGAAGAAATAATCGTAGGTCGCTTATATGTGCAGACAGTCTATTCATTTGATTGATGACCAATTAAATGCATGGGAATCAAAAGAAAAAAACTTTCTTTCGTTCCTACTCGTAAATCATCGAGAAACGACACAGAACCAATACAAACGGCTGCTGATATATTTTTCTTGTTTCCTTTCTTTCGTTCTCTCATATTTGAACAATTGCAAATGTTTGTGCATTAATTAGAGAGATACACACACGCAGAGTCGAAAGAAGGGCTATGTTTAAAAATGACATGACTAAAATAGAGAGAAGTTTAACAAGAATGATGTTACTCACAGGTTCCCAACTATTACATTTTGTTAATATTTTTTTAAGACCCCGGCAGTGCCGAGTATACCTACTAGTAGAAAATAAAAAAAGAATCTTAAGAAATTTATAATAAAGCAGACATAATGTTTATTATCACATGATTGATGTTTTTTATTAATGATGACGAAAATAGTGTCGTTTTGAATCATTTTTTCTTCAACTCATATCGAATTTAGATCTTTCAAATAGGAAATTGTAGTTAAGTTACATATGAACACAAGTAGACATTTTATGCGTCTCAAGTCAATTTGTTATGGTAAGTTATTCTAAGGCAATGGACAATAAACGACACGAAACACAAGAGAGAGAAGACATTACCCATCTCCCACCAGATCTACATTTTACTGTTCATAGAGTCATGAAAGGTTGTGCTCGTTTGTATGACATATCGTTTTCTTGAGAAAGCTGTTTCTACAGTTCAATGCATTACGGACCGAAAACTCGTAAATGTCCAACTCTAGTTCACTAGTTACTGATCATGGGTTCAAGATGGAGTTCGCCTCCGTAGACGAACGCAATTTTATAGCTAATGCATTGTCTACGAAATGTAAGAGACTCGATATAGAATTTTATGACTCAAACATCCTTTTCTATAATAATGATAATCTTGTTTTATTCCATCGTCTATCCTTTGCAATTCTGTATAAATCGTATCAAAGGAAAGTTAACCGCGAGTTATTTCTCTTTTATTAGGAGTCATTAACCAATGTTGATCATTTCCGTAATGCGTCTAGTGGCTTAATTAGTTTCTCAACGTTTAGACCACATGTTGACCACGAGTTACCTGTCGCCATTGTTTATTTAGTAACCGCTAGAGTTACATACTATATTATTTTTGATGTAACCGTCGGCGCGAAATGAATCACATGCTTTGGAAAGAAGGGCTCTTTTCTATAGCGGCGAACGCCTCTCCGATGAAGAGATCCTCTAGGACATTATAAATGCTGAAGTAATAAAAAGATGATGTCATCCATTAAAACAGAGAATATAGACAACTTGTGACCTGAGTGGTCACGGGTCGTCTATGTGGGCAGTGATCATTTAGAGGCTCTGGTATTATTAAATATATAATTTCTTAACTTTATTTGGTTCATAAAGCAGCAGAAACCAACAGTTACGGCTGCTGCTACTTTCAAACTAACATGCACGTCACTGCCTTTAGAAACTACCATTCAGCCTTCATGACGTCGTTGTGGGCGTTCTTGTAAGTCTAGGCCTCGATAGTACCCCAGAAAAAATAGTCAAAGGGGTTGCAGTTGGGTGAGAAGGGTGGCCACAAGTTCGGCGTAAGGAACATTGTTAAGCAGCTCGGTTGTGTTAGCCTTTTAGGCATGAATGGAGTCCTACTTGTAGACACGGGACGTCCGGCGGTCATCTCATCTATCCAGGGTTTCACCTAGCTCCTCAGAATCTCCTGCTATTTCTTTTACTTTTTTGTTATCTGTCGCATTTTGCTGCAACACCCTATATATATATATATATATATATATATATATATATATAATAAAAGTTTTAAAAAGGTTTAAGGCAATTTAAGTTCCGAATCGTTGGAAGTTGTAAAGAACGAGAGCAAATAACAAAAACAAAGCAACATTGTTGTTCTTTACAACTTCCAGCGATACGGAAATTTGCATTGCATTAAACCTTTTTAAAACTTTTATTATCACTCCCAGCAATGCTTCAAGCAAACTACCAATTTCTACTATATATATATATATATATATATATATATATATATATATATATATATATATATATATATATATATATATATATAGTTTCGGAAGTTTCTCAACCATTAAAACTAAAAAAAGAAATAAATAAATAAATTATAAAAAACCCTTAAGTCCCAAATCGTTTAGTGGAAAATCACGCATGTAAGTCAGTTTAGTTTTTACAGTTATTATATTAGTTTGCTTCTAACATTATTTAAGGGATCATCAGTTGTTTCCCATGAAAAACTGTTTATATATATATATATATATATATATATATATATATATATATATATATATATATATATATAAACAAGAGTTGCACACCGAGCAATTTGGGGCCTGCTAGAACGCTGGTAACTCTCCGTCAATGTAAGGCCATTTTTCAATCGGTTAAACCACTACTGAATTAGTGTTACACATCGTATCTTCTCGAAACACCTGCTGACCTAACGCGACGGCGGAGATGAACACCATACCAAAAAAGAAGGCTTCCAGAGGTGTTTCGGGCAGTGGATGGATCGGTGGGCTAAGTGTGTGCAAGCACAAAGGATCTACTTTGAAGGGGATTAGGGTCCCAACCCCGTCACGTATTTGAAATATTTTTTTGGCCTACGGTCGGATACTTTTTAGACAGACCTCGTATATATATTTATTAATTTCATATTTATATACTCTTTATATATATATATATATATATATATATATATATATATATATATATATATATATATGAAGAGTTCGAATGAAATTTAACGCTATTATCAAAACTGCAGAACTATCACTACATAAAAGGCGGTGCATTTCAGCACTCGAAAATCATGGTTTACATAATGTTATATCAGCATAATTTTTATTCCCTTTCAATTAAAATAGCTTTTAGTCAACATCTAGAATTGATATGTTTTGTCCTTTCATTGTTTTATTTTTAAGTTTAAAGAAATCGGATTTATCGCGTTTTGCATTCGAACTGTCCATATATATATATATATATATATATATATATATATATATATATATATATATATATATAAGAAACAAGAAGATAAAGATATAAATCATATATTTAAAATAGAACCTATCATGAAAAAGATAGAGCAATTATATATGCAAGGTAAAGAATGAGAATAAAAGTTGTAAAAATACAAGATTTATTAAATCGTCAGTTTTTCAAAACAAGGGATTTATTTTTCCTCAAAACATGGCTTTTTAAAGAATGTAAACCTTATCATCAAAGGAATATAATGGATAAGTTTGTAAGAAAATTCACCAAAACTAAATTTTGAAAAGATTACACAGATAAAATATTGATTAATAAAAAATGTTCAATGTGAGAATAAGTTGAAAGTGTTCGAAGCAAGGTAATTGAATTAAATACATATGAAAAAAAGTTTACCGTAAAGGGCGTTCTTGGAAAAAATAGCAGCTGGTTCAATAGTAGTAAATCCAGATGTGATCGTAAAACACATGGAATTTAAGAAAGCAGATCAACAAAACCTAAAATACCGGCTGTCTGCTGTATATATATATATATATATATATATATATATATATATATATATATATATATATATATTAATTTTAAGTAAATAATATTAAATTATTTTTACCTACATACGTTCTCATCAGTGTAGGGATAATATTCTCAGACAGTCGCACGGTTCGAACCCCTGCCACAAAATCAACCCAGACTCCTCAAGCCGGCACCATACACATTAAGCCACTAGACATCACCACATTAAGGAAAAGAATGTAAGTTCTATTTATGCGAAGGGTGGTATATCTAGAAAGACTGGCTAAAGATTCTACGAACGTTGTCGGAATATGGCTTATAGCTACGTGTCAGTCTATTTTAACTTCCCCGGACAAGGCCCAACTTTACTCTGATTAAAGGGGATTATAACAATATTAATTTTAAGTAAATAATTATAAATAGTTTTACCCACGCACGCCAGAACAGTTTTGCACTACTTTATGCCCTTTACGAAGATTAAAATCAGAATATAATGTTACTAAACCTTATTCTTGGATCCTTATTCCAATTTCGATCAAGAACATTACATGATGTTTATTCTAGAAAATGTCTTAAATTTAAGGCTGAAAGTGTGTTAAATTGAGAAAATCTTGCTTAATTGGTGTCTAATGACTATAAGTCAAATTCAATGCAAATCTGATATATTTGCATTTTCAAGTTAAAGGTTGTGCCTTTATTTCTTTTCTTTCAACAACTACAAAAACCTCTTCAACCACCGTCTGTTATGGCAAACAACATTTTACTTGAGAGTTCAACGTTCAAACTCCGTGGCCTAACATTCACAGGTAACATGAATAAAAACAAATACAAAGAAGCCATTGCCAAGGCTGCTGCAAAAAAACTGGGATCCCTCTACCGTGCTAGAAAACTTCTCACACCTGACGGTATCCTATATCTCTACAAAGCCACCATCCGCCCATGCATAGATTATTGTTGTCAGATCTTATCTGATCTGGTACACCATCCACCTGTCTCTCCCTCTTAGACAAGGTCCAAAAAAGAGTTTCTAATCTAATAGGTCCCTCACTATCCACCATGGGCCATCCTCTGTCCCGTCGTCGCAATGTTGCATCCTTGTGCTTATTTTACAAGTACTTCAATGGAATGTTCTCCGATGAACTTGATGCTCTTATGCCTCCTCGACGTAAATACACTCGATCAACCCGACAATAAGCTAAATCCCATCCATTCACTGTGTAAGTCCCCAGATGCCGAAGAGCCTTCTACTCCAATAGATTCTTTCCTCGAGCTGCCAGTCTTTGGAACTCCTTCCCTGCTCTTTGTTTCCCCGACTGTACCGACATGCAGAAACTTAAGACTAATGTGGACAAGCATCTCGCTGCACAGCTTCAAATTCAGGAGAACACCCTAAACTTCCCCCTCATTCTCAGTAGCCCCTTACATCTACAGTGGCATCTTGCCTTGTTTCGGATGAACTAAGTTTTCAAAAAATCTCAAATTCCGACGCCTTAACCCATGTGGCCACCGTGACCAACTACATAAATCAGTAATAGTTTTAAACCTATTATACCGAGCTTGCGCAATAGGCAGCCGACGTCAACAGTGTTTAACTTATAGAGGGGCTTGCATTAAAGCTATGATTTTGATGACTGTATGATTACTACTCACTAGAGTGCTAAGCATGAATTCGGGGCGACACATAATTATAGATATTTGTGTTATATAGATACGTATACGTTTCACCATTCCGGAATCATCAGTGTAGAGATAATTTTTCAAGCCGGTCGCAGGATTCAAAACCCCGAAACAAGATTCATCTTTTTAACTCAAATTCCGACGCCCTACCCCATGCTAGCCACCGTGAACAACTACATAAATCAGTGAGAGTTTTAAACCTTATTATACCGAACTGGCGCGATAAACACCCGACATAAACAGTGTTCAACTTATGAAGGAACATGCATTAAAGCTATGATTTTGACATCTGTATCAATACTACTCACTACAGTGGCCAGCCTGTGTGTATATATATATATATATATATATATATATATATATATATATATATATATATATATATATATATATATATATATTAGAAGAATACCATACTATACTGATCGGTTGATATGTTTAGGAGTGAATCCTGCACATACAAATATACAAACATATCCAGGTACCTTACTTTATATAAAAAGATGATGATTGCTTTGCAGTGTGTTGTGGTCTTATCGCTAGGACATGGAAAGCTGAAATTTTGTAGAAATGTTCTTCTTTCTTTAGTCCATAACTTAAGTTGTATAATCTTTAATTTCACACACGTCATACTCATCATTATCATCATTATCATCATCATAACCATCATCAGTTTTACCATATAAATATATTTTGATTTCTTTGAAGTTTACTCTATGGCATAAAATAATAAGTGTTCCAGATATGCATTATTAGTAGTAACCCGTTGTTTGACGGATACTGTAGATAGTTATTTATAAAAGTAATAATTATTAAAATTATCGGTTTTACATAAGTTATTTACCTGTTTTCGTTTTGCTATTAAACTTGTGTCAACTCGAAAATGTAATGTAATAATCTCCCGCTAATGTCCAATAAACGCAAATCACTAATTAGATCAAACGCTTTCAGAGTGTTTACTCATATTTCCAATTAATTCAACCATAACTCTTAATTTAATATGAAATAATGTCAGCAAATTCGTGCCATAAACCGCCGCATAAGTAATCAAACGTAGTTCATAGCATTGATCAATGTAAGTATTCCCATAGTGTTCCTCATATTTCAGCTGACAATCATTTCCATCAAATTGACCCTAATCCTCGAGTGGCTCTTAGTCTTGATAAGTGGCGACTCTATAGTAAAAATAGTCATTAGTAGGACGCTGGATATAACATATTGAACACTAGCATGCCATCGGACTTCTACAGTTGGGAAACGTAAAAGTCATTAAAAATTAACCCGACAAAATGAAAAGTCAGCTCTGCTAATTCTCTCTCTCTCTCTCTCTCTCTCTCTCTCTCTCTCTCTCTCTCTATATATATATATATATATATATATATATATATATATATATATATATATATATATATATACGTTTTAGTAGTCGCAGGTAATAATGAAAAGAAAATAATAAAGGTTTGAAATAGTCTATTATAATTAAAAGGGAATATCGCGACAGACAGTAATACTATTTAACCCGTAGATGATGGGGAAAATTAAAAGAAAAAAGAGAGAGATATAGCGAGCAGAAAAGGGCTAATTTTGGTTTGGTTTTTATATTTTTTTAATATAAACTGGCTTTGCAAACTCACTTTTTCCTGATTCAATCAATTTAATTCGAGCTCAATGGGTGTCCCAACGAGTCACATGTTTTCTGGTATATAGAAATATATCTAATATATATATATATATATATATATATATATATATATATATATATATATATATATATATACAACAAAAGATATAAGAGGCAACTAATATCTTTAATTAGTGAACATCCGCATAAAAATAAAACTCAATATACTGGATAGAGCATTAATAGCAATAGCTGAAGTGAAAGAATAGAATAAGGTGCGAATCAAATGTTATTACAGTTCAATGTTCAGGCAAAGTTCTTTAAAGTCCTTAACTCATGAGTTTTCAAAGAAAATCTTCTCCTCGGAGGACCATTTCCGCAATGACGTTACTGCAGGTAATAAAAATTAAACTTTGAAAATATATAAAAAAATATATATAAAAATATATAAAAGTATATATAACATCAAATATATCGGCCCAAAACATACTTTATTGTAAACCTATACAGTTCATCCACGTCAACAAGTGTAAAATAGCTCCAGGCAAGATGTCAAAGAGGTTGATTAAGAAATAATCCAAATGGTGAATGGTGGTCCAAAATGCAAAAGGTTATCTAGGCGGGAAATTCGTTTTCTATCGATGCAGTAGATAGCAGTGAAAAGTATATATATATATATATATATATATATATATATATATATATATATAGTGAATGCTTTTATTCGAACATGTACAAGGTCTGCTACACTGGCATGTCGATGTTATCGATCTACATGCCAGTGTAGCAGACCTTGTACATGTTCGAATAAAAGAATTCACAAAACAGCTCTATATCTTTATTGAGCACTCTTTTGTAAGCCCGGTTTGATTCCCTTTGGATGTCTACCCTGTGGAGGTTTACTCTACCTGGATTACTATATATATATATATATATATATATATATATATATATATATTTGAGAGCTATACTTTCTATGATAGGTTCAGCCCAGCATGAATTAGGAAAATGGTTAGCCGAGATCCTCACACCGGTTCTGGAGATATACTCTGGATTCTGCATTCCTGACTCGTTTCGATGTGCAGAATTTATGCGTGAACTTAGGTGTTCTTCGAATACCAGGTACCTTTGTTCCTATAATATATCTAGTTTGTTCACTAATGTGCCTCTCGATGAAACTATCGGGATTTGTTCCGATAGTCTCTATCGTAGTTCCCTCGCTAAGCCCCCTTTTCCTTAACATATATTTCTAGAACTCATGGGTTTAGCCACTAAATCTGTTGAATTCAGCTTTGATGGGAATATGTCTCGACAAACTGATGGGATAGCAATGGGTAGACCTTTGGGCCCAGTTCTGGCAAACATTTTTGTTGGATTTCAAGAGCAACTGTTATTTGATCGGTTGCCTAAACCGATGTGCTATTTCCGTTATGTGGATGATATTTTTTCTATATTTACATCCCGTACGGAGGCTGAGGGGTTCTTACGACATTTAAATATATATATATATATATATATATATATATATATATATATATATATATATATATATATATATATAAGAGAGAGCCTATATTCAACTGTATGTGTATTTGACCCCGTCCATAAACGAAAGCACTCTAGTTAAGTAAGTTATTTAATTTCAGTTTATTCTAGGGGAAATATTTCGGAGAATTATGATGAAGCTTAGCTCGACAAAAGCCAAGTCTATATTATTTTAATGCTTTGAAATCGGGGCGGTTTATTTCATGGGACGCTGTTTTGTTTTTAATCAACAGTAGCAATTAGATGAAGACAGAATGAAAGCGTTAGAGAGAGTACATTCGTATTTTGCTTCTTATCTCAGATTGTTCATTGTTGCTATAGAATTAGGTATTAATAAGTCATGTTTTTTTTTAGTTTTGTGGGATGTCTTTACTTTTATTCATCACAAATAATGCACATTGTCACAGAGACGTTAGTGAAGCGTTGGGCAGCTATATGTTTGTTCACATTCCATTTAGAATTCTGCATATTGGTACAATCGGAGAAACATGGGGCAGGAAGGGAATTCCAAAGGCAAGCGGTTCGAGGAAAGTAGCTCTCAGAGTAGAAAGTTTTCTTAGCATCCGGGGACTTCTATAGTGAGGAAGTTTGAACTTGTTGCTAATCGGGTTTTCCGGAAGTATTTGCGTTGAGGTAGTAAGTTCGTCGGAGCACATTCCGTGGTAGTACTTGTAAAACAAGCACAAAGATGAAACATTGCAGTGATTGGACAGGTGTGTGAGCTTGGGAGACAGTGCGGAACCACTTAGGTTAGAAATTGTTTCTTGCACCTTGTCCACAATAGGGAGACGAGTTGTTGGTGCACCATCTCAGATGTGGCAGCAATACTCCACGCACGTGCGAATGGTGGCTTCATAGAGATATAGGATTCTATCAGGTGTGAGAATTTTACTAGTCCGATAGAGGAAGATCACCTACTTTGCAGCAGACTTGGCAGTGTCGTCTATGTATTTGTTCCAATTCATGTTGCAGGTGAATGTTAGATCAAGGAGTTTGAACGTTGAACTCTCGGGAAGGGTATAATCGGCCATGCCAATCGGTGATTGGAAAGGTTTCTTATAATTGTTAAAAGAAAGGAGCTTTGTCTTGGTAGCATTCAATGTAACTATCCATTTATGGCCCCATTATATTACAGACTGAAGGTCATTTTCTCAGGATTTAGACATTGCCTTGGATATGTATGTGTTGGATATACCTACATGTTTAGAATAGAGCGTCGACTCTTCAGTAAATATACATATCTTGGACGGGATATAATCAGAGAGGTCGTTTATAAAGATCATGAATAACAAAAGTCGAAGTATCGACCCCTGAAGAACACCTTCTCCCACGGTAGTCATCCATACAGAAAGTCGGATGAATTGTCACTATCGCGCTTAGATCTATTATCATTACCACTCATTTTCGCCGGGAATTCTTCTTCATCGAACACATATGTCGTAGTACCGTCATTATTTTATATTTCGATCTTGCTATTAATTTTGTATTGTTTTGTCGGAATATGATCATGCAAACATGGAAAATTTGATTTCCTTATGCTTAATGCCTAGGCTGCATATGTTAATTGAGATTCTACAATCCCGTTTATTCTATAATAATATTTTTCTAGAATCATGGTTATTTTTATTCTATAAACACGTTTTATCCTATAATCGCATTTATTTTATAATCTCATGCATTCTATAATAACGTTGATTCTATAATCCCATTTATTCTCACATGAATTTCACAATCACTTTTTCTATAAACACATTTATTCTATAAACACATTTATTCTATAATCATGTGTATTCTATAATTATGTGCCCCATAAAGCAACGTAAGCTGTTGTGTTTACGCATACGTTACAACCGCAATTGTTCTATAATCACATTTATTTTACAATCACGTTTTTTATAATCGCATTTATTGTGTAATCACATTTATTCTATAGTCACGTTACTTTTATAATCACATTTATTCTATAATCACGTTTATTCCATAATAACGTTTGTTCCATAATCACGTTTATTCTATAATCACGTTTATTCTATAATCACGTTTATTCCATAATCACGTATATTCTATAATCACGTTTATTCGATAATCATATTTATTCCTTAATCACATTTATTCTACAATCACGTTTTTTCCAAAATCACGTTTTTTCTATAAAAACGTTTATTCTATAATATTATATTTTTCTATAATCACGTTTATTCTATAATCACGTTTGTTCTATAATAACGTTAATTCTATAATAACGTTAATTCTATAATCACGTTTATTCTATAATCACGTTTATTCTATAATCACGTTTATTCTATAATCACATTTATTCTACAATCACGTTTATTCCATAATCACGTTTATCCTATAATCACGTTTATTCTATAATCACGTTTATTCTATAATCACGTTTATTCTATAATCACGTTAATTCTATACTCACGTTTATTCTATAATCATAGTTATTCTACAATCACGTTTTTTCCATAATCACGTTAATTCTATAATCACGTTTATTCTATAATCACGGTTATTCCATAATCACGTTTATCCTATAATCACGTTTATTCTATAATCACGTTTATTCTATAATCACTTTAATTCTATAATCACCTTTATTCTATAATCACGTTTATTCTATAATCACGTTTATTCTATAATCACGTTAATTCTATAATCACGTTTATTCTATAATCATAGTTATTCTACAATCACGTTTATTCCATAATCACGTGTATTCTATTATCACGTTTCTTCTATAATTACGTTTATTCTATAATCACGTTTATTCTATAATCACATTTATTCTATAATCACGTTTATTCTATAATCACATTTATTCTATAATCACATTTATTCTATAATTACATTTATTCTATAATCACGTTTATTCTATAATCATATTTTTCTATAATCACGTTTATTCTATAATCCCGTAATTCTATAATCACATTTATTCTATAATCACGTTTATTCTATAATCACATTTATTCTATAATCACGTTTATTCTATAATCATATTTTTCTATAATCACGTAATTCTATAATCACATTTATTCTATAATCACATTTATTCTATAATTACATTTATTCTATAATCACGTTTATTCTATAATCATATTTTTCTATAATCACGTAATTCTATAATCACATTTATTCTATAATCACATTTATTCTATAATCACATTTATTCTATAATCATATTTTTCTATAATCACGTACATTTTATAATCACATTTATTCTATAATCACGTTTATTCTATAATCACATTTATTCTATAATCACATTGATTCTATAATCACGTTTATTCTATAATAACATTTGTTGCTTTTAATCAAACACTAGAAACGCTCAACTTAACCGGATTTAGAAACACAACTTTATTCAATCTTAATCCGATGTTTCTTGATACCAATATTTTATCGTGTTATTACCGCTGTTGCATCCCTGACCTAATGACAAAGGATACTCATAACTGTATCAGCTATCATGAACACGTATTATTTATTACCTTGAAACGAAGAGATTTAATTATTTACGAGACATAGAATATAACAATACTTTCAAAAGTATCTAAGATTTGGCTTGTTATAAATCATAGATTCATGTGAAATAGTTTTCGAAAGGAGTATACTTTCTGGATGTACCTCGGGTTACAATCTCCCTGTTGTGATGAATTTTGTATTTCTTCTTCAACGATTTGAACAACTTCCCTATCTGTAGATGGTTTCCCCGCGGAAACTATTTTCGATGAGATTAAATTTATTTGCATTTTTATGATGTATTTTTCTCTAAAAACTCTAATGCTAAAGGATTATTCAAAAAAAAGAAAGAAACCTTATCTAAAAAGTAATACAAGTAAACACAAGATTTAGAAAAGATCACATCAATAACAAAGCAAAAAAGATGTGTGTATATATATATATATATATATATATATATATATATATATATATATATATATATATATATATATGTCAAGTTAGTAAAAAAGTCTATAAAAGTCCTCGATCGTAGGCCATTAAAGAGCTAATATTAATTATTTTATTTAAATACAACATTACTGGTGGTGATATCCAGGTTTCGTCTATCTGGTCATCTTGGAATGAGGAAATGTTCTTACTCCAGATAGAGTTATCAGTCATGTTTAAAACGAAATGTCTAAAACTGGAAGTTAACGGTGTAGATTGTTGAGTCTCAATTTTTTACAAGCTGATCGCCATTTGAGAGAGAGTGAGAGAGAGAGTGGGGGTGAACGACAGGAAATATTAGTCTCAAAACGAATAAAATAAATTCCCCAAACAGAACAGTTTTGCACCACTTTTATGTCTTGAACTGTTCTAACGTCCACGGACAGATCACTACTGCTGGTAGCTTATTCCACTGCCTAGCGACCCTCCGACAATTCAGCCGAAATAGTCGTAGGTACAGCTTCTATGATATTTCACGAAGCTATTGCGGCGGAGTTAGTGTGAATAAGAGGTCACGCGGCACATTGTAGTTTCCGCACATGATGTTATAGACGAGGACGAGGTTGCCACGCCGCCGCCTACAACCCCAGCGATACATGTTGATGACCACTAGTCGTTGTTTATAGAAATTAGTGTGAAGCCCGTTGACCATCCACGTTGCCTTTGCCTACTGTTTTTATACTACTAATTTGAGATGTGTTTTTACAGCTATGTAAAGATTATGACTTTGTAAAGACATTGAAGTATGCTGAACAAACACAATATTACATTTGGATAAAAAGTAAAAAGAGATTGAATCGTTGCAAGCGAGCTATTTGATCGTTGGAGCTCATGAGAATGACCCGGTTTGGAAAGTTCTAGCTATTGGCATGATTATACAATCAGATCCAACGCTTGAGAGTGTTAGTTCTAACGTCATCCCAATATATAAAAATAGTTGATGTTATTCTATGCACGACTTTCACGGATGCTTGTGTTACCTGGAGGATTTTGAAGAATTTGTCAGTCACCAGCAAATATGACATGCCTCTCTGCCATACTGTTTTTAATATGTTCTCAGTAAATTCAGCATAAACTTTCTGTGATATTCAAAATAACATAGTCAGTAGATTATTTATATGTGAGTAGTAGTAGTAGTAGCAGTAGCAGTAGTAGTAGTAGTAGTAGTATGCAAATATATCGATGGACTCTCTCCCGTCGATGTTCGACGTATGAGTGCCTCGCCAGGGACGGCTCGCTCGTGAATTTATGATTGCAAGAGTTACGCAATCCCCAATAACCGCTCTCCTGAGTCGGCTTGATTCCAATAGCAAGTAGTAATACAGGACGACTGGAAACAATGCCCAGATAAGCAGAGAGCACACATACAGCACCTGGTATTCCCAAATGGTCACCCATTTAGTACTGGCCAGGCTCGACGCCGCTTAACTTCGGTGATCTAACGGGAACCAGTCTGTCAACGTGATTGTGCCGTATATATGCAAATATATATATGGCAAATACGCTACATTTTTATATATATAAAAATATATATATATATATATTTATATATGTATGTATGTATATATATATATATATATATATATATATATATATATATATATATATATATATATATATATATATATATATATATATATATATATATAAAGAGAGTTGAGATCAACAAAATTAGAACATTATCTGTTTTAGTTCCAAGAATTCAAACACAACGATTATTTGGCGTACGATAATTTATATGAAAATTTTTAAAATATTTATTTTGTATTTATAGTACTCCAAACCGGCAATCCCTCAGTTCCCTTTACAACACTACATACAGAAGTCAGAAAAAATCATCAGATTTCTGTATTATTTTTTTAAAAAAACATATATTCAAACAATATTGAAAAAATAGCCTCCCATTATGCAACAATATATTACTCGATCAGTCAGTTAAAAAAGACAATATTAATAGAAATACATTAGAAACCGCAAACTAAACATTCAAATATTTTAGATATAGAAGTGAACAAGACGAAATAAATATAATAATAATAATAATAATAATAATAATAATAATAATAATAATAATAATAATGATAATAAAGCATAAAAATATATATAAAAAGATATATATATAATATATATATATTTATAAAATATATATATATATATATATATATATATATATATAAATATATCAAATAATAAAATTATAAAACTATGAAATTTAGGAAAATAATGATAAAATATCAATAAAATTAAATTAATTTAAAATTAAGATTAAAATGAATAAATAAAAGGATAAAATATAATTTTAATAATTATAGAGAATAAAATATGATAAAATAATGAAATATAATAAAATCTAATGAAATATAATATAGTATAATAAGACAAAACAAGAATAAGGGCATGAGAATAAAGCTAAGAATAGCAGTATTGATAAATGAATAAATTAAACAATAAATAACATTTTATTTTAAAACAAACGAGATGGAGTAGATGTTAAAATATTGGAAAAAAATAATCTCAAGATAGAAAATCTATAATAGAAAATATAGATGTATATAGAGAAATAAAGATACTACTTGAAAATATGATTATAATAATAAAATGTATACTATAATTAAAAAAACACTTAAAATATTAATGATGATAATTAGAAGAATAAGAAAAAATTCAAAATTCAAAGTAGAGAAACACACAAAATAGAAAAATACAGAATAGAACAACAATTATTTAAGTAAAATTAATAGAAATAGAAAAAATAAATAAATAATAAGTAAAAAAATAACAATAATTAAAAAAATAAGAAGAAATGAAAATATTAATTTTATAAGACAAAATAATAAGAAAAAATAATAAGAAAATTGAATTAAAATAATTAAAATAATTCAAAGGTAATAAATAAATTTTTACAAAATATACAAATAAAAAACTTGAAACACACTTATACACAAATACATATATGATGGACTCTCAGAGAGCACATACAGCACCTGGTATTCCTAAATGGTCACCCATTTAGTACTGGGCAGGCTCGATGTCGCTTAACCGGTGTGTCAACGTGATTGTGCCGTATACGTATATATACATATACATATTACATATATTTAACAGGCTTCAGTTTTCATATATATATATATATATATATATATATATATATATATATATATACATACACTTGCCAACAAAGATATGCATATATATATATATATATATATATATATATATATATATATATATATATATATATATATATATATGAAAACCGAAGCCTGTTAAAAACAAAACAATTATTTTATATATATATATATATATATATATATATATATATATATATATATATATATATATATAATACTGTGTCACATTCCGAAACACGGTGTTCTTTATCTTACAAAAAGATCAGCTTTAAAATGTTATCTAGTTACTTGCAACTACAGTCGTAAATCCTAAAATACTATAAAATTAACAAACTCAAAGTAACAATAGTCTGTATCTGCACTCCATAATAAAAGACATGTGTTTTCTTCTAACTCGAAACTCTGTAATTGCATAACGCAATAGATATTGAAAAGATAGCTTCTCCACAAATGTAGGAAAATGTGTATTTCCATTTCGGATAGACTGCCTTGTTCCCTGAAAAAAACCTCAATTAAAATTTATATTAAAAAATTATGTTGGCCAAAAGTGAGCAATCCCCAAGTAATTTGGAATCAAATATTCACTGTATGTAATTATGTTAGATAGTTAACTTTTGTTTCATTTTACTTCAGTCGAAGTTCTCAGAAATAAAGGGACCCCTTCTTGGGGTTAACACTTGACTTCTATATGAGATACATTAATATTCGAGTATTGAATTAAAGTTCTCCTTTACCTGTCAAACGTTGAGTTATAAAGGAGTTAAGAACTTTAATGTTTCTCCCCGATTAACCAGTTACCTATGTTATAGTATATCTTTATTGTGCTGCTTTTGTCTTACCCGGTTCCAATACAATAATTTATCTAGTCTGGTAAAGTTTCTAGTTAAGTGTTGTTACTAGGTAATAATACTTTGAGCAGGTGCACCATTCCTCGTATGAGCCAGTGTCTAGCCATGTGAAAGGGATTTTATTTTGGCTTCGAATACTATGTTATTTTGAATATTTGGTCAGGGTTTACTTGTGGGGGGAAGTGTCCTCATGTCAGGTTGACAAACCCTTGTACAGAGAGACCGAAGACACTTGAGGATGGTGCCTAGTAGGTAATTCAAACTCGCCTGAGATTTCTCTTTTTGTTTAATTTTACTTCAGTGGAAGTTCTCAGAAATCAATGAGCCCCTTCCTAGGGCTTACACTTAATCTCTATATGAGATACATAGATATTCGAATGTTTCATTAAAATCTTCCTTTACCTTTCAAGCGTTGATTTTGTAAAAGAGTTTAGAAAATTAATTTCCTCTCCCCAATTGACCAGTTGATTATGTTATAGTATATATTTCTTTTAGTTTCTATGTCTTACCGGATTCTAGAACAAGAATTCATCTGGTCTGCTGGAGTATCCAACTAAGTACTGTTACTTGGGGTAACGTAACTAGGAGAAGGTGCAACACTCCTCGTATAGGCGTGTAACCAAACCGATGGGATCTTATTTGGGCTTCGAATACTACGTTATTTTTAATATTTGGACAGGGTGTACTTGTAGGGTAAAGTTTCCTTGTGTCAGGTTATCCCGACAAACCCTTTTACAGAGATAGCGAAGACACTCGAAGATTGTGTCTAGTAGATAATTCAAACTCTCCACATCTTTTTAGATATATATGTGTGTATGTGTGCGTGTGTATGTGTATTCCTGAAAGATGACTTTTAAATAGAAGGATTCAGATTCAGAAAACCTTATATATATATATATATATATATATATATATATATATATATATATATATATATATATATATATTTATATATATATATATATATATATATATAAGTGTGTAGGCCCACTAGTTTTTATTATGAGAGGGGGTGAACTTTGTCGAGCTCGGTGCAGGTCACGCTGATACGCACCGAAGGGAACCGTTGTGAGTCAAATCATGTTTTGAAAGACCATAACAAAGTTTCAAAAGTCGACGCCGGAACAGACAACATCGGGTCAGAAAAGGTCAGAAAACATGAGTGAACAAAAATGTTTTGCATGACTGTCCCACGTATACATCTGTGACGTCACTCCTTCGTTAGGAGAAACTAAGGTTTGAAAATGAGTAACTATTTTAGGAGCGAGCGGGACGGTCGACTTATCAGAAGTGCTCAGAAAGTGGGAGCAGGGAATCGAAAATTTAATCGCTCGTCGTCATGGTTGGATCTCTTGGAGATCAAACAGCAATTTCCCGTGCATCGTCGTATTTCCCCAGCGAGAAGAATGAAGGAGTGAATCGAGGAACGAATGGAAGAAAACCCCCACAACGAAATGGAATAAAAGATAGAATCTCTCTGAGGAAAAATTGTCTCCGCGTTTTTTCTGCCTGTCATAAAGTTTGTATCCACAGATACCAATCACGGCCAAAGAGACACAACGAACCGACGGCACCAACAGCGATCACGACCAGACGACGAAAGAAAACGTAAGGTAACTTTTTTGTGCATAACATTTTGGGTCCTAATCTGTAAAACGAAAAGAACTAAAAAAACAGGAAGGAAAAGTGCACCATGCTTTATTCGATATGCTAACGGACAATGTTTAAAATCTATAAAGTGTTTAAATGAGATACAATGTTTAAGGTAAAATGGTTAATGAACAATGTTGTATAAGAAAAGAGTTTAAAAGAGAACTATGTTTAAAATGCGTAATTTGAAATGTTTTAACGAGAAAAGAATTTAAGAAAATGTGTTTAACGATAATTGTTGAAAACGGACCGACAGTTTAAAGGCCCGAAGGTGCGATAACATCGCCCTAAGGAAATGTCGCTTGAGAGTGCCTTACAGAAAAAAGTGTTCCGAAGGTTTGAAAACGCTTTCATAATCTTTTCATAAACTTCTGTATTGTTTTCGGTTACGAGAAGATTAATTCACAAGCGTTATGCAACAAATCCTCTTTTTGGTGGCTATACAGCATATATATATATATATATATATATATATATATATATATATATATATATATATATATATATATATATGTATGTATGTATGTATATATATATATGCGAATTGACCTGTGTCCTGGCCTTGCCCGAGAAAGTAGATCAACTGAAGAAATTACATGCCCAACCTTGTACAATTGAATTATTTGCTCCTTATGATTATCCGGCGCGAACACTGACCCCACAATGTTAAATGCAGATACCAAGCTTAAATAAACAATTAAACGATTTTCTTGAAACTGCTTATTTCCTGGTTGTCAACTTCCCTTTCGAGAGCAAACTGCTCTTATTCAAGCGTTGAAACAGTAAATATATACCAGTCTGAACAAATGCTCCCGATGAAAATAGTAAGGGGGCATTATGAAAGGAGAGAATAATAAATAAATGAAAAGGTAAATTCGCATGTATGTACGAAAAAAAAGCTATTCTGACCCGTAGAATCGTTTCGTAGTTTCCTTTCGTGTTGTGTTAGTGAAATGCCGAAACAGATTTGCATATGAAGCTTTTATGTACTGGTAGCACTTTTTTATGCCCGCCAATGTCCGTCATCAGCCACATACAAGAATTTGTCTTACGTGACTCAACCAAACGATCGCAACCATTTCAAATTAAGGAAATTCGTTTGCCTTGAATATTAAAAAAAGATATTTGTACGTCTACTCTGAATATTGCCGACTTTACCATAAATGTGTTACTATACTTTATCTTTTCTTTCCTCGGTCAGTGAAGAAAAATCCTTCTAAACTGCGGCAATTTTGAGTGCCCCTGTTTGGGGAGATTGATTTTCCCGATATTAAAAACCGACCCAGTGTATAACTCTGCCCTCGATTCAAATATTTGCCGATGTTACAATATATTTTCATTTGAATTAATTCTTATTTTTATTTTATAGCTATACAAGCTGATAAATATGTTGTGCTATTTAAACACACGCTCTGTGGCGATGCTACACGTCGTCTGTTCTGAGCTCTGCCATAGAAGAAATCTGAGGAAATTCGCAAAGAGGTGTTCTTTCCGAAAAGTAAAAAAACATTTATGTGAAACAAATAATTGTATAAATATATTAATGTCTGAAATGAAGTATCTGTATAACTTATTAAAAGACTTATAATGCCAAATTTAGTATATAATATATATATAATGCCAAATTTAGTATATTGCAAATCCTTGTTTAGTAACGAAAACAATGGCGATGTAAAAAAAAGCCAAGGGAGATAATTGAAAAATAATAAACAAATAAATCGAAACAACTAGGCTGTGACGTATTTGCGCTCTGTTGTGATATTACACGTCATCTGTTCTGTGCTCTGTCAGGGAAGGAGACATCCTTTTAGACTGAGGCAATTCGCACAGAGGTTTTATTTTTCAGTAAATTACGAACAATATCGAAAAATGATCGAAGAAGACATGAATATTGTTATGCAAGCATGTTTTATCCGTGTAGGATGATTTCTACTTCAATGACCGAGGACAGAAAAGATGAAGGAAATGCAAACTAAAAATAAACCGAAAAGGGAAAAACACAGCAAAATTGTTAAAATTAAAATCGATGGCAGAGTTAGAGGCGAGCAGCGGTGAGTATGGAAAGTGATGCCGGTTAAAATAAATTGATATTTCGTATGAAATCTGAAAGAAAAATACTTATGAAATGAATGAATATGCTAATGTAAATATACCAGAAGCTCATACTGCTGGCATACTTACATTAGCATATTTATTCATTGCATAAGTAGTTTTCAATCCATTTTGTGTTAAATAAATAATTGTATAAATTATGTTTTGTGTAGGTGGCGAATATTGCTTGTTTAGAGTAAATCGCTCACTATTCAAATTGTTGCAGCAAGCAATTTATTTGATTTAATTGCAAAGCGTCTTCGTTTTTTTAAACAAACAGAACAAGAGTAAAAAAGGAAGAAAGAAGTATATATTTGTTTTTCACATCACTTGTTTACAGTAATAAAAATAAAATAAATAAATCGCATGGTTTAGATATAGTTCCAGAAAACCTGCTGCTACTGACAGGAGAATGTGTGAAGGCGAGTCATTGGCGCCA
The DNA here is from genome assembly GCA_963556195.1 of Sepiola atlantica. Taxonomy (NCBI): domain Eukaryota; kingdom Metazoa; phylum Mollusca; class Cephalopoda; order Sepiida; family Sepiolidae; genus Sepiola; species Sepiola atlantica. The sequence continues at coordinate 116,224,808 of OY744526.1, forward strand.
TAACCAGTTGCTTTGGGTAGGTGAAGCTCGTCAGCCCCGGAAGGCAGTTCACATAGGGGAAGGTAAACCCTGAATTTTAATCTACACTGTTATGTTGAATACTTACCCATTTGGAAAAGCTTCAGAAGAAAACCTCGAGGAAAATCCGGAGTGAAGCAGAGAAGACAGTTCGACGTTGCCTACAACTTCGTTCTACCAGCTCCTGCGACGGTGTTGGTGCTAAACTGTAACAACCTTGCTGTTCATTTGGATCCATCAGCGACGTGGAGAGGGGGGACGTTCTACGTGATCAAAAGCCTGTCCTCCATGTCATACTGCCCAGACTAGCATCCAACAACACTTAACCAACAAACCAGCCAGTTAGGTAACGTCCCGCCACAGCCTGTTGACTGCATTGGTGCATGGGGATTCGTAGACATCCGACATGCAGACTGAAAATACCACACCAAGCAACAAAATATAACAGCATAGGAAATCAGCTCTGAAACTGGGATGTTGGAACGTTCGGACAATGACGACCGGCTTTTCTGAAAATCATCAGTACACTGGTGACTCTATGAAGACAGCTGTCATAAACGACTAGCTCAAGAGACTGAATATAGACATAGTCACCATTCAGGAAATGCGCATCGCAGACTCTGGCACACTGACCGGCACTTTCTATTGGCATGGGAAAGGCTTTGATGAGACAAGGTAGCATGGAGTCGGCTTCGCAGTAAGGAACAACCTGCTGCGTATGATAGAACCAGACAACAATGGCACAGAATGACCCCTCACTCTTCGCCTCGACATCACCGACAACTCACTCACCCATGTCAGTGTGTATTCCCAAACAACAAGAAACTCATTCTTTGCGTTCGAGAAGCTCGCATCTACCATCAGCAGCATCCCCAGCAATGAACAACTGGTTCTCCTGGGTGACTTTAATTTCAGAGTGGGCACAGATCATAATGCGTAACCCTACTATCTGGGACAGTTTGTGGTAGACAGAATTAATATGAACGGCCAACGACTGCTAGATTTTGAACGTTCATCGCCAAATCCTACTTCAGCTCTAAGCCTCAACACATGATCTCTTGGCGACACCGACGCACAAAGCACTGGCTTCAGCTGGACTTCATCTTGGTCATACGCTCCTACCACAGCGCAGATTGCGACACAGATAACTCCTTGATCTGCCGGGAGATAAGGCTAACACCGAAGAGGTTCCACCGCTTCAAGAAACAGGGGGGGTTGCTCTGCATAGATGTCAGATGATGTCTCAACTAGAACATGTGGAAAAGTTTGCAGAACATTCGACAGTAAACTGCGGTCCTTGCGGCCTGGAGATTCTGGAGAAATGAGAAACGCTGCGAGACATCATGTGCTTCATTGCCCTGGTCACTTATGGGAAGAGGACCTTCAAGACTTACGACTGGTGTGAGACCAAGTCCACCGAGATGACCATCATCATAAGTCAAGCGCGCCGCACTTGCTGAATACAAGCGGTTATCCAGCAGGAGAAACTCACAGATTCTCAGGACGGCCATGAACAAGGCTCACCAGACTGTTAGACGCTGCGCCAACAAGTACTGAATAAAGCTCACCAAGAAATCCAGACAGCCGCCAATACAGGCAACATCGGAAGGATGTATGATGGCATCAGGAAAGCGCTTGGTCCAGTCCATAGTAAGACGGCTCCCCTCAAACCCTTCACTGGTGAAGTGATCACAGGCAAGGTTATGCAAATGGAGAGATGGGTGGAACACTACTCCAACCTCTACTTCAGGCAGAAAACTGTGTCTCCTCAGTTCTTGAAGCTGTTGATCATCTACTAATTATGGGAGATCTGGATGAAGAGCTTATCGCGGCGTAACTGAGCAAGGCCATTGACGGTTTGGCCTCAGGCAAGACCCCAGGTAGCAATGAGATTCCCCAGATTTGATCAAGCACTCTTCTGCTTCCGCTGCACAACGTTCTCTGTCAGTATTGGCAAGAAGGAGTTATACCACAGGACATGAGGGACGTCAAGATCATTACCCTTCTACAAGAAGAAAGGTGAGAGAAGCGACTGTAACAGATATAGAGGCATCTCCCTACTCAGCATTGTCGCAGCCTTGTGCCTAACTCCTGGAGAGGAGTAAATCAGTACTAAGCATTGTTGCAAAATCTTGGCTCGGGTCCTTCTGATCTGTCTGTAGAAGCTGTCAGAACGTGTCTATCCTAAATCAGAGTGCGGGTTCTGAGCGGAAAGATTAACGATAAACATAGTTTTCTCCCTCCGCCAACTCCAAGAGAAATAGAGGGAACAGCATATGTCCCTATGCGTCGCCTTCATAGGTCTTACCAAGGCGTTTGACCTTGTCAGCAGAGACAGCCTGTTCAAGATCCCCTCGAAGATTGGCCGTCCAATGAAGCTGCAGCGCATAATAGAGTCCGTCCACACTAACATGAAGGTGATAGTCCAGTTGCAGGAGCTCCACCAAACCGTTTAGTACCTGCAGTGGAGTAAAGCAAGGGTGTGTTCTTGCTCCAACACTTTTCAGGATCTTCTTCGCCGTCACCCCGAAACACGCATGTTGCTCTGCAACCGAGGGAATCTATTTATGTATCAGATCAGACGGCAGACTATTCAACCTTGCCCGCCTCCGAGCTAGAACAAAGGTACGTGAAGTTCACATGAGAAACATGATGTTTGCCGACGACACATACCCAGCAGGAACTACAGGCACTATTGGGCCGCTTCTCACAGGCCTGCAACGATGTGGGCTTACCATCAGCTTGAATAAGTCAAAGGCCCTGGTACAAGACACAAAAATACCATTATTAATGATTATGAACTCGATGTGGTTCACTAGTCCACATACCTTGGCTCTACCATAACTGATAACCTCCCCCTTAAAATTGACAAGAGGATCGGGAAAGCAGTTACACTTAATCGTCTACATTCCAGAGTGTGAAAGAACCGCAAGCTTACAGTGAAGACTAAGATGGCAGTGTACAACGCCTGCATCATCAGCACACTGCTGTACGGAAGCGAGTCGTCGGCCACTTACGCCAGACATGGGGCAGCGACTCAACACCTTCCACCTGCGAAACCTCCGCCGCATCCTTGGCTTATCTTTGCAGGATAAGGTGTTCAACATAAAGGTCCTATTCCACATGTCCACCGTATGGAGGATGGGCGCATTCCGTAGAATATCCTGTATTGAGCGCTAGTGTCTGGAAGGTGGTCCACTGGCTGCCCCCAACTCCGATACAAGGACGTTGTGAGGCTAGACATGAAGGCGATCGACATTGACATTGTGTCTTTGGAGAGCATTTCAGATCATCGCTCAAGAGTGAAAGGAAGCCTGAACTAACATTTGAAAGCAGGGGAGGTGAAGCTGATAAACGTTGCTGCAGTAAAGTGCGCACGCAGAAAGGGGGGAGGGCATTTATGTCAACAGTCCAGAGACCACATATGTTTATAACCTTTGCGACAGTAAGTAACTGTAATGAAGAATTAATAGGAAAAGTTTACCGAATTAGGCGTCTGGGGTCTTAGCGGGCATGTTTTTTTTCTCAGAAATCGGAATGGGAATCGTTCGTTAAAAAATGTAAACTTACCTTCTGGAATGAACGAGTGCTAAGCATATAATCTGTAGTCGTTTGATGTATCTGTAGTGCCTCGAAACTGATATAAATGTTTATTACGTAAATAGTGTGATCTATAAAATGCGATATGAATTGAAGCAAATAGCAGTAAATATGTATAGCAGTAATAAAAAGGCGTGAATGTTATTATTCTAGAATGAACAGTTGTCTGTATCGTGTGTATACCATTGAAAACATGTAGGTGGTGATTCCGGTGGAGGGATTAGTAGAAAATAAGAAGTAAGTGAAAGTGGTAGCTACTACTTTTTGGCAGTATTTGGGGGAGGGGAGTCAGGTATTCCAAATAAAATATAGAAAATAGTTAATGAAGAATAAATGAAGTCAAAATTTCTGGAAACACATATGATAAATGTTTAAGAGGTGTGGTACGTCTGTGAAGCTTTTTTGCTATTTTGTTTGAATGTAGACGAGAAAATCGACACTCTTTTATTATATATATATATATATATATATATATATATATGTGTGTGTGTGTGTGTGTGTGTGTGTGTGTGTGTGTGTATTCCATCTAGCTTTCTAGGTCTCTCTCTCTCTCTCTCTAAAATAGCTTCCCCTTTCTAAATTTCTTCTTTGTTTTCAACCCCCTCCATGTATTAATCCTCAATCACTTCTAGCGTGATGTCAATGGGAAAGAGTTCATTCTAAATGATAAGTAAATATGGTTCCCTTACTCCGATTCCTGCTTTTTCGCATTTTCAAATAAATATGTCTTCAATGTCGATTTTTTCTGATGCTCCCACAAGTTGCTATACTTTGTAGTCGTTTTTTTCTTGTTCAGTTGTGGAAAAAGGTTTATTAATCAAGGTCTCGTTCTCATCGGCTAATTTAAACGACATATTTAAATGCAATTATTCAGGATTTCGAAGAATCTAAAAATAAAAAAAAGAAAAGAAAAAAAAGAAAGTCCCTCCTCCACTATTTATTCTTGTATGTTATACTATGAGAGGGAGCGTATATCAAAATTCCCTATATAAGAACCCGTCGTCTGATTTCTGCATTCGTATTGGATACTAACCCCTGTGCTAAGATTAGACATTTCAAATTGTTTGCGCTCAACTCCAGCAAGTTGAAATCATCGCAGTGTGTATTAACAACTCTAGCGAAAGTAGTGTAGTCTTCGTCTTATTTCCTTATGAGATGCATACATTTCTATCTTTTGTTAGAAAGAAACGTTTTAGGGCTAAACAATTTAGTTAATATGTGTACCGCTTCAACAAATGTAAGGTTGCAGGTTTTGTGTGACAGCATATAATTAACGAATTTGGTATGTTCAACTGTATCCAACTTTCTTAATAGAAGAAAAAACTTTTTTTAATCGTTCAAATTCGCACTGTCTGTATTATAAAGATCTTAGTATCGTCTACAATACAAAGAAAACGTAATTTTGGTTTTAGACTCGTATTGATAGATCTCCAAATAACGTTTTATCATAAAATACTTTCATCTTAAACATTTTGACTTTTATTCGATCATTCGTACATTTTTTCTGTTCTTGTTGAGTATGAAGAAACATTTCCTCAATTGTTTTCATTTGCTCCATTATTTTCTTGAAATTTCTCTCCTAGACGGAGTTTCTTTTATTTCTACTTTCCTCTAATATTCCATTTGTTCTATTTGTTTTTCTTAGAATTTCTCTTTTAGTCCGAGTTGTTGTTCTTGTTGGTGTTTAATTTTTTCTTTGAATTTCTTTTCTTAGATAAAGTTATTATTCTTGTTGCTGTTTAATTATGTCCAACATGGCACTTTTAAATTCTTCCATTTCGTAACTTATAATAGGCTACATACTTTTTCGTGTTTTCTTTTTTACACGGTCGTAACTATTCCCACTAGAAGATATTTTATTAACTTCTTAGCGAGAGAAAAAACTTGTTCAAACTTATTTACGTGTTACTGATTAAACAATAAAAGACGATGAAAAATCGACAGACCTTTTGTTCTTGTTTTTTTTTCGAGGATTGACCAATTTAGATTTCAAAATCTATGTGACTTTTCATCCTCCTCAAAAACGAAAGCCTTTTATTCAAATCCTATTTCCTTACGTTGGAGGCTTTTCTTTCCGCGGAGTGTGTACACCTTGTGTGTTTAAAATCAAGTATGGAGTTTAACTTCTCGCTGTTACTGTTGTAACCAACATTTATTACGAACATATTACCTCAGTATTTTTCAAATATTCAACACCGCCAGTTTTAGTAATAGTTATGTTGTATCAGACATAAATTCGAGTTGTTTTTTCCAGTGTTGTGCGCAACATAAGTCCGAGTTATGTTTTGTTCGAATAAGTCTGAGTTCATTGTCGCCAGTGTTGTGATCTTGAAAGGCCGGTAATGAATTTTTTAAAAACACAGTGGTATAATTACAAGAGTATGTATTTACAGAAGTACAGAATAGTATTAACAGAAAGTTTGCTTGTCTTTCGTCGTAAGCTCCTCTACAAAAATCCATATAGTCACGAAATAGGGTAGATCACCATCGCACCATAACAGAAACTAAAGCTTCCTTTAAAACTTCCCGAAACTACTGTAAAAATCTCATAGAAAACACTAAAGATTTCTATGCCCAATCCATTAAATCTAGAGTGACCCGTCAGAGGCTTGGTTCTCATGAGTTTTAGAGAATACGAAACAAAGTCCTGAACAGATGTAAGACCTCTCTCCCAACCAGCATTTCTGAACCAGAGGTAATCTTCTCAGAATCTAGTAAAGCCACATTTTTCGAAAAGAAGTTTGCAACAAATTTCATCTGTTGCAGTCAGGGCTACCTACCATCCAGTATTCCTCCCTATGACCGGAAAAAAGTCTAAGTGACATCTAAATAACTGTCCAGGGTGTCGCCAAACTTATCAAGAACCTCGATGGCAAAAAGGCAACTGGTCCCGACAACATTCCGGTCACAGTACTAAAGAAACTGCAACCCAAAATAGCTCCTGTCCTTACAATGCTGTTCAATCGTTGTTTAAGGGAGAAATGATTTCTATCACCTTAGAAGAATTCGTTGGTGTGCTCTGTATTTTAAAATATCGGAGATCATTATTCTGTATCTCAGTACAGACAGATCAATCTCTTTTGCGTCATAAGTAATAAATCAAGAATCTGCCAACCATCTCATCGAAAACAATCTTCTTAGTGACAAGCAAGATCTGCGAGATCTACAGCTGACGTGCTGACTATGTATCGCACAGGATCAGTGAATCTTTAAAGGGGGTTCTGTTTCGAGGGCGATAACTCCTGATATATCAAAGGCCTTCGCTAGGGTTTGCCCAACAGGGTTGCTCCAGAAACTTAGTAGTTATGGAATATCTGGAAATGACTTCTCAACCATCAAATCTTTCCTCATATGTCTTTAAAAGTAGTCATTGACGGGGAAAAGTCTGAAGCACACAGCATCAATGCCGGTGTTCCTCAAGGATCAATTCGTGGTCAAACTCTCTTTCTTCTCTCCTCGGACATCTAGGACTGACTTTTAATCAAGACCTGAAATGGAAGACTTACAACAAATCTGTTTCTAAGGTTCCTGGGAAAACTGTTGTATCATTCTACCGCTCCAGAAAGTACATTAGTCTTGATGAAATTGTCTACCTAGATAAGAGCTGCTATCATATCTGGGGAAGTGCCGTTCGAAGCATTCTTTCTTGTCTTAAAAGAAATCGGCCTCGCAATCTGGTGGGGGATGATCTATCATCTGACCCTTTCAGTATCTTTCATACAGTAAATACCTTCTAGGGTTTCTCTATTCTATCGCTATGTTCATCGACTGAGCTCCAATACCTGGTTTACCCTGTAGAACACTCACAGCAAGAACTCGTTTGGCTACCACGACTGCAAAGAACTTTCCACCCCTTTCTCTCTCTGGGCCCCAAAACCAGAGTTTATTTCCTAAGAACATCTGTGGAAACAGATACCACGAATCTAATTCCGAACGACTACAGCACAGCCGTCTTCAAGTCTAATAAAATAAATACTTTTTGAGTCGTCCTTTTGAAAAATATCGTCACTTTTTTACCTACCCCTTTTGAGAGCTACCAACGTCAAACAATCAAACCTTCTAATCCTTGTCCTCGGGTGGCCCCAAGCCTTTATAAGCGGTGATCCATCAGTAATATATATATATATATATATATATATATATATATATATAGTATTTCATGTATACTGGTATGATTATATAAGGTGATATAATATAGTGTGTATCGATTTTCAGTATTTACTTCAACAATGATCAATACGTGAGTAGATCTTAGTAATAAAGTATAATATATATATATATATATATATATATATATATATATATATATATATATATATATATATATATATATATGGTAATTAAGACACACAGTGGCGTCCCCGCTTACCTTGATGATTCCCTGCGGAATGAAACGTGGACGGATCTGTGTGACTTAATTGCCATAAATATATTTTCATACTTTACTATATATATAACTTCTTTATCTATATAATAAAGTAAACTCGATTTTCCTCTGCAACGTCAGTCACAATAAGAAAATAACCTACTACTTCCTATACAAATGTTTTTTACTCACCGCCTACAGAACTTCCGAAACCATGTTCACGAAACTATTCGTGCATTTTATACTTACAAACATTATTACATTTATTCCTAGGTATCCGCTTTCCCTCAAATACGTTTCCAAAAAGAGGGTAGCAACCATATTTCTTCTATATGAATTTTCTACTCCCACATCACTCTCTACGCCGTGTCCTTTGTTTATAGAAGCAACATTCTGTTACTACACCGCTACATTCCAGATTCAGGGAATTCTATTCTGTAATTCGGCTGCTTAAAACTTCAGGATACAGTTTTAACAAACACATCGACGCCAACCATGTTTCTGATCATAGGCAAGTACATTTTTGACGTTGATCTCTTCCATTTCAATTTTTAATACTTATTCTCGAAGATATATTTTCGTTGTATAATTTTTGAAATAAGACGAACCGCTCAAAATTCATGGTTCTTGCAACTAAATAAGACAACCCGCTCTAAATTCATCCTCTCGCAACAAAATAAACAATGGGATTTCTTCGTAGACCGAATAAAATTTTCTTCAGAAATATGCTGTAGGCAATTTTACGTCTATAAAAAAGAATAAAAAATCATTCTAATGAAAAAAAAATTAATTATTATGACTAAACATACATATTTGCTTGCATTATTTGTCAGAGGATAAAATACTACATTTCCGAGTATAAATAGCTTTTTGCTGTTTTTTTACTATATTACTTGTAAAACATCCTGCTATCCAAACAAATTAAGCATTGCCTTGGCCAAGAAGTATTTCCTTTTACGCGAATAAATATAAAATACCTGCGGGATTATTCTGCTTTGAATACGTTGTATTAACTTATTTAAATTTCTATTAGTTAGTCTCCACAATTTATTTAATAAAAAAACAACGTAATGCCTGCCAGTGATTAAAACTTTTAATTAACGTTCGATTTTCAGGTAAAGTTTTTTGTTTTTGTTAAGCGAACACATCCCTTTACCCTCCTCCTATTTTTTAACAACTTTTATTCAAAGATTATTTTAAAGAATAAACAACAAAATGTACGTCAGCGATTAAAACACTTCATTAACGTTCTACTTCCACGGCATTATCAAGTAAGTTTTTTGTTTGTTTTGTTTTTATTAAGCGAACATATCACACCACCCTCACCCCACCATTGATTGTTATTGAAAGGTTAGGGATTTCTGTGTAGCTGATTGCAATATTTTTATAATGGTCTCTATGCTACGATGGCTACATATCCCCTTTCTCTAGCTGGCTGTCTGTCTCTCCCTCCTCTCTCTCTCCTACATTTGTTTTCTATTTCTTATCGGATTTGAAGTTACGGCAAAACGTCTGATGTCGCTGTTATGTACAGGACAGATATAGCTGACTTGCCATATTTTTATAATAGTCTCTATGCTGCGATTATCACATCCCCCTCGTTCTGTCTGTCTGTCTGTTTGTCTGTCTCTCTCTCTCTCTCTCTCTCTCTCAATGTTTTCTAAATAATAGACAATCCACTGTTTTACGGTTAATTTACAACCGTAAACAAGCAGCTCAATCTCTAAATGGTGTCAAATATCCAGACCGTGTGTACGGAAAGGTCATGTTGATAATAGGAAGATGCACCTGACGATTGTCGAAAGATAAGATAATTATCGGATGACCAAAAGGTCATTTAAATAAAATATAATGTAGCTAACATCCACCCACTGCATCGGAAGAAGGGACATAACATGATCAATTGTCATAATGGAAAGTCATGTTGACAAAAAGAGATGCAATTGGCGATTGGCAAAAGATACGATAATTATTGGATCACCAAAAAGTCATTTGAATAAAAATAACGCACCTAAAATTGGAAGAAGCAACATAAGATCAATATAAAAAGAAAGTGAAATTTTGTAAGGTGAAAAGTCATTTGACAAGAAATACATGCTACGTGCAATTGAGTCATACTGAGAGGAGATAGACAGATTCTGATTGTCAAATGATTGAAACACCGTCGCTGAATAAAACGCTCTTGGGGCGTGGCTAAAGTGACAACGCCGTACCATGTGGACGTTGAGGTGGCCACACACATAGTATATAATAACAACGAGAAATGGATATCGAACCTCGCAGAAAAATCAACCAACAGATGCCTGCGTGTGCATCTCACTCCTACCCGACCATTATCTTCACCGTCATCAACAATAAAGATACATCGCATATTTTCGTAATATCCAGTGTTGTCATTCTTTATAAGTCAGCCGTAATACAGCAATGGGAGTGGTATGTAAGAAAAAGAATAAACGAGGAATACAGTTTGGGGAATGGGTGGTGTCCTTCCAAGATAAATGCAATTTGGGAGAGGTCTGGTACGAAGAAATTAAAGTATGGAATGGGCATCGTAGAGCATTTCGATTACTGGGGGTGAAACTCATTCACTCGACTAGCGAAGAGACTAAACTTACCCGACGGGCTGGCGTCCGACAGGACTAGGGGCAACGCGCAACATGCTCAGGCAGGGAACACGCTCACTTTGATCTTAACAAAAAAGCTAACTAAGCATACTAAACATAAAAATGACTCATATGACTAATATTTACTTTTTTAAAGTTAAATAATTATTTTTTATTCCCCCCGGGCAACGCCGGGACATGGGTCTTGCTAGTTATTATATATATATATATATATATATATATATATATATATATATATATATATATATATGCCTCTCTCTCTCTCTCTCTTTATATATATATATATATATATATATATATGGGGGAGGGGGATGTGTATGTAATGTATTCCTGAGAACGGACTCTTCAATAAAAGAAAAAAACATTCCATAAAATAGCAAACGACAAAATATGGAACCAATTTTCTAATTCTAATTTCTTCTATTCTTGTTAGCGTTAAGTCTGACCATTTTTATAGCATATGCTCTCAAGAGAAAACCAACAAACACATAAAGGGTAAAGAAATCATGATAAAAACTCGAACAGGAAAATAACGAATACAATAATTAACTTCTCTATGTGTTAACTTCTACATGCAATTCTACGTTTGTCTGATTTAGTTTATCTGTGTTATTTAAAGATCAGAAAAATTGGATTGTTCCATTTATCTCCCTTAACGAACTGACTAAAAATGTTGGCCTCGGCGAGAATTCCTTAAATTTAATTAGTATAACGTTTAAATAAATATCGTTTTATTAGTTTTTAAATGTATTTGTACTATTCTGACTGTGAACTGTGATATATATATATATATATATATATATATAAATATTTTCTTTGTCGTACAAAACTTTAAAATAGCATTGAAGAGACAATATTTATTATTCATAATGAATTTAAGAAATTAAAAAGATGAAAGGGCAGCTGACCGGTTTCGTATCTCGCTCAACAGAGCCAAATATCGAGGTAATGTATAAAAAATATAAAAAAGATGCTATGAGAATTATAGCGAGGGAAAGGGGTAAAAAAAATTTTAAAAATCAAAAAAAAAAAAAAGAAAAAAAAAAAAGTTCAATCAAATAGAAACAACATTAAGCCCGAGGAGATTTTCTCTTTGTTTGCAAAGAGAAGGTCTCAAGGACTTAATATAAATTGTTTCTAAGATCTTGAGATGATAAGGGGAGTGCGACTTACTAAGAATGGAGAATAAGTCGACACTGAATTTAGAGGCACAGGTGCGATTATTTATGAGATGTTGACCTATCGACGAACCATAAGTATTATTCAAAAATATATATATATATAAGTACTGTGTGGTAGGGCAGGAAAAATCCAGCAGAGTGTTCGATTAATTAAGAAATCCGAGATTTCGAAGGGTTAAGAGCGTAAATATTTATTTATAAAATACAGAAATTCAATGTAACATCAGTACCGTCGGTTTCAAAGCGGGAGGTTGATCCCGATTATCGTCAGCTGATAAACATATTCAGGAATGGTGGGACTTATTCGGGCACGTCTGAGATCACGTAGGACGTGATTTGTGTGAAATGGGAGGGGGGGTGACATATGTGTGCGTGAGGGGTTAAATTTAGATTCTAATATTTAAATTGTTAATGTATATAAAATTGTTATTAATTAAAACAAAGCAGAAGAAAAAGTGTTTTTTTGTAATATATATAAAAAATGTAAGAATTTCTGTAGGGTAGGGGTCGGGGTTTGGGGGCCAGGAAGTATAGGGGAAAGACGAAGTAGAGATGCAGGGTAAGACACCGAGGGGAGGGGGAGAGAAGGGAGGATCTAGGTGCGGTGTAGTAAATTAATTAAGCTGACGATAATCGGGATCAACCTCCCGCTTTGAAACCGACGGTACTGATGTTACATTGAATTTCTGTATTGTATAAATAAATATATATATATATATATAAATATATAATGTTTAAATATTCATGCTCGCCGCTTTCAGTGTAAATATTACTTAATTTCTCTGGTATTACGTGACAATCTCTCGTGGCCTTATGGGACTAAGTGAACGCTTACAGATTCAAGGTATCTCTATGAACCGGGTTGGCGCTCTATGAGAGTGTTATTTCCCTGTACTGATGAGAGCCATACGCTCGAAACAACGTCGTACGTAGGTAAAATATTATTAGATGCCCCTTTCAAGTAAAATTGAAAGTCGAGCACTGTCGGAAATATTAAAAATAAAAACTTCGTCTAAAAGCCTCACCGCAATGCTCCGACTCTATCGTTGATTACTATAGAATTTTTAGATATTCATGCTCGCCGCTCTCAGTGTAAATATCACTTAATTTCTCCGGTATCAGATGAACATCTCTCGTGGCCTAAATGAACACTTACAGATTCAAAGTGTCTCTGTAAACCGGGTTCGCGCCCTATGACCGTCTGATATTTTTATTTTCCTGCGCTAATGAGAGCCGTAAGCCCGAAACGACGTCGTGCGTATGTAAAATATAAAAAATAATTATATATATATATATATATAAATATATATATATATATATATATGAATATTAATCATATTTCAGTTTGTTTTTTTTGGGGGGGGAGGGGGGTATTTAAATGTTTTTTAGGGGACATAATATAATAAAACTTCTCATTAAAAAATTGAAATCTATCGGATTTGTATTGAATTCATAAATAGTCATCAGACACTAATTAAGTAAAATTTCTAAAATTTCAATTTCGTCTTAAGACCACTTACATTTTAGACATTTTCTAGAATCAAAATCATGTAATAGATTTTTTTATCAAAATTAAAATAAACATTCTTAATATCATGATATCTTGATTTTAATCTTTGTGAAGTGACATAAAAGTGGTGCAAAACTGTTCTATTTGGGGAAATAATTTTAACCGTCCTGTGACAGGTATTATTCTAGTCTCAATCTTTATAAGGTTAGGTATTATATATATATATATATATATATATATATATATATATATATGTTTATTTACAAGAGTCACTCTGAGACTATTTAACGGATCATTATAAATTTTGTAAACGCAGCTGCTATGCGTAAAGGTGGGGAATGTTAGCTATATTTAGTTTAATTGAGTTCAATGCCAAGGGGATAAAGACGGGGGCAATGTCCTTCGTGTAAATTAAGATACTCTTGTGAAATGTTAACAATAGATATAAGACATCAATTAATAAATATTTCCGAAATTCTAAATTTGTAGGTTCGATTGATCATTATTTTGAGATTATTGGACTTACCACAACAATTAATAGATATTGTTGTAAGAAGCTTACATGGTAACATGATCGAAGCAAGTATTATATTCGTGCCTTACAATATATATATGTATATATATATATATATATATATATATATATATATATATATAACAAAGAAGAGAGGGGAGGAGGAAGAATGGAGATTTTTTAAACTCTACTGAATCTGGTCATTCTAATTTTTGGGTGAATTTGACGTTTATCGGTTCAGTTACGCATACTGCAGTCATCCGCTCAGGCGTTACCACCTCATTTATCAATTTAATACTTACAGACCACTGAAATTAATAATTATAGTTAAGTAGAAAATTGGGTAAAATACTTATATGGGGTTTACTGATGTAGCATAACTTTCCTATGTTCTTCAATTTTTCCGGGCAACGCCCGTGTTGCACGGCCAGCATATATATATATATATATATATATATATATATATATATATATATATATATACAATTTCCAGTACGTAACATGTGAAACTTAAATCACAATAGCGAATTAGATATGTGCGAACATACTTTGCTGGTCTTTAGTTTTATGAGAGAAAATATTTATTTTCCCAAGATGGAGGAGAGAATAATTATATCTTGTAAATGATCAGCAAACGGAAGGAAGTCGATGTAATTTGGCTCGCTGTAGAAATATTTCTAAATTTGGTCCCAGTCAAGGTTTAATCAAAACAAATACATTCTTCCGTTAAAATAAGTTTTAATTGTGTTTTTTCTTCCTCCTTTAAACAATGGCGTCAAAAGGTCCCAGCTCAATTATTCATCTTAATAAGGCCGACAACTCTGTCTGACCTTTTCAACTTAGAAGTAGATCTATATATTTAAACAATTCATCTCGATGTTTAAATTGAGACTGCAATACGCGTTGGAGCCTTCAAAGTGTATAAGATCAAAATTATGAGAACCATTTTGTTTTCGATTAACTTTTGTTTTATGAAGAAACTTATATTTAAATAAGATTAAGTGTGTGTTTTATTTAATCATTATATATATATATATATATATATATATATATATATATATGAAATTAAAATGGAATAAGAGGAAGACTTAAAAAGCTCAACGTTTCGCCCAAATGTTATATGGGATTTGTCAAGGGCGAACGAAAAAAATAAAAAAAATGACAAAAGACGAGAAAGTCTATAAATTATGAGAAATATATATAGTGGTAGGGTTCATGTAGAGAGGGAAGATATGTAAATATGTATAGAGTCAAAGATAAATACATAGAGGACAACATTAGTAACGGGAAAGAAAAGAAAAGAATAAAGAGTAGAAAGGGGGTCCAAAGGAATACTAATTCAAAACTCAGGGAATCAACCAGTGTCTAGATATATCTTGTTTTCATGAATAATTGCTTTTGATAGGTTAAGGGAGATGAATTAGTCTTCCTTTGGACCCCCTTTCTTCTCTTTATTCTTTTCTTATATATAACATTTGGGCGAAACGTTGAGCTTTTTAGGTCTTCCGCTTATTCCATTTTAATTTCATACCGTCGGATTATTTTATCTTTTCATCTATTCATATATATATATATATATATATATATATATATATATATATATATATATAATTATATTTGCTGTTTCAGAAAAAATCAATTTTCACCAAAATCATTTTCTAAAACATATTACTTTATTATTTTTGTTATGCTTGCTATGAACAAGTTATGTTTTAAGGCAGGATTACAATGCAAAAGAAAGTTTATGATACTCAAGTCAGATCATCAACCGGTTTCAACACTAGGAGATTTTTTCTTAAGGCCCGTTATAAAAAGTATTTGAGTTAAATAAGTAGGGTCCAATCAGCTTGTAATTTATATGAATAAAATTCCAGAGTTCAATTGGATAAATGACAGAGATATTGAATTTAAATTGAGAGCAAACTTTTTAAGAACCTTGATACAACAAGACAAACGGTGCTGACAACATTCCAATAATAGTGCTTTAAAAGCTGCAATCGGAACTAGCACCTATTCTTACAAAGCTGTCCACTCGTTACTTCATGGGGAAATGCTTCCCATCATCTTGAAAACTTTGTCAGTCTGACCAGTACTTAAAAATACTGGAGATCGGTCTTCTGCATCTAAATACAGACCAATCAGTCTCCTGTGCGTCATGAGTAAGTTGCTTAAATCTGTGATGAATCAAAAAATTGTCAACCACCTCAGCAAAAACAATCTACTCGGTGACAAGCAATATGGATTTCGTTCTGCGAAATAAACAGCTGATGTGCTGAATGTAATATTACACAGGATCAGTCAATCTATTGACATGGCTTCGTTTCTTACGCTATAGTTTTTACATAAAATGGCATTTGATGGGGTTTGGCACAAAGGTGTCCTTCACAATCTTGCTAGCTATGGAATATCTGAAAATGGCCTATCAGGCATAAAAAAAAATTCTCTTTGATAGGTTGATAAAAAACAGTCGTTGATGGGAAGAAGTCCAAACCACATTATATCAAATTAAGCGTGCCTCAATGATCCATCTTCCTCATCTTCACTAATGGCCCCTAAATCACATTCTAAGATCAGCCATTTAAATTTATGCAGATGACACAACGACGTTTAAATACACCTGCACGATCAAGGATATGTAGCACTTTGGGTTAACTTATACCACTTATCAAATATAATACTGTAATGTTACTGTTATGGATCCGGGCAATGCCGAATAACTTTTCTAATATACAACAGTATAAAAACAGAGTGAAACCCTTTCCCCTGACAACGCGACGTGTAAACACACCTGCTATATTTATAATATTGAGAACTTTTGCCATAAGATATACCACTTATAAAATGTATTATATTATTATTATTATTATTATTATTATTATTATTATTTACTCACTAGGAGTTCTCACACAAGTCATCAGTGATTGCTCACCGACAACCGGTGATATTCCCTGGAGTCTGAGTGAGAACAAGTCTCCCCAGATTTCTAGTATTCTCCACCTCTTTTCGATAGCCACCGCAAATAAACTTATAGTATTACAACAGACGTTTACCATTGATTTCTCGCTAGTAAGGACCATTGATCTTCTCTGGGATTTGGGTGGCAATAAGCCAACCCAAGGTCCCAGCAGTCTCTGAACTTCCAGTGGAGGTCTGGTTTGTGCTGTCCCTCCTCGGTCTTCTCATCCTCCTTGACCCTATGCAAATACTTTGTGTGGTGTCAGTCTAGGCTGGTACCATTTTTTTTATATATACTTTTTTTAATTTTTTTTTATTTATTTATTTTGGGGCGGGGGTCTGATGGTGTTTCTTGCTATTTCTGTTCATTGGTTCATTTTTGTGTCGTGTCAGTTGAGGCCGGTGTAATTTATTGGGGGTGAGCTTATGAAGTAATTTTTCTTGCATTTTCTGTTTCATTGTTTGTGATGTGTACGTTCTATGGTTTTGTTTTCTTCCTGTAGTAGATTCCGTGTGACCTTTCTTAGCTTATGCGGGTTAGTTTCCGCATTCAATGATTTTTCTAAAGATCGTAGCTGTTTTGATCATTGCTGTCCTTTGTATAGTTTCAATGATCCCTTTGATTCCAATTTCTCCCAGTCTTTTTTCCAGGTGTTTGTGGATTGTTCGTAGTGCTCCTACGATTATTGGTATTATACTGACTTTCTTCATGTTTCATATTCCTTTCAGTTCTCGGACTAGTTCCGTGTATTTGCTTCGTTTTTCCGTTTCTTTGATTTTCACTCTGTGTGCTGCTGGAACGGCGAAGTCTCAGATTTTTCTTTCTTGTTGATTATTATAACATCCGGTCTCCTTGCTTGTATGAGTTTGCCTGTTTGTATATCCATATCCCAGATTAGTTTGTGTTTTTTGTTTTCCAGTACTGTTTCTGGTTTATGTTTGTACCATTTGTTTGCGTATTCGAAATTCAATTGTTTGCACAGTTTCCGGTGTACTGCTTTCCCCACACAGTCATGTCTGTTCTTGTATTCTTTTGTGGCTAGTTTGCTACATTCACTTATTATAGATTTACTGTTTAGTCTCTTTGTCCACACAGTCTGCACTTACTGTTTTTTCTGGGTTTTATCTATTTTAGCTTTAATGTAGTTTTTCCTCATTGCATTGTTCTGTGCAGCCATCAGTAAGATTCCGTTTCTCTGTTCAAGTATCCTTTTTTAGCCATGGCCAGCTATTTTCGTTGGTTTCTTCTCTTGTCAGTCTTCTGAAGCGTCCATGTATTTTTTTCTTCTCACTTTTCTTTTCTTGTCGTTCTGTTTCTGGTTTCGGTGCTTCCCGAGTTGTTCGTTGGAACGGTGTCTCTTGCTGCAATGATAAGGGTTTTGATGTGTTTAGTTATGTATTTTTCCAGCTCTTTTTTTTTAGTCTTCCACACAATCTTGTATACTTACCAGTCCTCTTCCCCCTTCTTTTCATGTAGAGTCTGTCCGTATCGTCTTTTGGATGTAGTGCGTTGTGCATGGTCATTAATTTTCTAGTCCTCTGGTCAAGGTGCCTGTGTTCTAATTTGGTCCAGCCTATGAATGGTCCAGAGTATCTTATTAGTGCTACTGCCCAGGTGTGTATTCCTGTTACTAGATTCCTGCTATATAATTTCGTTTCTAGGAGTTTTCTTGTTCTTCGTAAATATTTTTCCAATCTTCTCTTTCACTTCTGTAGATTTGATGGTGTCTGCTTCCAGAACTCCAAGATATTTGTAGCTCTCCTGTAAGCCTAGCGCCCTCATTTCCTCTTGGTTGAGGAGTTCCATGCCCTCTGTTGTCTCCAGCTTTCCTTTTTTATTTCTAGTAGTGCACACTTTTCCATTCCGAATTCCATTTGGATGTCCTGGCTGAAGGTTCTGGTCATATTTATCAGCTTTTCCAGTTCCTTTTTGCTTTTTGCAAATAGTTTCAGGTCATCCATGTACATCAGGTAGTTTACTCTTATTTCTGTGTTTGTAAACTTGTATCTGGCATCACATTTTCTGAGAATGTAGTTAAGAAGCATCATAGCTATTATAAACAGTAGTGCTGATAGGGAGATGCCTCTCTGTATCTTTATCTCATTCAGGTGTTGTCCTCCGGCTGTCAGTTCCAGTCTCCATGTTCCCATTGCTTTCTTAATAAGATTAATCATCCTTTCGGGTATTTTGTATATTTTCAAACATTCAATTATCCAGGCTTGAGGGATTCTGTTGTAAGCTTTTTTGTAGTCAATCCATGCCATGAATATGTTCGTTTTTCTATTTTTTTAACTCCTTCAGGATCTTTTGATCGATGTATAGGAGGTCATGCGTCCCTCTTTTCCTTTACGGCATCCTTTTTCTTCTTCGCGGAGTAGTCCACGTTTGTTTCGGGACTGGTAGATTTGTTCTCTCAATTGTGCCGTCAGAATTTTCCACATTCTTCTTCTTCTTCTTCTTCTTCTTCTTATTATTATTATTATTATTATTATTATTATTATTATCATTATTATCATTATTATTATTATTATCATTATTTACTACTAGGAGTTATCACACTGGTCATCGTCAGTGATCGCCCACTGCCAACAACCTGTGGTATTCCCTGGAGTCTGAGTGACAACAAGTCTCCTAAGACTTCCAGTATGCTCCACCTCTTTTCGTTCATAACCGCTGATGACCTTGCGGTATACAACAGCCACCTACTACCGATTTCACGCTGATAAGGGCCATTGGTACCCTCTGGGGCCCGAGTGGCAACAAGCCTCCCCAAGGTCCCAGAGCTGTCCGCACTCTTCCAGTGGAGGTCTGGTCTGCGCTTTCCCTCCTCGACCCTCTGTCCATAATTTTCGTGGCGTCAGCCTATGCTTGCGCCTCTCTCGTGCGGTTGTATTTTCCCCGGTTCTGTTGTCTTGTGCTTCCATGTGTTTGTTCTCCATTCGTTGCTTATGTGGGTTGGTTTCCGCATTCGAGGACATTTCTCAGGATTGTAGCTGTTTTGATAATTACTGTCCTTTGTATGGTCTCAGTTATCACTTTGATTCCTATTTCTCCTAGTCTTTTCTCCATGTTTTTGGGGACTGTTCCTAGTGCTCCTATGATTATTGGTGTTATACTGACTTTCTTCATGTTCCATATTCCTTTCAATTCTCTGGCAAGTTCGGTATATTAGCTTCTTTTTTCCGTCTCTTTGATCTTCACTTTGTGGTACGCTGGAACGGCAAAGTCTACGATTTTGCAGGATTTTTCTTTCTTGTTGATTATTATCATATCCGGTCTCCTTGCTGTTATTGGTTTGTCTCTTTGTACATTCATATCCCATATGATTTTGTGTTTTTCGTTTTCTAGTATAGTTTCTGGTTTGTGTTTGTACCGTTTTTTTGCATATTCGAAATTCAGTTGTTTGCACATTTCCCGGTGTACTTCTTTCCCCACGCTGTCATGTCTGTTCTTGTATTCCTTTTGGACTAGCTTGCTGCATTCACTTATTATATGATTTATCGTTTCGTCTCTTTGTCCACACAATCTGCATTTGCTGTTTTCCTGGGTTTTATCTATCTTTGCTTTAATAAAGTTTGTCCTAATCGCATTGTTCTGTGCGGCCGTCAGCAGAGATTCCGTTTCTCTGTTCAAGTGTCCTTTTCTTAGCCATGCCCAGCTGTTTTCATTGGCTTGATCGCTTGTGAGTCTTATAAAGTGCCCATGTAGTTGTTTTCCTTCCCACTTTTCCTTTCTTGTCTTTTTCTTTCTGGGTTCAGTGCTTCCGGAGTTGTGTGTTGGGCTGGTGTCTCTTGCTATGGTGATCAGTCTTTCCGTGTTCTTGGTTACATATTTCTCCAGCTCTTTTTTGGTGTCTTCCACACAGTCTTCTATACTTACCAGTCCTCTACCTCCTTCATTTCTTTTCATGTAGAGTCTGTCCGTATCGTCTTTTGGGTGCAATGCATTGTGCATAGTCATTAGTTTTCTAGTCCTCTGGTCAAGGTGCCTGAGGTCTTCTTTGATCCAGCCTATGAATGGTTATTATTATTATTATTATTATTATTATTATTATTATTATTATTATTATTATTATTATTATTGTTGTTATTGTTATTGTTATTGTTATTGTTGTTGTTGTTGTTGTTGTTGTTGTCGTCGTCGTCGTCGTCGTCGTCGTCGTCGTCGTCGTCGTCGTCGTTGTTGTTGTTGTTATTATTATTATTATTAGTAGTAGTAGTAGTAGTAGTAGTAGTAGTAGTAGTATTGTTGCTCCCGGACAATGCCAAGTACCTTTTCTTGTATATAACTATATAAAATAAAACATTTAAACCTACCGTTATATATATATATATAGTCTCGGAAGTTTCTCAACCATTAAAACTATATTTTTAAAAAAATTTAAAATTTAAAAAAACTTATAGTCCCAAGTCTTCCAGTGGAAAATCACTCATGTAAGTCAATTTATTTTTTACAGTTATTATATTAGCTTGTTTCTAACACTATTTTAAGGGATCATCAGTTGTTTACCATGAAAAACTGTTTCGGGAATTTAAAAACAAGACAGTATTTAATTTCATGGCTTCCCAGCAGAGTTGATCAGACCCCACTTCCCTTAAAAGACAAAAACATAAACGTTCCTTATACTAAATCTACGTTTTGTTCCATATAAATGTTTTGCTAACTTATATTAGTAATTTAAGACACAAAAAAAAAAGAATTTCTTTACCTGTGCTGTTTTCTGTCTAATAAAATGTATCCGTTACTTACAAAAATGTTGCTGCATTTTAAAGTGTTAAGACGAATCCATAACACTATTATTTAAGTGATTAATGTATTATTTTTAGTTTTATATTATAAATATAAAAAACATCAACACATCAAAAAATAAAAAATAAATCAATAAATCAATATGCATATATATATATATATATATATATATATATATATATATATATATATATATATAAATACATATATATACCTTTAGTTCCACTTTCTCTCCCTCGTCCTCCTTTGTTGTCCATCTCCCCGTTGTCGTCAACCTCAAATAAATATTAATCTTCCTTGTTCACTTACAGTTTTTCTAATCTGCGTTCACAACTGTCGATTTATTTCGTTCCTCAGTGTTTCAAATCGGCGTCTATAAGTTAACCGTTAATTTGTTCTCTTTTTCTTTCTTTTTCTTTTTCTTCTTTGCCAACTCCCGGTGTTTAAAATCGGCGTTTATAACTGTCGATTTTCTTCTTCTTCTTCTTCTTTTTTAACATTTCTTTCTTTCTACTGTATTTTTATTGTTTTTCTTATTATAATTAGTAGATGTGTTATATATACGTTTATACATATTCTACATTATTTCTATTTATATATCCTATGATTTGTTCTATCAGTTTATTTTGATTAATTTGATAAGATTTAAAAGCATCAGGATGGCGAGTAATTGCCTTATTTAATTGTCCAAATATTTTATTTTGATCGCCACCTTGGTTAATCATTCTTATTATTAGATCAGAAATTGGGGGCATGAAATCTACTAATTTTAAGGTAACACGAGCAATCCTTAGAAATTCAGACATAATACTCCCGTAAAATATATACACAGGGCTAGTACTATTTTTATATGGCATTCGCACGATACGAAAAGGGAATGAATTTCTTTTATCAAACAGTTTATAGATAAATATTTTATCTTCAATTTTTATATCCAAATCAAGAAAAGTAGCTTGTGTTCCCTTATGTTCACAGTTTAATTTTAACTCTATAGGATATATTAAATGTTTAGTATTTGCTAACTCTTCGCGATCATTAATGCAAACAAGGTCGTCAATATATCGCCTACATCCATGATAACTATACGCTCTAGATATATCATTTTTTATTAATGATGACATATATATATTCCAGTCTATGTAAATATAGATTTGCCCAAAATGGAGACGGATCCAAACCCATTGGAATACCTATTGTTTGGAGCAATAATTTATTCCCTATTTGAAAGTAACTCTCTTTTATAAGGTGACTTATAAGCATTATCAGACCAGTTTTGGATACACTCGTATTACCATTTTTATTTTGACACCAAAAGGCTTTAGATTTTGCAAAGTCTATGTATTTACCTTTTCCTCCTGCAAAAGCTAAATCTACAGTATTACCTAATTCTTTAATAAGTTCTTTATGTGGTATTTTTGTATATAATGTACTAAAATCATATGTCGAGATTGATTTAGCCTGTTTACGAGAATTAATACGATCTAATTTTTCTTTTACTAGATCGGAATTATTTACCACCCAAAATAGGTTCATATTACTATAGAATTTACTTTTTTTATGGAAATTATTTATTTGGTTTATAATTAATTTAAAGATTTTAGACACAGCCTTACTTAAAGGTTTAGTGATGCACATTTTTTAGGCAACAATGAAACGGGCGCCAACTGGTGTTTTATGCATTTTAGGTATCCAATACATAGATGGAAGTTTTTTGTATTTTTCTTCTAATTTTAATCCTAATTTTTCACAAATAACAGTATTGTTTATAATAATGTTATCGCTTTTATTATTACTTAATTTATAAGTATCTGAAACTTCACCTATTATTCCTACTTCTAGCAATAAGCGTTGTATATAATACTATAGCTATATTATCTGTCGCCTTATCAATAGGAACTATTACAAACCTATTTTGAAGCATTTCATGCTTAGTAGTTATTTGTGGATTTCTAAGGAGGGGATTCGTTCTTTTAGGGTGTTTAAACTCTTTTAAACGTTCTACTTTTTTATTTACGAATCTAAGTATATTATTTTTCCATGCGTCAAATGTAGAGTGTAATAGTTTATGTTTTTTTGCCATGGATGCAGTGAAATTATCTAACACTTTATTTATTTCCTTAACACATTTCGCATAATTTAAACATTTAGGTTCTCTATAGTTTGGGCCTTTACTTAAGAGTTTTCTTAATTTAGAATTTTTAACTATCGTAATTATATGCCCTATGTCAGTATTACATAAAGGGGGGGGGGGGATTCACATTCACATGATGGTATATACATTTCATCATTATCATTTATATTTAAATTCTCTGCAGTTTTTTTATAGTTAAAAACCTTATTCCGGATAATTTGCCCTAGTTTATATGTTTCTATTGGTTTCTGTTCCTCTTTTTTAAGTTCATTAGGCAGTGACTGAATGATTTCTGGATTATTAAATATTTTAGGCAGATTTATATCATCAAATCCTTTATTTTCATATAGGACTACACAAACATTTCGAGGTTTATTTTATACCCTCAGCAAGTGGGTTGTATAATTTTGTATCGATTATATCCATGATATACTCATACAATTGAGGAAGTTCTTCTATCCTATATATCATATCCGGGTTTAATACAATCTTATATGCTATGTCTTTTAATACCTTTTTCTTTGTTTTATTAAGAAGTTTTCTAATGTAATTAAAAGACTCGGAAATATTAGTCATGATAATCTCTTTAGTTTTCTTAAAAAATTCTTCGCATGAAACGGCAGATTCTCTATTGTTCCTATTTACATGTGTTCTTTCTCTAGTACCGTAGCGAGGCAAAGCTGGATACAATCGCCCTACATTTTCGGATTCGTCTTGTAAATTATCTTTTTTTATTTTTACATTTAGACCATATGGATAAATTACTCGGATTTTCTTAATTATTTCATCTTCTTTATTTAGACGCATTTTAAGCGTATTATTATCTACCTTACCAGAACTATCATATTCATTATCTTTAAATTTTTCAATAATCTGTATTGAAAAAGACGATTTTCCACAGGTTTTTTCTTTAAAGTGGTTTACTACATGGACACAGCCTTTATTAATAGTTCTATGTAAATTCATCCGTCTATTTAAAGGTAGTACTGTTTCGCCTACATATTGTAAATTACAATTTTTACAAGATTATAAGTAAACTAAATTTTGTGATCTACACGACAAATCTTCCCCCGAATGATTTAGGACTGGATAGATTATTTTAGTTACATTAGATTAATATTCTTTAGATGTTATTAGAATATCACAAGTTTTGCATAACGAAGCTCCACAGGGAGCAATGTTAAAATTATTATCGGTATATATATATATGCGTGTGTGTATATGTGCGTGAATGTCTATCGCTAGATAGATTTGTCCATCTATGATACTTTTCACATACCGCTATAGCAAGGACTCGATCGCAAATATCGTATATTGAATATGACTATCTCTGTTCGCTATTATTTTGGTATTTTTTATTTCTAAATAAAACACATGTTTTTGCATATGAAAGAGTTACTTATTATCATACACCTTCCGTGTGAAATTCACGTATCAAATAATGTTTTTATGGCGTCCATCTTTATTCTGTATATGGCAAGAACGAAGAAAACAGAAAAGTGTTTTTTTTGTGTATTCATGTCGATTACTATCTTTATTGGTTTATTTTTTTTTTTTTTTTTTTTGGTTGAGTTTAATTTTTTTTTCTCGTGTGTATTTTCTCTTTGATTTTTTATGTGAAACCTTTGATACTTTCTACAAGACCAAAAAAAATCTCTACTTGAGAACAAGCAAACAAAACAATTCGTTGAGATCTGCACAGAATTGTAGCGAAAGCAAACGAAACGACATCTCATTTTACTTTCAAATGTCATTTCAAATTAGAGGCTTGAAATATTTCCATTCCAGGAGAACCAAATGTCACCTTGTTCTGCTTTTTCTACAAATCATAGAATATGATAAATTTCTATAAATCAGAGCACAATGTATCCGAAGGTGAATTATGTGGATGATTCAGACTACTATTCTCATCTTGCATGTTATTTTAACAACGTTTCGACCGATGTAACCTCCGACGTTCTTTATATGCATCTTGTCGAACTCGGGAATCTTTACGTCGAACTTGAGAATCTATATGGAATTTCGAACTGAACCTTTATTTAATCAATTGGAGTAGATTGTCCTCGTTCCGTCAGCCATGACCGGGTAGAAGTCCTAAGTCAGTAATTGTTATTTTATATTTAATATCGCTTGTAGTGAGGATTGAACCTTCAAGAAGACTGTCACTTATTATGGTTGCTTTTTGTCGAACGTAGCGTACCGCATAATGGTATTAAGCGACATAGATATATAATAGTTCGATTGTCTAAAATAAATGTTTAAAAAAAACATAAGTAAAAGTCCGCTTTTTAATTAATCAAATGATGGATATCAAATACGATGATTTGACTAAAAAAAACAAACTTGACTTATTTTTATATGCTTACCTATTTAATTCTCTTACTGGTAGTGAAAACGTTCCGATTATTATAAGTGTGTTGTTCGGTTGGCTAATAATAGAAGCTATTAAACTGGAAAGAGAACGCCGAAAATGTCGGAACATTTGTGTATAATATTATTTTTACATACTTTTAATTTAGAATAATGAGTTCAACAAAAGGTTCAAGAACTTCTGACATCGATAAAGATATCAGATCGAAGGTGTTGATTCCGAATCTCCGGTTAGTTTGGCTCTTAGATCAACTGTTTGACTGTGATGTTGCGACACACATGCACACATACGGACAACTTTTCTTCATATATATACAAGATGAATACCCGTCCTAGAACGAGTAAAATTAATTTCCCGAACAGACAGTTTTGAACCACATTTATGTCCCTTTAGAAAGATCAAAATCAAGATATAATGATACTAAACCTTGTGTCTAGAATCCTTATCTCAATTTTAATCAAAATCCATTATATGATTTTGATTATAGAAAAATGTTTGAACGCTTAAGTTTAAGGGGTCTTTAGAAGAAATTAAAATTCATGAAATCCAGCTTATTTGATGTCTAATGACTATGGATCAAATTCAATGCAAATTTAAAATATTTTAATTTTCAAATGGAGGGTTGTGTCTATATTATGCCCTCTAAAAATCCTTTAAAATAATCCAAAGAAACTGAAATTTAGGAAATATTTATCAATTGATGTCTAATACGTATTGTTAAAATTTCGCCAAAGTCGTAGGCAGCTGTATTTTGACGAAAGACTTCCACCCCTTTTTACTATATTTGCATAAAACTAAATAAACTCAACGTCGTCCATATTCAAAATTCATGAATCTTGATTTCCCTTACTTAGATAATTTTACTCTTCCGACTTATAAATTGCGTTTTTTTGTGTGTGTAAATGTTATATATATTCGAGGTGGACAAGATGTGTATGCTTCATGTGCGATTTTATTAGGCTGAGATATATTTTATTAGACAGGTATACATTTCTTTCCCCAAAACATGTCATAGACAGAAATATATTACTCCCCCACACAACATGGCATCATATCAACTAGTTATAGCTGACCAACTTAAATCTAACGACGTAAACTGTTAGAAGTATCAGGTAAACTAATTTGATTGGACGACGTCTGAAATACTAATATAGGAAAATGATCCGGTAAGCATGTTTCAAAAATGATATTTGGGATTTAGTCACGTGACCATTATGGATAGAAAGTTTGCTTCATTTTATCAATATGAAAACAGAGAACGTACACTTACCCTGTACCTTCTTGAAAAATAAGAAAATAACCACATGCATCACAGGCTATGAAAAGTAATGTTGAGTGTTAGCTAGAAAAAATAATAACAAATTTACTAAAACACGCTCGAGTGACTAATCGAGTGAATAACTACCAATATATTACGATTATTCACTCGAGCGCGTTTTAGTAAATTTGTTATCTTTCTCCAGCTAACGCTAATATTACTTTTGGCCCACAATCTTCGACTTTCCTTAAAACATACTCCATATAGGTGGTAGCAAAAACTTTTTCTCCTAACACTTAAGTACTGACACTCCCCCATCGACACCGGGAATTAATAAACAACGTCTACTTTTCAAAGAATTGTCTGTTATTATTTCCTATTTGTCTGTTATTAATTTACTACATAATAGAAAACATTACGCACACATTTAATGAACGTTACCGCTAATTCCGCTCAATTTCGAGAATATCGGATTACGTTATTTGTACCTATTACTATACATTTATAGTAATTCCGTAGAGAATGCAATTAACGAAAATAGTTCTTTGCAGTATTTCATCTTTCAACATGGCGGCTACAATTTCTTCAACAACTCGACGTCCGAATTAAGTCACTATACGCTAAGATAATCGACACTCCATAAAGTGTACATTTTCTGAATCCTACACAATTCACACGCATAATATCTAACAATTGGAAAACAAACATCGATTTCTTTGTATAGAAATGACCCAAAACATGTGACTTATGGACCCTACATTCAGTAACCTTACGGCGGATCATACGATAACATACATGCCAGCTACTGACTGGCTTAGTTTTAATGACCTATATTTTCGTAGATTTTATACCCGCTTTTGTAGCCGAAAGGTTAGCAGCGTAGATCAAACCGAGAGGTTTAAAGTTCGATCCCAGACATTTCACACAAGTTTTTTTTTACATTGTTAAACTTCTACCTATGAGAGAGGGGTAAGAGAGGACTATGGGCCGTATTTTTTTTAAATCAACGTTATTATATAGTTATTTGAAAAGAACACAATGTAATATGTAGTACTTTAACTATTGTTTATATCATTCCGATGTGACCTATTTGCGTTCGGTCAGATGTTAAGAAATTTTAATTCATTCTTTTCTATTTCTCAGGGGGTGGTCCAGATACTATATATATATATATTATTCTGTACAGAAAATCCGTACAACATCAGTACCATTGGTTTCAAGCTCAGAAGGTGTTAACCTCCCGGCTTTTATCAGCTGTGTTGTCACTTGGTAGAGAAAATAAGACACGATCGGATACGTTATTTGCTTTGAAGTGTTAGATAAATATTTTTAAATTTTAAATCTTAATTTTTAAGACTTTATTCCCCTTTTCTGGACTTTATAAAACTTTTTAATCTCACATATTTTTCTCTAACACATAATTTAGACAATACTAATTTAACACTTGAAAACAAGTAACGATCGTGGCTTATACGAGACCCTCCATTTTCTCTACCAAGTGACAACAAAGCTGATAATGGCCGGGAGGTTAACACTTTCTGAGCTTGAAACAAATGGTACTGATGTTGTACGGATTTTCTGTACCGAATAATAAATAAATATCACGCTCTTAATTTTGATTTTTTCAATTAATTCAGCACTCTGCTGGGATTTTTCCTACCATCTTACAAAAGAAGTTATATATATATATATATATATATATATATATATGTGTGTGTGTGTGTGTGTGTGTGTGTTATATAACACACGTATATATATATATATATATATATATATATATATATATATATATATCGTAACGTAATCGAAGATTTGATTACTTTTGTAAAAAAAATATCACCGACCGAGTATATATTTTTAAAACAACAAATTAAGAGAAAGAGAGGTGGAACGAGAATGACTGTTCTACTCCTACTTTTTTTAATCTTCGCACTTAAGGAAACGCCAGTTGGGGAAAGGAATGAGTCATCTCGCTATCTCTATTGAGGTCATGAATAACATGCGTCCTGTCCCCCCCATCTAACCTGACATCCGGTGCAGTGCGAACCCTTTTGCCATCAAAGGGGAAAAGGGGAACAAAATAAAAACTGCTAGGCAGACAATCTACCCAAAGGCTGGGGAGTGAGAGGAAGTGAAATTCGCCGCTCCAAACACGACAGTAAAAGCGACAACCGATAAACTTTGAAAGAAGTATTCCTGCAAAATTACTGCTCGAAGATTTACGCGTTTCCTACGAACTTTGAAGACTGTACGTTCGAACCTATCCTCAGTTTATTTTTGTATTTATATATTTTCGCTCGGTCTAGTTACGTATCTGTTAAGACTCCGTCCCGTACTATTTTTGTTTTGTTTTCTATCTTGTTCCTCCTTATACATTCTTCCGTTCTTTCATGAAGTGTTTATTGTCTGTCTCTTCATTTTTACAGATGGCGTGGGAAAGAGTCACATTCTCCTCTTGTTCGGTATGCATGCATATTTGAACCTGATGACCTGCATCTTTTCTTTTTTTTTCTTGACCGTCTTGTCGTGCCCGACGAGACACAACCGTAACAACGTTTTATTAAATCATATATCTTTTTTTTCATTTTACTCCAGAGTAAGTTCTCGGAATCCAAAGGGCCCTTTCTTTGAGCTAAAACTTGAATCTTATATGAAGTAAATAGATATCCTCTCAAATGTATAGTTAGTAAATAAGTGAAGAACATTTTCCTCTCCCCAATTGACCAATCAACTATGTTATAGTATATATTTTTGTGGATCTTACCAGATTCCAGGACAAGAATTTATCTAGTCTGTTTGAGTGTCCAGCTAGGGGCCTTTACTTGACGTAACATCACTTGGAGAAAGTACACGATTTCTCGTACAAGCCAGTGTGTTGCCATAAATAGAGGGTATTATTTGAGTTTCAAACACTATGTTATTTTAAATATTTGGTCAGGGTTTAACTGTAGCGGGTAGTATCGTCATGCCAAGTTGTTCTGATAAAACCCTGTACAGAGAGACCTTAGACACTCGAGGATAGTGAATAGTAGGCATTCAAATTCTCTCCAGTAGGCATTCAAATTTTCTCCTGAAAGCATTCAAATTCTCTCCTTTAGGCATTCAAATTCTGTACTGTAGGCATTCAAATTCTGTACTGTAGGCATTAAGATTTTCTACTCTAAGCATTCAAATTCTGTACTGTAGGCATTCAAATTATCTTCTGCGGGCATTCCAATTTTCTCCTGTTTGAATTCAAATTCTTTCTTGTAAGCATTCTCCAGTAGGCATTAAGATTATCTCAAGTAGGCATTAAGATTCTTTACTGTAAGCATTAAAATTCTACCCAGTAAGCATTCAAATTCTCTCCAGTAGGTATTCAAATTTGTGTGTTAGATCGAGTGTTATAATTTTGAAACAAATACTAACATCAATTTACTAAGTATAAATAGATTTTTCGTTACTATTTATATATTAGATTTGTATTCTAAAATTTCTCTAAAATTTTTAGAAAAAGCATTATAATTGTTTTGCGCAATAAACTTCTCAACAATTGTACTATATTTACATAACAACATTGGTGTTGTTATTTTGGGGATGTTGAGGTGTGTTTTGTTTGGATTTGTTTTTTGTTTTAGGGGGTGGGGGTTCAACTAAGAAATTGCTTAATAGTCGAACATGTTATAATATGATCGGTTCAATAATTTCAATCTACAAAAATGATCGGTAATATACACATGCGCATAAAAAAAAAACTCTATCCTAATAGAAGGGAAAAAGCAACAAAATAAATGGCCGTCTACAAAAAAATCAGTCTTCAAAGAACAATGTATGAAACAAGATATATACGTATACAAAAGGAAATATATAAGTATTGCATCAGACAATAAAAAAGAAGTTCGCGTAAAAGTTTTCACTCTCCAAAAGTATCATGGCGAGTGGTAGCCATTTTGTTCTCTATTTCCTCTTTTCATCTTTTTCGTCTTCAGATCCTCAGCTACGTTCTGGGGTTCCGCTAAGATCGCGGTTATGTGAAAAAGAAAAACATCTGTCGAGTTCACGATTGTTCATAGCTTTGACTTTCGAGGAAAGTACACGACAGTTTTGATTCTTTTATGTCTCGCTGACTATTTAATAACTCGGCGAATATAAATACATGAATAACGACAACATAATTGCAGAGTCATAACTGATCTAGGGGGGGGGGCAGATGTTATAGTTATCGTATTTTATACTTCTGTTTTGAGATTCACTGAAGTAAACATCAATAGAATTTTTGTTTTAATATTTGCTATGTATGGAAAATAAACTATTTATGATTTAACGATATTTGTGAAATTATATATAAATATATTCATATAAGAACTTAGAAAGATACAAAATTATGATATATTAATCCATTGTTTTAACATAGTAATTGGCTCTGTCTTTATACCTCTGTGATCCAATGGGGATTCTATTCTTTGACTGAAGTAGTGGCGAAATGTTGATGACTTTCCTTATTTTTGCTGACGAACAACCTAATAAATTTTGTCTCAGAAACGTACGCACACTAAAATTTTGTTGATGTCGAATTTTTGGAACTTGTATACTTAATGATGAACATGTCATAATTTTGTATCGTTCTAACTGTTTATATATAAACTCTGGTGGATCAAAAGTTCTAACCATATAGCTGATTTGATACCTGCAGTATTCATTGGTGTTTGATGGAGTTGATTTACTTCACCTTTCATTTATATAACTTTGAGGTGTTGATTTCTTTGTCTACTTATGATACTCTCTAAATCAAAGCATTTGACTTTATTATATATATATATATATATATATATATATATATATATATATATATATATATATATATATATATATATTTAAATACAGATTTTAATCAGACATGGACCAGTGGTTTCTGACAAGAAACGGGTTGAATTCCCGATTCCGTCGTCTTCAGCATAGTCTGAAATAGTAAATGATGGAATTTCCTCAAAAAACATATAACTGTTATGAAACGCTATGTACACCGAATTTTGAAATGGAGAGCCGACGATAAACGCTTAGGTCAGAAAAAGCCGTTAAATGATTCTATATTTAGAAGTAAAGCAAGAAAGAAAAGAGAGAAAGAAAGAAAGAAAGAAAGAAAGAAAGAAAGGAGGGGAAAAATAAAAAAATTAAATTTATAATAATAAAATATTACTTTTATATTTATATATATTATCTTCACATATATATATGTAGAAAATAATTAATTAAGGTACGCAACTCTAATTAATTAAATTATCTAAAAAGGGGAGGTAACTATTTATCATTATATAAAATATATATATATGTTTTTATGAATTTTTATATATATTTTATATAATGAAAAACATAAAAACATATATATATTTTGAATGGTGAATTACATCTTAAATCAGAGAGGTAAGTGAAAGGGGGGCAGCTGGAGATAAAGATTATTAGGCAACGATAACGTTAACTGACGCATTTAATACGCTGTAGTGTTATATTATATGTTGCTACTACGCGTTGATCTCATTTCTAAATGAAGTATTAATCAGAAATCAGGTATCAACTAGAAATAAAAATGCGAAAGTCAAACTTCCGTTCAACAACTCCGTTTTTTTACTAATGTTACTACGTATCGACTCTCTCGGATGATGCCAAAATATCTCATAGATCACAATCAATTATAATATACGAATTCATAAACTTACCTTATTATCGCATGCAGGTCACAATCATAACTGCACCGGCCGATTTCGCCTCGTGTCCTCCATTCCTTCATGACTGGGGACATCTGCAATTTATGTTTCACAACATCACGAAGAATGAAGAAATGGTGTTGGCGCGCCCTTCTCTACTGCCAACAACGGGGGGGGGGCACATTACCGGCCTACGGATCGTTTGAGGCCCTGATCCCCTTAATTTATCGGTAATGGTCAGCCCTGTGATGTCACGTCCGTTTCCAGTACACGGCAGAGTCGAGATGACTTAGAATGAACAAGCTGACTCGATGACTTGTGTATGTGTTGACGTTGGCCCGTGAATAAAAATCACGAGAAAAATACTAGAAAATGTGCCCACTTACTATTTAACACTAAAGACTAAAGAAATGGCAAATCTAAGCCCCGGCCGAATCCCCATATTTTTTTAATTAAAAAAAAGCTTAATTTCCGGATCAATTACTAACAACAAATCATCTAGAAAATACAATTAAAAGAGAAAATAAATATGAAACATTTAATACTTAAAACAGAAGTAACTTGTTGCTATTGGTTACCTTTGCCCTTTGTTATCTTCGTTGCCTACAAGAGACTGTGCGAGTGAGTTGTGTCCCTTACATTTTTCAGCGCTCTTCAATCTACCCGTATAAACTAAGTAATTCTTTTTAGTTGTAAATAAAGAATAAATGTTAATTGATGATCTATACAGAAGAGTTTTTATTCAATTCGTTCTTATGTTCGACCCATATTTCACAACTACTACTATTTCACTTCAAGTGTGTTTTATTTTTCAAACAAATTAAATCGAATTATCTACATTTTATTTTAACATGTATTAGTTTAATTTAAGTATATACTTTATTTTTTTAGATATAGTGAGCCTTTTTTTTATTTTCGAATGGAGTTTATATTTTAAAAGTAAATAAATTAAGTTTGATTTTTTTTATATTTTACAAAGTCATAAAAGATCAAATCCAATATTAGTCTCTTTCTGTGTGCTATATCTCCCGCGTTCTTCTCTTTCCGTCTTTCCTTTTCTCTCAAGATACCGGTTAAAATGTACTACTACTCGTTTCTCGTGAATATAGAAAGAGAGCTGCAATGAGCAGTATGGGAGGAGACAATCCTTGTCGGTCACACAGTTCTAACTCCGTAGCCGGTGCATGTATTAATGCTCCACTACGCGTTGTGTAGAAATGGTAAGTAAATTCACATCTCAATAGCAAATAGGGCGGCTATCCAGCAAGCAGTCGAGAGAGAACTCAATAGGCGGGACCTAGAGTTACGGGTAACGCTGAATGACGGCTTGTTGTCAACTTAACTTAAATGGCTCAATTTTGCGAGAGCTTTATATAATTATTTATAAATAAAAAATTTTTTCAAAATGAACCCATATACACATGTGTTTCATGCCAAACCTGCAATCATCAGTATGGGAAGAGATAATATATATATATATATATATATATATATATATATATATATATATATATATATATATATATATATATATATATATATATGTTGGTAGATCCAGAGTCCTTTCCAGGGTAAATCCAAATAGAGAGCTCAATTAAGTATAAAGGTGTAGTGATAATCATATGTGTCAGAACTAAAAAAATAAAATGGTAGTTTTAGTTACTATATTTCTTTAGTTTTTCATCTACCATTATATATACAACAAAATATGTCTAGTGTGTAATTATATTTTCAATGTTCAAAGAAGAAATATGATACCTAAGCTGACGGCTTTCAAATGTTAAGACATAGAATACACACATAAATTCATTATATATATGTATATATATATATATGTGTGTGTGTGTGTGTGTGTGTGTGTGTATGTGTGTGCGCGCGTGTTGTACGCGTTTTTGTTTATTTAATGTCTTAACAGTTGAAAGTATACAGTAATATCTGAAAGATGTTTGATGTCGAGGCTTTTCAAAGTTGTTGTCCGCGTTGTAATTGTTTCTTTCATTACTTTATTTCTTTTGCTTTTCCGAATACGTTGAAAGTACAACGATCTACAGACAAAACTGTTATTATATTGAGCCTACGAATTGAACTCAATAAGGAAGAATGAAAACAACGAAGGTTTCAGTGAGGGAAGTGTAGAACTGAGGATCAGGGGAAATTGACGAAAGTAATAGAAAAAAAACAACAAGAAGTATTATTGATATAAAATGAAGAAAATGAGGAAGGGATAAAAAGGAAAATGGAAAACTAGAAGAAGAAGAAGAAGAAGAAGAAGAAGAAGAAGAAGAA
Organism: Sepiola atlantica; assembly: GCA_963556195.1. Lineage (NCBI taxonomy): Eukaryota > Metazoa > Mollusca > Cephalopoda > Sepiida > Sepiolidae > Sepiola > Sepiola atlantica. The sequence goes on from OY744526.1 coordinate 116,260,053, forward strand.
GAAGAAGAAGAAGAAGAGGGGGAAGACTAAAGTTGGTAAATATCCGTGGTGGCAATTGTAATAGGGACGAAAGCTTTTAAAATGGCCGCTAAGATGGCGCTTGAAGGCAAATGAAAAATAAAAAGTATGAAAAATCTTTAAATTACTGAAACGTTAACAAGATAAGGAAACACGTAGGATGAATCAAATATTGATTTTGGCGATATTATCGCCCTCTTTATGGCATGCAAGGGCCATTTACATAGATTTTCAGAAGAATAAAATATGACAAAGAGAGAGAGAATAAAGATTAATTAAAATCTATTTTCTTTTTCATCTTTTACTAGCAAAGGTTGCCGGCGTTACCTGGATGAAAGAATAATATCAAACTTGTGTTCACACAACTGTACGTTTACATACTTCGTTGAAATAGAACATTTATTTAAGTAGAGTGTTGATTACCTTATTTTAACAATACTAGTTTGTACCCGCTTCTTGAGCGGTGTTAGTACAGTATCTGGGTATGTCAATTTCCACGTTACCTAGTTTCTACCGATTTATAGCTAGTACGAAGAAAAATATTTGTGAAATTTTGTGGAAAAAAAAATACGCTACTTAGCATTTGTTTAGTATGTTAACGGAAATTCTGATTGCTGTTAAGCATAAGAAATGAAAATTCATTTTCAGTTCTGGTAAGAAGACGAGTTCTTGTTTGTGGATGTCTTACAAGGATGAATCAGAGATCAAAACTCAGTCGAGCACTTTCTATGTATATAATCATACGATAGAAGAAAACTAGCAACGTCTCTTCTGTGATAAGTGGCTGTAGAAAACAGAAGAGATCATTACCACTAGATTACGAAGTCGATTTTGAACTATGTAACGGCAAAGGAGTTGAACCCCCTAAAATGCGTGGCAACAGGACCCCATCTTTGGGCGTATCTTATTCTTAAATAAGTAGACCATTGTATCTGTATTCGGGTACTTTCTCGGAAGTCAGAATTGTCAAACCATTTTTCCAGCCAATTTAGCCATATATTAGATATGTTTTTTTTTTTGTTTTTTTTTGTTTTTTTTTCATTTTAGATATGGAGTGAAATCTGTCCTATGAGCTTATCAAAAAGGGGTTTCCTCGCCTTCCTTGTCAGAGTGTAGTATCTATCCCGATCTATGCTCCACTCTGTAAACCAGTACCGTCTTGACCTTCGAGCTTTTATTCCGCTGATCTCAGGTATTGTCCTGTGCAGTTTTACGAGGTGAACCCTCCCAGGCTTTGCTTTCTTACCCTTTGAGGAGATTAGTTTATTGCTAATCGCCTGAGGCGCCCCTACCGCTGAATGCCGACGGGGTTCCCCAGGCATTTTTTGTAGGCCAGAGGGCTCTTCCACTAGGGTGCTGGCTTTTTAATCCCACTTTCCCGACATGTGTCAAATCTTACCGCTGTGTGGGGGGAGATAAATATAAAAAATGGATTCTTCCTCAAAGGAAAAATCCATTCATTTTAACTGGAGAAAAATGTTGTTGGTGAAAGAAGAGAAATTTGGTTTTAGAGTTGTTAAAGGTAGCAAGCCACTTTTCGAAAATGCACATATCAGAAGAGAAAGATAGAAAATAAGAAAAAATCTTGAACACCAATGCTGTTTGCAGTGCTGCCATATACACTTGTGTTTTCTGCATATAAAATTATCGGATGTAAATACCTTTTATATTTGTTAATCTTTTAATACATTATGATTTGCTAATAATTTTAAAACCATAAATTACTTTTTATGCAACAGTTAAAATGCTTCGAAATATCCTTCGAATTTAGAAGGGTCAGAAAGTAGTTACTTCGTTTGTCAACTATTAACAAATGATTAAAATGGCTTGTTTGTAAACGAAGAAACCGAAATGCATTCTTGGGGATTTAATTTCGTAATTAAATTATTTTAAAATACGTTTTTAACAATGTTGTTTTATTTTATCCTATTGCATTTTTTATTTCAATAAATATTTGATTAATAGTAAATTTTTAAAAATAATTAAAATCTTAATCGTTCAAGTTACATCAACGCGAGAAATGCACACTAACACGCGCGTATGGTTGTAACATAATGTTATTAATGTATTTATTAATGTAGAGATTATTACCCTTAGAGATATATCAGCGTTATCTCCCTTGGACTTATTTGGCCACGTTAGAAAGTGCGCTTTCTTGTCCGGGAGTTGAGAAAATCTGTCCCACAAGATCTTAGTCTCTTTTTGGTTTGTCTTTTAAAGCCATCAGACGTGGTTCGACAGGTTGGCCATATTTCTGAAGCTTTTACAAATCCTGACGCCGTGTCCATCGGTTCGTTTTCTAGTAGCAGTCGCATGGACTCCAAAAACACAACTAAAGCAAATGTAAGTAATATTTACTTATACATTGTTCAAACATATTCTCTATCTCCGATCACGGCAACATGTGTTAATATTTATTGTATTGGGAGAGGAATCTATTTATTTTTTAGTTCTAATTCCGTTCCCCCTTTGTATATTGTATTGTGTACCGCCGATATAAACGTGTACTGTGTGAGTCCACTGCACATGTCGTAATCGTTAGCTCGTTGTGTCGGTTCAAGGTTATTTTTAGATTATGATACCGGTTGCAATGTCAACAGTGTGATTTCAGTCAGCGCTGCAACAGAAAAAATATCCCTCTAAATAAAAACACAACTTCAGTTTCAAAACATTTAACAGAAGTTTATTTTGGGGGAAGTTACAATGGTACTCGTTTTTTTTAGGTTAAATAGCAGATTTGCCAATGAGAATTCTTAACCCGGCCAAATCAAAACACAAGTTTCATAGTTTAGAGCTTGAGGCCATCTCTCTCTCTCTCTCTCTCTCTCTCTCTCTCTCTCTCTCTCTCTCTGAAAGGTACACAGATTCAACTGACTGCCAATTCTCAGAAAAACAAACTGACTGTCTCACGCCTAGAGGAACGGCTCCAAGCTCCAACTTACTTCTGCCCGTAGGCTGGATACTATGTACTTTTTACCGGAAATCTTAAATTCCGGTCTTTTCACGGTCATCCCCTTTCAGCTACGCAGAAAGACCACCGAGATATCTATTTGAAATAATGACTAGATAGTATCCACTTAAAAGGGCCTCTTTGTTGACAATCTAAGAACATTATTTTTCTCAAGGATATTTCCTTCGGTATGAAACTCCATTTAAGGCGACACTAACATTGTCAAAGAGAAAAAAAATCTGTGTGGTCGAACTCAAAATCAGAAGAGGTTTTCAATTTCTTCTGTGGCCCCTCTTCTCTTGTCTGAGCATCTCTCACTCGCAGCAAGTCTGTCACACGTATGCACTGAAATATATGTTCCGTAACTCCTTCTACATTCGTATCCGACGAATTAATTTTCTTTGTATATAAATTCAACTGTTCTCTTTCTTTTTACACACAAAATGGCGACCGTCTGTACGAGAATAATATAATCGAACACGTGATCGATAAAAACTTAAAAGTTAGAATATAACATATTCGTTTGGTTTACATAACAACAGAATATGACCAGAGGATAGACGATCAAAACGCCATTAAATATACGCATACAAAAAGTAACATAGAAAATAGAAGGGGTCCTATTAAAATGAAAGTACATTAATTCTATACAAAAAAATTGTTAAAGATTGGAGAGGGGTCAAAAACTCCAAAGCTCTGATTTGTCGATCAAGATCACGTGTTAAGAGAGGGGTGGTCGAAATAGTCAGTTAATCAAATCAGCCGACGAGAGAAACGTAGAAATGTGTTCCTCATGGCCACCTGGATAAATAAAGCAACAGTGTTAAATGCTAGCAACGCATGAAGCATTCAACAACTCGGCCGGTGATCATTTGTAGAATAAATAAATGAATAGATTAAACATTCTACGTCGTTCCTCGCAACGAAGTTTGCTAACGCATTCGTAACGTGCCTTGTCATAGAACCTGTAGAGTTATCCATAGTAGAATAAGTTGTGTGGAAACAAAACTTTCATTCGAATGGAGAATAAATATAAATACACGTGTGAAGTTTAGGAATTTATTACTGGAAATTAAAAACTGTGCTGCTCATTGGCCTTTTTGGCTAAGATCAAAGTGTAGTATCTGTTCCGATGGATACTGCACCCCATACTGGTATTGTCTTGTCCTTCGGGGTTTCACTTACGCCGGTCAATGGGTCTGTCCTGTGCAGTTCTAGGAGATCCACTCTCCCAGGCTTTGCTTCCCCTTATTGGGGAGGAGTAAGTTTATTGCTTACTGTCTGAGGCGCCCCTACCGGGGAATGCCGATGGGGCTGCCCAGGCAATTTTTAATGGCCAGAGTGCTCACCTCTCGGGCGCTGGCTTTTCAACCCCCACTTTCCCGACCCGACCTTGGGTCACATCTTACTTGTAGGAGTAAGATAAAAACTGGCCTTGTGCCTAACTCTTGGAGAGGAGTAAATCAATACTCATAATATTCGAACAGTAAACATAAAGCTTACACATACATATATACATACACATAAAATAAACACATACGTCAATGTCCCTTAATGTAATACGGGTTACAAAGTTGCTACTACTCTAATGTATAATAGCTACACCTATATACACACATGAAATAAGCATGTACTTTAATTTATCATTAATGTCATATATAGTTGCTGCTAATACTTGCACATCGGCGCTACTGCTTCCTCCCATGTACACACATAACATCAATGCGCGTACATTGGATTTATATATAAGTAGAACACAATACAACTGCCGGCTAATAAAGAAGAAGACGATAAAGAGGTGCTCAACACGTGGAGAGACCAGATAACGCTATAAAGACGATTGCGTGAGAAGAAGTATCCAACAATATTAACGAATGACTCGTACGCCTTCGGCTAAATATGAAGAATTTTTTCAACCAAAAGGACAAATATCGGTAAAATGTTGACTTTCTGGATGAAATCAAAGTTTTAAATGTAGTTTTATTTATTTCGTATTCGAAATAAGCTTTCAGGGACGTCGATGTTGTGATTTCCGTATGAATCAATATATTTGAGCAATACAGCAATTAAAAACATCTTTAAGTGCCTCTTAGTCTGCCTGCAAAACATTTTCTTTTTTAAATGGAAATGTCTTCGTATTGATCGACGGTTGTTGTATAGAGACCAAAATAAACAGAACGCGCCAATAGCAGCCAGGGAACGTAAAGCTGAACGGTTCAAAATCACAACAGAAAATATCAAACTCTTTCAAACGTAAGGAATATCATTGCGTATTTTATTAAACACTCAAATTTAAAGATGTTTTCTAATCTAGCCGTATGTTTATTTTTTTAATGCTGTGTGAATTGTGCATGAATTTATACAACTACCAGTTTTTGCCTGCCCGGCGTTGCTCGGGATGCAGTGATGATTGGAAATAAAAAACATTCACATAGTCTGAACAGAATGACATTGAGGTCTAAGTAGGATTGAATAGAGATTTTGTTCGTCTGTCGGTCACACCTATTTTAAACGTAATAAATATATTTCGAAATATCCAGCCTAAACTGCATTAAAAGTAAATTATAAATTATATAAATTTCTACTTTCAGAAATGGAAAATATTGCATTTATAATAAATTATAAATTCCCACAAATAAAGCGAATGCCATGACCGAAAATCGAAACGAAAATCTTGAGATCTTCAGTCTGACGTTCTACCAAACTATTTCGACATTCTTTTAAATAGAGCTTAAGACGTTACATTAACAAAATAATTATAACTTAGGCGTGACGTCATAGATTTATTATTTACGCCATGTTTCAAAACATGGATTAAACATAGGCGATAATAAAAAATAAATGAATGGATGGATAAACATTATCAATGGTCCCAAACAATTTATTTTGCTTTAACTACGTATTGGCGTTTTTAAAAAATTAATATTTAATATATACTAGATTTTGGGGCGACTTATGAGGCCCATAATTCTAGTCTATTAAAAAACGCCACCACGAGAGGATTGGAGTAAATAGGTGGGATGGGCAGAAGATTTCTTATTCGTTTACATTAGATTTGAAATCACCATGTTGTAGTCGGTAGGGAAGAAGCCTCGTGGTATTTTGTTCCACACTTGGAGTGTTATAGGAAAGAAACTTTGTTCATGGAAGTTCCGATTTGTTTTGGTACGAAAAGGGAGAAATAAAAGTTAATTTATGTCGTTGTAGCTAGGCGAGTTCTTGCTGTGAATGATTTTCCACAACACTGCCATCTTTATATAAGATTTAGTAATAATCACATTTGTACTCTCTTTATCTCTCTCTCTTTCTCTCTCTCTATCTGTAGTCAGCACGTCAGCTGTTGATCTTATAGGACGTAATGCACGTTGCTTTTCGTTAAGTATATTGCTTTTGCTGGGCTGATTGACAACTTCTTAGTTCATCACAGATTCAAACAACTTACTCACGACGCACAGGAGACTAATTGGTCTGTACTGAGATGCAGAAGACCGATTTCCAGCATTTTTAAATACAAGGCAGATTGACGAAGTTTTACATACATACACACACACATTGTTTCACACAGATACACAATTTTTTTCTCACACGCTCAGTTACACCGACATACACACGCAAACATAACATAAAAACAAACATCACACACACATTCACACATATATACACATACACAGAAAGACACACACATAAAAACACAATAGGTGCGCGTTTTATCTAATGGATATTGTCATAGACTATGAAATCGGTCTATTGTCTATTTAAAATCTATCTGTTGTTAATATCGTACGTAAAGGTATGAGTCTGCAATTCCTCTTTCCTCCAAAAAGAGATATAAAGTAATGGTTTGGTTGTTTTGTATAACGGTATATCAACCCTTTTCGGGTGATTTTATGCCGAATTCAGTCATTGTGGTAAACGTTTTTATACTTCAAGTTCTTTATATGTTCTAGTATTTATCTATGGTGTCAGGTTTGGTTGTTTTGTAGAAGAAAAATGTTTTTGTTTTTGGCTTTGCAAAACATGACTGAGTTTTGCAAAGGGAAAGGAAAAATCAATAACATTAATGTTTTTCGTAGTTTTGCGTCAGGAATCCGGAGAAAGTAAAATTTTGTGTTCAATTAATTGTCTATAATGAATAGTCCCGAAACGTTGATATGCCGTAAAACCGACAAGCTATAGCCAAACGAGCACGAACATAAACAAACACGCATCACACATAAACGTACACACACCTACGCACAAAACGCAGGCATACACAAACACAAACATACAAACGCGGACACAAACGCACGCACACGCATACAGACAAGCACGAACACATACAAACATATAAGTACAGACATTAACATACACATACACACATAAACCCAATCACAAATATACACATAAGTTCTTAAAAAAACAAGAAAAACGTAACTTCTTTGTTGTCAGTCCAGAAAGTCACTGCACAAAATGTTGGCGTCCGCAACTTACATCTTGGACGATTATTTCAGATCTGACGAAATCAGACGTTCCGAAGATCCGTATCATCGGAAAACAATGAAAAAATGTATTTCAAATTTATGCCGTTTATGTGTGTGTCTGTCGTCCGAGAACAAAGAAAAACTTCGGCGCACCAGACTGCCACATGACCTGTCATCCTGACACCTGCCTGTCCATATAGGTGCATGTAGGTATGTAAAATAAGGCAAGTGCAGAAATATATTTTATTTAAAAAATAGCTAGACTACCCGACGTTGCCCGGGTTAGAGATTAAAAAAATAGACGAGTTTAAAAAGAGCGTGTAACATCTTTCTGTTAAAATTTATCACGCTCAATCACTCGTGTTACTTTAGTAACACATTTTCTCATTGTCAATGTCTCTTATATTCGTCTATTATATCATGTTGGCAGTGACGGTAGTTAAGTGGATAACGACACGGACTGAAGACCTGGGTGTTCCAAGTTCGAATCCAGTCGGTTCCGCAGTACCACTTTCACTTAGGGATGTTGGCAACCTTCTCGTGGTCCTTCCCGTAAGTACCCGATGTCTATCCAGAAAGATTTCTAACTAGAAAAACATTGGGGAAACTAATGCCAACACCAGAATCATCTGATTCACACGAAAGAAGAAGATCTACGTGTTTCCTACTTTCTCTTTCTCCATTCATACACATGTAAAGATTGACTTATTGATATATTTTATGGTTATGTCCTTGAATGAACTCAATATACAACATTATGCCTATTTTCTATTAATTTAAAATATTTTTTGTACGGGCCCTTTGAATTTATTAAAAAGATCTAAGAGTTTGGCATTATTATGAAGCCGTCCTCTAATTGGCGTTCCAGCCAATAGTAAATAAAGGGACATAATTCATGGTTCGAGTCTTATTTCTCAAAAATAGGTGCTTTCGTTATAATCACAAATTCATTATCTATCGTAGATGGCAAAAAAAACATTGAAAAACGATAGCTTAGTCAACAGTCAGCTAAGTAAGTATGCGTGTTATTGTGGTTGCTATTCTTTATAATACACTAGCGGAACTAAAAACTTTACTCATAAAATATCACACAATTTATTTGTGTTTAAGTAATACAGATAAATGTGCACACATGCCAAAGCTTCGTAATACATAGACATATGAAAAGGGAACATCGATATTTTGTAGACAGCTTGTCTGAAAATTACATCAACAGTTCTGGTCTGAATCGAGAGTAAGCTGGCTGCTTGCTATCACATCAGCGGTCGAACCGGAAAAAAAAGAGGAAAGAAAAATTTAGCTTTCTTGTCACGACTTTACTATGGGTGACCACGTGGCTAAATCAACCAATGATATCCCCAACATAAATAAACAACTTTGTGCTAACAGGCGAATAAACATTCACACTTACCGTTGTTCATGGCAAGCCTATACTCGAAACTCATCACCTGTTGACGAACTTCAACTGACCTTTACATTTTTTCATCTGCTACAATACAATTTTAACACTAAACATGCCTTGATTTACGACAGATATGAAAGTCAAAATGTAAAGTGGTCTGCCATAGTCGAGGGCGATCCGAACGTTCCCTTTTCATTGGCTACTACGCTGAAATGTAGGAACTTTAATCATGTTTCTCGGCACGTTTACTGTTTAAATGTTACCTTCTTTTCAGTGTTCCTAATTATTTATATAAATGTTAAAGAATGTTTTCACACTTCTATTAAATAATTTAATTGTGTCTGTCTTCTATTTTTTTTTGTTCCATTTATCTCAAGGAAGCAGTCTATCAAATATAGATTTTACTTTTCTTGCAAACATTAAGTCAGACATTATGTTAGGATAAGGTATAATGCAATATACTTGTAGAAATTGTTGAATTCTTATATCCTCCAAGTTTCTACCGTCATATTTCTTTAAAACTCTCTCTCTCTCTCTCTCTCTCTCTCTCTCTCTGCTAATTGATTTGATATTGGATAGAAAGGTGTCGTTGTTTCATGATTAATTTAAAACGATTAACAGAATGTTTTTATCTTTTGACGTAAATTGTATTCCATTGTCAGATACAATGGCTCTGAAACAGCGAATCGCGCAAAACGTTCGTGCAAAGAATTAATTATTATTGCTGATGCCGATCTTATATGCTGTAGAACTTCTGACGATTTATTTAAACTGTCAAATATGATAAAGTAGAACAATAAGTGGTCTTGCAAAACAAAATGTAATCGTTCCCATGTTCATTCGGTGGCAGGCCGGTTAGTAAATGTTATCGCTGGTTCCGTAGCAACCAGAGAACATTTTCTAAACGATTCTCTACACCAATTTTTCGATGTTTGGTCAGAACACATAGCTACGCATGAGGGGTTTCATTCGTGAGTGTATAATATTAAAATCTTTTAATACTCATGTCTACAAATGAACTGGAATAGCAAACTTTTCCGTGTATATACATGTGGAATTTTTTCAGGACATAAATTATGGATAAACTCTTTTTCTCGCTCTGGGAATATTTTGTATAGGGCAGGGACTAGTGAAAAAATAATTATCATCGAAGATACTGATTACCTATTTAGCGAGTGTGCTGATGAAACATCATACTAATACCTACTCACACTTACCAACAGGCTCGTGACATGTGAAACAAGTTGAAGTACGACACATTTTCGTAGAATATTACATTAAATATGCATTTTGTTAGAATGTGTTATATTTCAAATGAAAAGAATTTAAGGGTTAAATACACCGTGTAGATGTGAGATTTTACCGGTTTACCATTGATTTTAGTATTAACATATTTCATTGGTTCTTTCCTGTGACGTCACAAGCACTCATTATTAAAAACATTAAGTTTGATGTCCAGCAAAGAGAAAAAGTTACTTCCCTTTTAAATATAAATTGTTTACTATTTCTAGATAAAACACTGCTTCATTGAACAGATCTGTCAAAATTTAGAAGCGACTTTATCTCCATTGCGTCATGTGGTTGAGATCGAAGAGAAATAATGAGCAATATCTTAGTTATCGATGCTCTTCGAAGTGATGCTATAGACTGTTGTGTCGTCCGAGTAGATGTCAACAAATAATCTCAGAATATGGTTTTGAAGATCATTAATAAAGATCATGGTAAGGGTTGGTTCCAGGATATATCCTTGGGGCACGCTGACGGTGATGCTATGTGGTTCAGACTTCTGTGTATCAACAACTACTTCTATAGACCTATCAGACAAGAAAAGATTTGATTGTTGCAAAGACATTGCTAGAAATTCCATAGTTAGGAAGTTTGTGGAGTAACCCTATATGTCATACTCCATCAAAGGCGTTTGGTATGTTGAGAGCTAGTACCGTAGAAACAAATACCCATAGAGAGGTTCATTGACCCTATGAGATAGTATAGTCAGAATCTCGGCAGTTGATCTTGCAATGTGAAATACATGTCGCTTATGACTAAGTAGATTACTTTCTCTGAGATAGTTGAAAACTTGTAGATTCATAACAGATTCAAACAACTTGTTCATGGTGTACAGGAGACTGATCGGTCTGTACTGTGATGAATAATAATGATCACCAGTGTTATTTTTTAAATACTGGACAAACCCATGAAGTTTCTAAGAAGATGGAAACTATTTTACATTTAAGCAATGAGTGAATAGCTTTGTATGGATATGAGACAGTTTCAGGCCGTAAATTCTTAAGCACAATGACTGTAATGTTGTCATGACCAGTTGCCTTGATGTAATTGTGCACACCCATAACAGGGTTCTTTTATATCTTATTTGTCCTTCCACGACAAGGGTTAGATTTTTCAAATTTTCTCTTTTTTTATCGATTTCTTGACGTACGACGTGCGTTAGAATGTTTTACGTATCTTTATTTTTATTATTACCGTGCCTGTGATCTTATATTCTTTTACATTCATCTGCTATTTTTTGCTGAAGGGTTACATTAGTGTCTGGCTAGAATTCAGGATCTAATTTCAGCGTCTATATTCGCCCTAAGATTAAACAGATCTTCTTATACGTGATAGGGATTGATAGATAGATAGATAGATAGATAGATAGATAGATAGATAGATAGATGGGAGCGGTGACGTTCGCTCCGTTTGCTTCAGTTGTCAGCCAGAAAGAGATCGAGACCCCTCGATCGGAAATCACATACTTTTTTTCGACTTCCGTTTTTAGGTCACCTCTGATCTTTACGATGTCACCTAAACCCTTCCATCCAAACACCTTTTTCGCTATCTAAAAAATTGACATAATGTTTTGTTTTTTTCAAGTACGCCTTCGTTTTTTCATCATTTACTTTATTTTAGTCCTTTTTTAAAAACATTGAATCCCTTTTTTGCAACAAATTTTGCAACTGAGTTTATAAAAAATAACATGAAAATTCCGAATGGTTAACAATAATGTTTATTACCTTTTTTACAACGCGAAGATACGAAATAAAAAAAGAATGGAGAGTTCTTAGTTTAGCCATAAAATGATTAACTGGTTTAGCATAGCCACTTCTACTGCGACTTGGCGTAAAACAATACAAACCTAGGCTTCTACTACGGACATTTTGAATATTATGACTAATAGGTATGTACTGTGATGAAGAATGTTGATCACCAGTGTTTGTAAATACTGGTCAAACCAACAATACTTTCCAAGGAAATGGAAACCATTTCACCTATTATACAGAAGCTAAATTAAAAAAACGTTTGTTTGCTCAAGGCATTTACCTATATATTTTAGTCACAACAATTGTATGTTAAAATATTCCTTGGTTTTTGGAATTGAGTTATGTTATTTTGTAATCCATTTTAATTGTTCTAATCTCAGTTGAAGCTCTAGTGTCCTCGATTCTGATACTGCGAGGATAAAACAAAACATTGGACGGATGATAGCCACTTGTTGGAACGACCCTCAAGAGACCGCTTCGATATTCAAACGTATCCACCTAGCTATCATTGAGGCAACGCCATGTCCATTATGACGTCATCCCGTAACATCTAAGTCTCGATGTAGTAAACAGAAAAGTTTGTCCTCATGTGCAGGCAAGTAAATAGGGACACAATTATTTCATTAAATACACTTTTATTTTTTTAAAGAACTTTGTATTGTTCTAATTAGTCGTAATTTTCAATTTATCACCGAGCGACCCGTCTCTTACTAAGCTTCAGTCTGTTACTCTCACCCTCTCTTCTTCTATGTTGTTAAATATTTCCACTCTTATTTTATACAGTGTATACCCTCTCCATCTCTCTCTCACTCTCCTTCTCTCTCTCTCTCTCTCTCTCTCTCTCTCTCTCTATATATATATATATATATATATATATATATATATATATATATATATATATATATATATATACATGGACGGCGGCACCGGGGGGGGCTCAAGCCCCCCACTTTTTGACTTGCCCCCCCAATATACGGTCATCAATAATGAAGTCATATATGCATGTGTTTAACCGCCCCCCACACACTTTTTAGGAGAACCCCACACTTTTATAACTGTCCCGCCGGTCCTGATATATATGTATATATATATATATATATATATATATATATATATATATATATATATATATATATATATATATAGTAAGCTATGAAAATATATTTATGGCAATTAAGCTACACAGACGCTCCCGCGTTTAATCCCGGGGGGGGGATCTTCAAGAATTTTAGCCTAAAAATTCCCCCGGGTGTGAAACGCGGGAGCCTCTGTGTAGCTTAATTGCCATAAATATATTTTCATAACTTACTACCTAGCTCTACTTACGTATCGAGCACTGTTGAAGTAAATACTCTAAACTGATACATAAAAAATTATATCTCCTTATAAAATTTTATGTGGATACATGAAATACTAATATATATATATATATATATATATATATATATATATATATATATATATATATATATAAGAACAAAGATAGATATATATATATATATATATATATATATATATATATAAGAATAAAACCTCCAAATATGGGGAGCCCTCCTAAAACTAAGGAAAATGGCTTTCTACCATACAATAAAAAGTAGTGATACCGCATCCACATATAAAACATTTCTGGAGATGGAGGAACAATTCATCCCAAAAAAATTCCGATAAAAAATAAACTCACAGGACACGGAAGAACAAAAAAGAATTAAAAAAAGCCCTAAATATATCCAAACTACAAGTCCAAATCGACATACAAGAAGACAACAAAATACACTTCACAAACAAATACATGGAAATCGACAACAAAATTTCCACTCAAATCAAAAAAACATGCCCCACGGAAACTCATCAATTCCTATCAGAACTCTGGGAATCCGTATGCAAAGAGGAGGAAGAAAAATCCAGGAATATTGTCCAAAGAAAAATATCCTGGCTTAGAAGCCTACCCGATAAAGAAAAGACAGAACAAACATAACACATGAACCAAAACAACAACCCAGAACCAGACCCAATGGAAAACACCCACACACAACATACACAAAACCAGTGGATAACACAAAACATAGGTAAGAAGAAAAACACATACCACACACAAACATACTTACACAACAGATCCAGTTACTCACAAGGAAACAACATAAATATACCAACATCATTTACCCACCCCTCTCAACAGTTTCAATCCCATCTTCATTAAACTCACCCCGCAACCACACTCACACACATACACACAACAAATACAACATAAACACACATACACCTCAACCATACACTAACCCTTACGAATACGGGCCAACACAATACAAACCTAAATACTTTCACCCACACCAACCAATACAATAAAAAAAAACCTATCATACACCCTACACCACACAAACAAACCACAACAAAATACCCTTACTCAACAACCCCTACTAAAATCACCCAAGTAAACCTTACAACAATTACCCACACCCACCACACCAACAGATGAAACCTTCATACAACAATCTCCCACCCTACCACACACAACAAAACAGACCCTACAACCACCCAACACACCAATGGATACAATCGAAATACTCCAAACACTACCCACATCATCAAACAAAACAACCCTATAACAATTCCTACAGACATAAACTTACACAACAATACAGACCCCACAACTACGTCCACCATCAAGAACCTATACCACGACACCCCAGCCCGAAACAACTAACTCACAATAATAATACATTCAAATATACCAAAATAAACCCTTATAACAACACACACAACGCCAATTATAACAACACGCACGACACCAATTTTTCCAGAAAACAACACAATCATCTAAAACACACACAATATATAGAAAGCAATCACTCTTCAACAACTCCTCAAATCAACGAAACAAACAACACTCATCCTCATTTTTTAGAAACCCCTCCCCGGACAACAATCCTAGATTAAACAATTTAAAACCCAAAATTATCAATTTATCCACATACACATTTACAAAGGAGGAAATAGAAATACTAAAATTAGGCCTCAAATTCTGCCCAACTCCCAAAAGTAATATCACGGAACTGAGGAAGGACCTTAAAGAATTTGAACGCAAATTTAGACTAATAGAAACACTAAACAATAAAGAAAACAAAACAGATCAGTCATTAGTGAGAAACAAATCAACATATTTCCCTAACAAACACAACAATACGAAAGAACTAAACACCTACTTTGAAAACCTATGGAACATCAACCCTCAGAGTAAAAGTAAACCTACTAGTAACCTAACATCTAAACAAAACCAAGCACTAGATAACATCCTAAATAATAATAACATAATTATAAAAGAAGCTGACAAAGGCAGTGCGGTAGTCATCATGGACAAACATTACTATAAATCGAAAATTACAGAGGTACTAGAAAACAATTATTACTACAAATCAATTAGCACCAACATTGATAACAACACCATTTCAAAAATCACAAAACATTGCACAACATACAATAATATACTAACAAAAAAAGAAAAAGATTTCCTAACAAACTTCATGATTAAAACAAACAACTTCTACGGACTACCTAAGATACATAAATCAAATGAGATAAGGAATGTCATCAACACACAGGCATCAGAATATATTAGTGTCCCGAGTCCCAGTGACCTTACATTTAGACCCATAGTAGCAGGACCATCATGCCCAACAAGCAGACTGAGTAACTTAATTGACATATTACTACAACCATTCACCGATCAAGTCAAAAGCTACATAAGAGACGACATACACTTCCTAGACTCCTTACCACAAATAGTAAATCCCGGGACTAAATTAGTTACATTTGACGTCAGCAGCTTATATAGCAACATTCCCCATGACTTAGGTAAACACGCAATATCACACTGGATGGACAAACACCCACAAATACTACACCACAGATTCACCAAACAATTCATCCTCGACAGCATAGACATTATTCTCAACAACAACTTCTTTGAGTTTTTTAACAAAAACTACATCCAGATTCTAGGTACAGCAATGGGAACCAAAATGGCACCAACATATGCCACCCTAACACTGGCCTACCTAGAGAAGATCTTATATGAAAATATAGAAGAAATATATGGACAGAATATTCAAACTCTCTTCATAAAATCTTGGAAAAGATACCTGGATGATTGTTTTATCCTCTGGGAACCCACATGGGGGGGATGTCAATAAATTACACAGCATACTACAGAACCTACACCCCAAGATTAAATTCACCATTGAACACAGTCAAACAGAACTACCCTTCTTAGATGTATTGATTTAAATTAAAAAAACTCACATAATCACAGACATCTACCACAAACCCACAGACACCCAACAAATCTCCATTTTAGAAGCCATCACCCCAAAAGCTGCCTAAAACCTATACCCTACTCCCTAGCACGCAGGATCTGTACTATAGTCAGTGACAAAGCCTCCGGATTCTCCGACTGGAGGAACTACGGAAAACTTTAAAAAGAAGAGGATACCCGCTACAAATGATACATAAAGGTATAGAACTAGCAGAAAACATTTCATTAGAACAATTACGAATGCCCAAAAAACGAAACAAAGAACAAATATTAGCATACATCTCTACACACAACAAAAACAATCCAGAATTATTCACAGAAATAACAAGTAACCTTACCCTACTCAACCATAACAACAAACTAAACGACATATTAAAAACAACGAAAATAATAAAAAGCAAACGCCAACCGAAAAACCTCAAATAAATTTTAACCTCATCTAAACTCAACCAACACACAATACAAGGGGTCACAAAATGCAACAAGGAAAGATGTGGGGTCGGTGACATAATAATGGAGGGGAACTCATACACATTTAAAAACCCAACACAAACATTCACAATAAAAAAAGACTTTAACTGCACCTCCAAGAACGTTGTCTATGTGCTAGAATGTACAACATGTAATGAAGCTTATATAGGTGCGACGAAAACATTTAATAATAGAGTATCTTTACATAAAAGCAACATTAAAATTAAAGAAAACCGTAAATTATTCGTCTCCCAACATGTGCACTCATGCAGCGGAGGAAAATTCAAAATAATGCCACTTTTCCAAAGCCAAGACTACACTTACTTACTAACACAAGAAAAAAACTTCATACTTAAATTTAATCCAACATTAAACAGATCATAACTCTAATAACACACACTTTGATCACACTTTATCCACCTCTAGTTAAGTACAAACATAAATAACTATTTATAGTTATCTATAGACTGGAAAATTCTTATTCAAGGAAGATAATCTTAGTACATAACTTCTTATTGCGCACTTCTACACAGCTATGAGTCAAATAGCAACTTGTGTTAAATGAATCATTTACAATAGACATTAAATTTGCACATTAAATACCGGACTATGAAATCGGCCAAACCGAGTTCAAATGTATTTGGACCGTTTGCATTAACTTATCTTTTGCAAATATGTGTGTATATGTGTGTATGTATGTGTGTATGTATATATATATATATGTGTCTGTGTGTGTGTATGTATGTATGTATATGTATATAATTCAACCTTTATCCCCCTTTCTGTCACTATAACCACACGCCTGCGTATATGCGCGCATGGGTGTGTGTGTGCGTATTTATGTGTGTGTGTGTATGTATCGCCCACCTATTCACAAGACTCAAGATTAGACCACACGCATACGGGCGCACACACGCACGCAGACGCGACTTCACTCTTGGAGACGACAAAAAGCAATAAAAAGTATTAAATTTCAAAAGAAATTCTGCGCACCCTAGGCGGCTGGGATGACCGATGGGTCATGGATGGGTAACACGCACTTGACCAAGAGAAGCAGGAAAAATGGCAAATAAAAAATAAAAAATAAAAAATAAAAGATACCCACACACCCGCAAACCCACGCATGCGCAAAAACAATAACAAATTCCTCAAATGAAACAACATTTGCTCAAATCGAAAGACATTTCTTCAAATGGATTTTCATATCTGATGAAAGCGGACCACCGCTTGAAACGCGTTATATAAAATTGTAAAATGGTAAAACCACAAAATAATAAATAAATTTTGAAAAAAACATTCTACAAATGTCGGTAGCCTTACTCGTTTATATATATATATGTATATATATATATATATATATATTATTTTAATTTTATTTTTTTATTTTTTTTTTATTAATGCTATTATCACTGCGACTATCGTAGGTATGATTAGCATTGTAATCATTACTGTTATTGGTATCGATTTTATTAATGCTGAGAATAGTAACACCATTAAACTTCTTTTATAAAATGATTCCACTAGTATTGATCTTAGTATAATATAATCACAATTAAAAATATTATCACAACAAAATTCACTACAAATATTGAGCAAGCCATAAATAACTACATTAAAATAGAATAAAAATAGAATGCAGAAGTAGCAATTAATACCATAAATTAAAATTATCAAACATTTTTATCTACATAATAATTACATATTAAAACAAAAATGACAGTTTTAACTGTAATTATAATTCAATTCTATTTTCATTTTAAATTTAACTCACCCTGGCCCCGGCTGGAATTGAGGTCACTATGGCCCAGACACGAGAAAACCTCTCACGCAATTTTTGAAAAATGACTTGCTGGGGTCCCTCCCTCCCTCCTCATGTCTCATGTCCCCGTCATAGACAGAGCTCCACTTCTGTCCCCCCTCCCCCCACCCAATGCACCTTCAATTTCCTGTTGAGGTAAATCTAAGATCTATGCCATTTGATTCCATTTGCCGCCTAACGATGTTGACGCTATTTGCACGTGTTAACGAAACAGAATATGTTTTGTCGCAAGTAATGGAATAAATTCATCAACAAAAAATATATTTTGCTCTGAATTTTCATTGAGCACTCTCATAAACCCGGTTTCAACTTCCTTCGGATTCATACCCCCTGGATATGGGTAACAAGTTAACTATATATATATATATATATATATATATATATATATATATATATATATATATATAGTGTTATAATGGAATAATTCCAGGAAGAAATCCGGGTAAGAGAGCTCAATGTGGTAAACAGAGCAATAATAACGTAAAATATAATAACACGAAATTACATGATTGTCGATGCAATAATTTATTTCAACCTTGCGGTTTTATTCAAGCATCCAACTTAACAATTACATTTTTGATACTGATAGAAAATTGAATTATCCTCGGCACTTCAAATACAATCAGAGGGAGTGGTGGTAGCAGCCGGTTTGAGCACCCAACATAGAGTGAGTAGGAATTAACATCTTATATTTAACTAAATTAATCTAAGGAGTTCTTATGGTTTTTTTTGTTTATTTTTATTAAATAATAACGTCTGGGTTAAGCGCACATATTCTTTCTACATAACCGACCTGGTGACATACGCCTACATACATACGCACACATATACCCATTCTTAACATCACACACACACAATTTTTGGCTAGCCCGAAATTCAGCTTACCAAGGCGACCGAGATTTTTTACCCGGCAAACGAAACGAGAGCGTCTCGTGTCATCGGCCAGTTGACACTTCTCGTGCCCTAATTTTCTCTAGATTCGCGCGTCAAAATTAATTTGAAAATTAAAAATACTCTGATTTTCACAAATTCATCTTACATTAGTTTATAATCTATGGAAGCCTATAATTAATTCTAATCTAATATTGTCTAGTGATAATATTATACACTTAATTTAATTCGCTATCTTATTTTAAGTAAATAATATCTGCATATATCCCTATATATATACACATCTATCTCTACACGCACACACTGGAGGCTACCAAATTCAACCTTTGGAAGGATTCTTCGGATACCATCAAATGGTTTATATCAATTGAAAATAAGAGGAATGCCTCCTTTATACAATTCGATATTATGGAATTTTACCCCTCGATTTCCAAGGAGTTACTTACGAACAGCATTAACTATGCTAGGAATTTCGTGGATATATCCGATGAACAGGTAAGAATAATTATGGCATGTCGCAGATCCATCCTTACAAGCAACCACGAAACATGGATTAAATTAAACAACAACAGCTTCGATGTTCCGATGGGTGCCTTTGACTCAGCACAGATTGCCGATCTGGTGGGCATATTTATAATGTACACACTCAGCAGAATTGTAGAGCCTAATTTAGTTGGTTTATACAGGGATGATGGATTAATTATCATCCCTAATAGTGACGGCCCCATGGTATCCAAAATACATAAACAAATAATAAGAGCCTTCAAATACCTAGGATTTAAAATAGACATAACCCCAAATTGTAAAGAAGTTAACTATCTAGACATTACACTAGACTTAAAAAAGGGGACTTACAAACCCTTCAACAAAGATAATCACACACCATCATATATCAATATTAGATCTAATCACCCGAACTGCATAATCAAACAAGTACCTAAAACGATTAATACTAGAATCAATAAACTTTCGGCTAACAAGGAAATTTTTGAAACAAACAAACATTTATACAATAGAGCGCTAGAAAAAAGTGGATATAGCGATAAACTCAAATATATCAAGAAAGAAAATAAAAATAAATCCAGGAATAGAGGCCGTAAAATAACATGGTTCAATCCTCCATACTGCCAACTATCTAACATCAACATCGGGAAAGTATTCTTGAACCTAGTAGATAAGCATTTTAGCAGGAATAATCCACTCAGAAAGATATTTAATAGAAAAACCATAAAAATTAGTTACTCTTGTACCAAAAACATGGATAAAATAATCAGCACCCATAATCGTAAATTACTAAACAATTCTAGTAAAAATAAGGTTACAGTAGATAAATGTAATTGCCAAGTTAAAGAGAACTGCCCACTGGACGGTAACTGTAAAGTTGAGTGTGTGGTGTATAAGGCCACGATTCATCCGGAAGATAATAACAGGGACAATAAAGTCTACATCGGCATCTCCGCGGGTAACTGGAAACAACGCTTTTATGACCACAAACACTCTTTTAACAACCCAGATCTCAAGAACAAAACAGAATTAGCGAAACAATGGTGGCTTCTGAAAAATGAGAACCGGTCCCCGGTGGTTTCGTGGTCAATACTATGCTTTTCTGATATCCCAAATGGATTTAGGCAGAGATGCAATTTATGTTTAGAGGAGAAAATAAGAATCCTAAAATACGACCGCAATAATCTTTTAAACAAACGTGATGAATTGATGGCGAAATGCAGACATAAATGCAAATTTAAAATTACCAATATCTAACAATCTGATAGACCTCTAGACTTGTAACAGTTAGATACCAAATAGATCAGTTACGGTAAACCCCCATAAATATTTACATTAATATCTGTTATGAACATGTAATTACTGACCTGGTGACATTAGTTATAGTTGTTTTTCGGATGTATGCATATACGAGTGTACATTAAGATATTCGTGTATTCAGTGTACTTATTCGAAATAAGATAGCATTATATTTGCTATGTATGCATGCGCGTGCGGATGCGCGTGTATGTGGGCATTAGTGTATATGTATGTATGATAAAAATTAGGAACGTATATATAAGTACATTTGTTTTTGTATGTATATATATGTGTACATGCATGCTTGTGTCTGTGTATGTGCTAGCATGTATGTGGGTGTGTGTATGTGTGTGTGTGTATGTATGTACTGCATATTTGCCTTATCAATGTGTGCGTATATTTAATTAAACTCTTACCCCGGTTATTAAAACTTTCCAGGCCGTATGTATTATTTTACTTATGGGTATGTATATGCAATTTAAAACTTTCCAGGCCGTATATATTATTTTGTATATATGTATATGTGTATATAGGTATATATGTGTATACATGGGTGCAGGTGTATGTGTGCATGTATGGGCATGTGCGAGTATATGAGTATAGGTATGTGTGTACGTATGCGTATGACTGAGTATGTATATAGGTATGTGTACAGGTGTGCATTTGTGTATGTCTATGTATACATATATATGTATCTCTATTTTGCACATCTGTGGCTATGTGTGCATGTGCGTATATAGGTATTATAGGTATATGTGTGTATGTGTGTGTATGTGCATATGTTTGTGTGTGTGTGTGTGTAGGTATGCATTCATTTAGTAGGGATGTTCTTTAATGAATACTTAAAGACGAAACACATTTATCTTCGATGTCTTAAAAAATTTTTAATTCTAGGTAGTAGGTACGGGGGTATATATGTATGTATGTGTGGGTGCGTATGTATGTATGTGTATATATATATATGTATATGTGTGTATGTGTGTATATATATATGTGTGTGTAGATGTAAGTATATATGTATGTGTGTGTATATGTATGTATACATGTGTGTGCGTGTAGAGATAGATGTGTATATATATAGGGATATATGCAGATATTATTTACTTAAAATAAGATAGCGAATTAAATTAAGTGTATAATATTATCACTAGACAATATTAGATTAGAATTAATTATAGGCTTCCATAGATTATAAACTAATGTAAGATGAATTTGTGAAAATCAGAGTATTTTTAATTTTCAAATTAATTTTGACGCGCGAATCTAGAGAAAATTAGGGCACGAGAAGTGTCAACTGGCCGATGACACGAGACGCTCTCGTTTCGTTTGCCGGGTAAAAAATCTCGGTCGCCTTGGTAAGCTGAATTTCGGGCTAGCCAAAAATTGTGTGTGTGTGATGTTAAGAATGGGTATATGTGTGCGTATGTATGTAGGCGTATGTCACCAGGTCGGTTATGTAGAAAGAATATGTGCGCTTAACCCAGACGTTATTATTTAATAAAAATAAACAAAAAAAACCATAAGAACTCCTTAGATTAATTTAGTTAAATATAAGATGTTAATTCCTACTCACTCTATGTTGGGTGCTCAAACCGGCTGCTACCACCACTCCCTCTGATTGTATTTGAAGTGCCGAGGATAATTCAATTTTCTATCAGTATCAAAAATGTAATTGTTAAGTTGGATGCTTGAATAAAACCGCAAGGTTGAAATAAATTATTGCATCGACAATCATGTAATTTCGTGTTATTATATTTTACGTTATATATATATATATATATATATATATATATATATATATATATATATATATATATATATGAAGATAGATATATAGATGAATAAAAAAGAAATAAAAAATGTAAGAATGACAAATCTATTTCATCTTCAGTTGTTGAAGATGAAATAAACTTGTCGTTCTTACTTATTTTATTTCTCCTTTTTATTTATCTATATAATTGCTCTATCCCGTATATTGAGTTTTAATCATTTCACAATAGGTTTTGATTTCTAAAAGTATACATCCTGCTTTTAGTTTCATACCTTATATATATATATAAATATATATATATATATATATATATATATATATATATATATATATATATATATATATATATTCATCTCTTTCCCTCTCTCAGTATATTTGTGTTTATTAACAGTTGACGGAAATAAAGGAAGGAAAAATAAAACGATTGGAATAGTCCATTATAAATATAATTAGACGGGTCAATATATAGATTGACTCAAACAAATCGCAACATTTTGTTTTTTGGTGGTTTTGTGCTAGTCTACAACATACTAAAAGTTGGACAAGATCCGAGAATGGCAAAGTGTCAAATTTCGAATATGACGTTTTTTTGGCTTACAAGTCATTTCCCATTTACATGTGAGACACTAACTCGGTCAGTTTTCATGATAAATCAATACATCTTGGATTTTTACCCAAGTTTTCAGGGTCAATCTTTCACATGAAAGAGTTACCAGTAATGCCAAATAAGCCCTTATACAATATCAATGGGTATCCCTACACCCATACCCCTTGTTGTATCCACCTTGATTCACTTACGTCACACTGCTTTTTCAAAACTTTTAACTCCTCCTCATCATCTTCCACTGGACCATTTTTCATACTGTCACAATTTCCGCCTTGGCAATGTTCACATGCACTTGTACAGTCTAGTCCATGCCTCCTGCCGGTACACCTTAGGTTATTGCATCATTCTGAACAGTTGTAATGAATTATCTGACTCAGTGGATCTGGAGCAGGGTTTTTGTCCGTCCTCACTGGAACAAGTTTGCCCCCTTTCCACTTTCCACCTTCCACCCTCACTCAGATGGCACCATTTCATGACTACATCCCATCCACTCCATAATCTGTTAGTAAGTCCGCAAAGAATGAAATTTACAGTCAGAGGGTGTTAGTGAGAATCGTTCTCGCGTGACGAACGTCTGAACTCTGGCAACTTTATTGCAGAGCATATTGTATCTAATAGATGTCAGGGAGTTTTTCTCTACCCACATTGAACAAAGCTACCATTGCTTTACAACTATTGGTTTCCGCAACATCCTGACTTTGGTTTGGTAGAGAAAATACTGTTGAACAGTCTGCCATTGTGTTTTATGTTGACGATTCGTTATTACCCCAACGTCTTTCCTATTCCGAATACCCTGGGCACCGAATCACCTCCCGTAAAAGCCAGCAGGAACAACAGATCATCACAAACTGCTTCGCCAAGTACCTGCTTGAGAACCTTGATATTGTAGATGTAGGATTTCGCCTTGTCAGAGCAAAACTAAAATGCAGTACATTTAAAAACATATGCACGGAACAGGAGGTTGATTGATTTGAAAGCAAACATATTGATGGCTGTCTTTGCAATCTCAACATCGACATCTCCTTCCGCTTGAATAACATCACAGCCTTTTTCCCCATTTGTTCCATGATCGTCTGGATCAGCGCCTGCTTGTTTGCTACATTTTGCAAGAAGTCGTCTTTTTCCCCAGCAAATTTTGTTACCTCGGTAATGTTCACCTTTCTTGCATTCAGCTTTGGACTTCGCCGCTAATGAGTACAGTCCTTTATACTTGGTCAGACGTCATAACCATCAAACACGACAGTTGCTCTCTCATAGTGTTCAACAGTAAATGAGGCATAATCATTTGCAATCGAGCTGTAGGTACTCCCCTTATTTCATTTCAAACGGTGAAGAAGAGATCCTCCGCCTAGTACATTGTGCTCTGTGACTTGAACGGTGTGTGTCACAGCACTGTCCAGCTGTGGTTTTCTGCTTGACGTAAGATTCGCTTTCCTTCAAACAAATACATCGGGTAGAGACAGAATTCATAGGACATGAGATCATCCAGCCTTAGATCGTCCATCTGTGAGACCATGAAAAAACTCTGGAATGAAAGTACTGAGCCATAGCTACGATCTGCAAAAACTTTAAGATTCTTGCTCGATGCTAAAGTCTTTGCTTTCAAACTCCGTTTGTGAAAATATGAGAAAACTGATTGTTCATCAATCTACTGTTCAATGTCTTTTCCGATTTCGAAAAGCTCCTGAACATCGACATCCGCGTTAGTAGTAATCCCTGTGATAATATTG
The DNA here is from genome assembly GCA_963556195.1 of Sepiola atlantica. NCBI lineage: Eukaryota > Metazoa > Mollusca > Cephalopoda > Sepiida > Sepiolidae > Sepiola > Sepiola atlantica. The sequence continues at coordinate 116,285,322 of OY744526.1, forward strand.
CATAACGATTCATCGCCTGAAAAGGGTGTAAAGCTGTCTAGTTGCTCTGCAATTTTCCCGAGGTCTGTCTTATCTCTTCTAACCCGAGAGACAAACAACTCCTTATATTGTACGCTTGTTGTGTAACTTCGTGCGGTAAGTTATTGCATGGCAAGGTTGTAAGCGGATGGTCCAAACTGTTCTCTGATGCTCGGACATCCCACTACACCGTGTGAGCCCACCATGGCTTTTGAGTGAGCGCATTAGTTTTTGCTCGATGACAAGATCGGAGCCAAGACTAGTCCCGTATTGGCTACTGCGTCGTATTACGTGAAACCCAAACAGGAACCTATGATGTACTGCAGGGTTGTCATCTTCCAAGACATACATATTCTGGAGATACAGACGAGCCGACTTCAAATAATTTGGATTACCAGTAGCTGCAAATATTGACAGGCAAACGAAGACAGCACTAAGGCGCAGTTCCCAAGACTCCATTCGGTCAGCTGCAATAAGTGCCCTAGCAATTTTTAGCATGTGCTGATAGTTTATCCATAGATTGCTGATGTGGGAGGTCCTTACCAGTTCATCCCTTATCAGAGTAAGACTGTTGTAAATCCTACCGATGGAATCTGATCCCAACAATGACTTCAAGTCACATTCTCCAGTCTCCATCAGCATGTACAGCTGCTCAAGTTCCTCTACTTGGTCCTGAAAACCAGATTCATCCTCCAATATTTTGGAAACAATCTGACGTGTGAGACACTGATCCACCAGAAGGTGGCTACGAAATGTTTGTTGCCCTGCCTTTCCGCTCATGATGTGTACGACGGCATTTTCACCATATACTGTCTCCATGATCTCCTCAACTCTACTGCGATCCAGCAACGGCATATATATTCGCACTCATTATGCATCAGGTGCATCATACCTTGCCAGCTGGGAGTAGTCTGGTTGAAGTGAAAGAAAGCTTTGATCAGTTTCGTTGTGGTTTTGAGAATTGCTCGTATTTGCGCTTCCTTATCATATGTCGGAGGTGAATTGTAGTATTCACGAAGAAGGTCACATGTGTTTCCCCTTAATGGCACAATGTTTGCGACACCACAACGGCCTTTAGTCACAAATAATGAGTTTCCATATCGACTTATCAGATTTTCCTTGAGGTACTGATTTATATATGCCGTTAATTTACTATCTCGTAAGTATTCTCCCATTTAAGCGACAAGGTCCTATATTGTTATCTGTTTCTCATCGTTTTCCTCCAAGAATACACACACTCTTTCGAATGCTTCATCCTGATCGCTTTGTTTTGGTCTTCCACTTTTAGTCGTTTAGTTAATTTAGCTGACGTGAACTGTCTTGGAATGCTTCGCATTGTATGGAAGTTGACCTTACATTACTGGAGGTACACACATGCTGCATGAAGATCACCACCAAAATATTCGATCCTACCTTAGACAGCAGTGGCCCACTCATATCCTCTTAATTTTCAATGAACCCGGATAGTTTGAGCAAATGCATAGTCTTCACGTAGCAAATCTTTCCCTCACTTTTTCGCTTATAATTTTTTTTCGTAGTATCAATTTCTACAGAAAAAGCAATGCATTGTACTGTCATATCGTCCCAGAGAAATTCACTCGTCCCTTTTTACTGGCCGAGTAGAATTATTTTTTTAGGCTAAAGTAATGTCCTTTTTTTCTATGTGAGCAATAGTTCCGGCTTCAACAATGACTTTGACAACTCTTTCGATACTTGCACGGTTGACACCTGCAGCACCCTCTTCTCGAAGCACCACGGTCTCATCACAGTCCAAATTCTGTTCGCATAAAAGACAAGTTTCTCTACTGGCGAATGAACTCATCTTTGATCCTGAAAATATACGAAAATATATGTGTATTAGTATATGGAGCTAGTGAATTGTTTGTGAGGGCAGTTTTTGATGGAGTAAAACGTGGTGTCTTTGGGTTTTTCAGTTGTTTTTTCAGGAATCCTATACCCTATAAAACAATTTCATTTATATACTGAGGTAAGGCGCCCGATGAATTGAAGAAAGTAATAATTCACTACTGGTACCCATATAAAAATAATCACCCACATGCCTGTTTGTGAACCTGGGTGAGTGCAATAAGGGGTTTAGAGGTACAGGTACCAATGTGGATGTAATTAGGAATTTAGGGGCCGGGTACCCTTAGATATGGTATAAGGATGTATTTGGCATCACTGGTAACCCTTTTCATGTGAAAGATTGACCTTGAGAACAAGTAAAAGATTTATTGATTTATCATGAAAACTGACCGAGTTAGTGCTTCACATGTAAATGGAAAATGACTTGTAAACCAAAACAAATCATATTCAAAATTTTTAATTTTCCCATACTCAGATCTTGTCCAATTTCTTTTATGTTGTAGAGTAGATCTAGCTTAACATGAAACCACCACAAAATTAAATGTTGCAATTTTTTTAGATAGGGGTACTCTGGCAGTATATTGACCCGTATAAAATGAATACAGGCAGTAATAATATTTAACTCATAGTTGGAAATAGAGAGAGAAAGTAGGAGGGAGAGAGACGGGGAGCAGAAAGAAGATTACTTTGAATGTTGTACTTTTATTTTTCATATTTAACTGGCTTTACAAACTCACTTTTTCCCTGGTGAAAACAATTTAAGCTGGGCTCAATGGGTGACTCAACAGGTAACTTTATTTTTAGTAGCAATATTTATGTTCAGCCTGTTTGCCACCAAGATAGTAATCCGGTATGCCACAGTAAAGGTGAGTTTTATTATTTATCACTTTCTAATACAAAGTATCAAAACATTATTGAATTTAAATTATAAAATCAAAAACATATAATTGTCCATGACATCAACAAACATGGAAGTTATATTTAATTACTCAGAATTGGCCTCGTTCTGTGGATATCCTCTGGATGAGTGCATGTTCGATGAGAGTTGCGCAATTCGCAATTCGTAATTACACTTGTTTTGGACAAGAAAAAAATGCAAGCAGCCATATTAGGATGGGCGAAAAAAGACTGTTCAGAATTTGTATTGTCCCATCATTCAGCCAACGTTTGCCAGTCTAGTCCAAGCGGCAGTGAACGTGGTTATTACGTTTTGACTCTTGATTAGACAAAATCTCAGGGGGGGGGTTCAGCCAATCAGAGTATCCTAGCGCATACTATAAAAACGCGCGCACATCTCTTTGTTCCGGTATTTCTTTTGTCCATACCCGATACACGTGGGTACGTCCTTAAAAGCCAATTTCAGTCCCATGCCAAAGGGCCTCAACAGACGAACGAAAGACTACGAAACAGCGTCAGTATATGCGCACTGTTATCCGAACACTCTCGCACACAAGTTAGTACGTACACTCTCTCACTAATAAAACAGGCACGTTAACACAGACACATACACACGCACACATACATCTTCATATGGTTGTCAAAATGAACACACATACATTCTCTTACATTTTTACTTACAAAGATATATAGTTTCGTAAATATTCATTTACACATACGTAAACGCACACGGCACCAGCCAAAACAAACATGTGTACTTAATTTCTCCTTACAGGCAAACCTCTTCTTTTCGGCAGAAAGTTCTCGGACTCTCTGAATTCTCATTCTGTACGAACACATAATGTTGCATTGTGTTGTTTGTATGGATAGACTGTATTATTCTTTTTATTAGTGTATTTCCCTCTACACCATCCATCTATCTATCCTCATCATCCATCCATCCATCCATCCATCCATCCATCCATCCATCCATCCATCCATCTCCCATAACGTTTAGGGACGTCGTCCTAACTTTTTTGTTGACATGAAAGAACCTGGCTGCATACAGCACCCGATATTCCCAAATGGTCACCCATTTAGTACTGACCAGGCTGAACGTCGCTTAACTTCGGTAATCTAACGGCAACCGGTGTGTCAACATTCTTATGTCGCATCCCCTTTACACATTAATACGAATTAGAGAGATGGATGTGTCATCCCCGTTTCCAAGCATATTATAGAAAGCGAAATAAAAGCCGCTTCTATTTCCAAACTTACTGCAAACGATCTAAGTACAGACTAGACTAAACAATAATTAACATGTCTTTCATAGACCGGATAGCAAACAACAACAATAACACAGGGTACTTATATCGATCTTGACCCAGTTTCCGTGAGTTTCTTGTCGGAAGCGTCCGGCTATCCTACGCAAACGCCCGAGAGATGACGAGCCGATTCGTACCAGACGACAATTTTGATACGGTCCTATGATTATAATGTTTTGCTTGTTGTGTTTTTTTGTTGTTGTTAGGGTTAGGGTTTAGGGTTAGGGTTATGGTTTAGGGTTAGGGTTAGGGTTTAGGATAAGGGTTAGGGTTAGGGTTAGAGTTTAGGGTTAGGGTTAAAAATATTTATTTGATAACAGTAATTTCGCTCGGTTTAGCTTGTTTTTTTGTTTAAAAAATTTCTTGCAAATATAACTAAAACTTATAGGACGCAGCAACGTATCAAAACACCAAAAAATATTTATTTGATAACAGTAATTTCGCTCGGTTTTGCTTGTTTTTTTGTTTAAAAAATTTCTTGCAAATATAACTAAAACTTATAGGACGCAGCAACGTATCAAAATAACAAAAAATATTTATTTGATAACAGTAACTTCGCTATGTTTGGCTTGTTTTGTTTTTTGTTTTTTTGTTTGTTGTTTTATTTAGAAAATTTCTTGAAAATATAACTTAAAATCATAGGACGCAGCACCGTATCAAAATTGTCGTCTGGTACAAATCGGCTCGTCATCTCTCGGGCGTTTGCGTAGGATAGCCGAACGCTTCCGACAAGAAACTGGCGAAAACTGGGTCAAGATCGATATAAGTACCCAAAAACAGAACACAAACGGGTATTCTAAAGATGCTATTTAAAACTAAAATGTGACCGAATTACCGACCGACGAAACCTCTCGGAAAGATGCGAGAACACGCAATTCAAATATTATACATACGCGTCTAAATCTTGGAGTTACCTCCCTTACACCCTGCTTTGTATGTTGAGTTATTTCTTTTGTATTATTTAACGATTCATTAATCAGCAACTTACGAGATTTAGACTTTCTTAATTCTGTTTGGTTGCTATCGGTTTTCCCGATATAACCAGGTACTCACGGAAGCGATCCCGTGAAGGAATCTGGTTGGCTGTAAAATCAGAACTGATACAGAATCGGACCCAATTTCCGCAAACTTTGGGTCGGCAGCTTTCGAGCAGGTTACGTAAGCCGCCGAAAGATGCCAAAGTGATTAGCCAATCAGCTGTCATAAAACTTTAAAAGGTTTTATTTTGCTAATAAAAATACTTATTTGAAACTTTTAATTAAAAAATGTGCTTAATTGCAGGTGTTTACTTATGTTTCGTTCTGTGTACATAAAAAAGTTAAAACAAAAAAAAACAGACTTCCGACAAGCTGACTATTTCTATTTAGTTTGAAAAAAAAAGTAAATCAATATTTGAAACTTTTCTCGAATAAGAAAAAATATGATTAATAACACTTGTTTACTTATGTTTCGTTCTATGTATATTAAAGACATTTTTAACTATGTTTATTGAAAAAAAATTATTGGTAACTTGAACAAAAAGACATTTGATTATTAACAGTTGTTTAACTATGTTGTTTAACAGCTGTTTAACCATGTCTTCTTCGTTTTATATAAAATTGTTTATTTTTAGTTTCCTTCATCTAAAAAAATGTATTTACTTGAAACTTTTCTTTTCTTCGTCTAAAAAATGAATGTATTTACTTCAAACTTTTCTTGAAAAAAAAAAACGCCAACGCAGCAGCGTTTTCGTTTTATCGTTGGCAGAAATTGTGTCCGATTCTTTATCAGTACCGTGAAATCAAATAAATAGATTAAAATATTTTCGGATGCTGGGAGTTAGTTTTATTTGTTGCTGTTGTTTTGTTTTGTTTTGTTTTGTTTTTTACACTGCCATGTTACAATACCGATTAAGAAATATGATTTTGTCTTACATTTAAACAAAAAAAAAATGTCACTCAGATTCCAGAGAACGCCACTTATTTTACCAGTGAGGCATAACTGGTAATCACTAGTGTAGGAACTCCGAGTAAGTTATTATAAAAAATAATTTTAAAAATAATAAAAATAATAATAATCATAACGAGTATTTATCATGAGCCAGCAATCACTGACGATGACTTCTGTGAGAACTCCTAGTGAGTTCAAATAATAATAATAATTCAGGTCAGTATTTATTTGCCGGGAGTATCGCCGTTCTTACATATAAAGACACTTGTATTGGGAACTGGTCACCCATCTGGTACTGACCAGGCTCAACTTCGCTTAACTTCGGTGATCTAACGAGAACCGGCGTGTTGACACGATTATGAATTAAAGTGTACAAGCATAAGTCGAGATTTATAAACGACCCTAGTTTATAAATCTCGACTTATGCTTATAAACTTTTTTCAAGTCACAAATTACTTTCGAAGTGACAGTTTATAGGCTTTAAAATCATTTTCGAATTCCGTATGGACACAGCGAAATCTTCCTAACAGCCGGAAACGGCATAACTGTTTACTTTGGAGCATCTAACATTCAAATGTATATAGTCAAATGGTTAGTGTTTAGGTTAGTGTATAGGTGGGCGGGGGTGTCCCTTGACGTAACAACCAAACTCTCTGCAATGCCAAAATCGTTCCTAGGGTACTCGGAAAAAAAACACACAAAATCACCCTAAAACCATTCAATTTGAGGACGAGAGTGAAGTTATAAAATTACTAATAAACCTACGAGTTGTCTCCCTTAGAGTGTTTGGAATTAAATGAGTTGTCTTCCTTTAATAGTTTTTTTTTCTTAACGGTTTGCGACGCAATGCTTATGAATAAGTATCTTCCGACATTTTGAATGTGTCTCTTCAATCTACTCGTTTACTGATACTACTACTATTTTAAACTAAATGTGCACAATCTCCCGACCGACGAAACTGCGCACAGAGATGTAAAGACACATGTAAAAACAAAGCAAGAAAACAAAATTATGCAAACATAATTTGGTTAGTTTTCAATTTAACTCGGAGTTACCTCCCTTATACGCTTTAAAGTTATGAGTTATTTCCCTTTCACTAGGTTAAGCGTTATGTGGCCAACAAAAAATGCCTTAGGGGATTAGAGATAAATTAACCCCTTTTCAAAGTGAAGGTAAAGCTTGGGAGGCTGGACCTCATCATATTGAACAGAACCATACCTCAGCCCGACACTGCAGGGCCAAAAGAAACAACAACGATCCACCCTTTGTCGGACTGAGTGTCGAGGACGTATCCTCGACTGGTCGAATGCTGTCTATGTTATATCTATCAAGTGTCTGTCTGGATTTCTTATAAGTGTTCCTATTTATTTGCCTTTTTACGAGGGCAAAGTTAGACACAAGGTCGGTTTTAAATGTGGGGAAAATCCAGCTCCCTTTGGATTGGAAAGACTTCACCTTCATGACCGAGGACAGAATAGACTAAGTGAAGCATCAGAACAGATACTACACTTTCTTCCGAACCAAAACGAAAGTGTTTTAATATTTTATATTTTCTCAATTAACCCAGTTTATATATATATATATATATATATATATATATATATATATATATATATATATATATATGTATCGTAAGTGATTCTTTTTTGGCGGAAGTTTGCCATCTCTTCATTTAGTTGCTGTGCGGCAATATATACATGGACGGCGGCACCGGGGGGGGGGCAGGGGGCTCAATCCCATCCCCCCCACACACACACACACTTTTTGACTTCCCCCCCCCCACTTTACGGTCATCAATAATGAAGTTATATATGCATGTGTTTAACCGGGCCCCCCTACTTTTTAGGAGAGCTCCCCCACTTTTATAACTGTCCCGCCGGTCCCGATATATATATATATATATATATATATATATATATATATATATATATATATATATATATATATATATATATATATATATCACCTATAAAAATAATTACATAGAAATACATCGTATATTAGGGTGATAAAAATAGCACATATTTCTACACAGAGCGTCTTGGGAGAGTGGTAGAACGCTGGACTATAGATATAAACATCGAGGGTTCGATCTCTGTGTAAGTTAGCCATGCTGATGTATCCATAGATTACTTTTATGTGTGTATTAAATAAAATTATATATATTAACGTAAAAAGTACGTCCTATAAGTTGAGGGCGTTTCCTGCATCTTAATCACTTAGGAAGTGAAACAATTGAAATAATAAGTAAGCTAATAACAACTAACGCTGCAATCACCTATAAAAATAATTACATAGAAATACATCGTATATATATATATATATATATATATATATATATATATATATACTTAAAAAGCGCATATCTGCGCATAATATCGACCGGATTATACTTATTCTAACATCATTTAGAACTTGACGTGCCTTTCTGCTTCTATCGTGATTCGCGCCCTCGGGGTTAATACCATCAAAATGAAAATGAGGAAGAAGAAAAGAAGAAAAAAACTATAAGACAGTCTCGCCTGACAACGTTGTTCTAGCTTGCAAAAAAATGAATTGTTAATTTAAATTGCACCTTATGTTGATTTTCAAAATATTTCACTTATATATATATATATATATATATATATATATATATATATATGGCTTACTAGTGAGTTTTCCCCACATGCGAGTTTGCTCACATGTAAGTTTTCTTATTTGTTATTCGTTTTCGCCAAAAAATGACCCACTGTATAGTGTAGTTTTTTTTTTCAAGACATTTCAATCTAAGAACTTTTTATTCTTTGTGGATTTTTCTGATGATTTTTTTAGTGTTGTAGAAACAATATTGACATAAAAATGTTGTTTAGCTCACGGCAAAAGAAACGGACCGTAAAAAAACACATCTCACAGAAATGTTATATTTGGAAATGTGAAAAAATAAAAAATAAGAATAAAAACATGGTTATATTTACTCCTCCCCAGGAGTTAGGCACAAGGCCAGTTTTTATCTTACTCCCACAAGTAAGATGTGACCCAAGATCGGGTCGAGAAAGTGGGGTTTGAAAAGTCAGCGCTCGAGAGGTGAGCACTCTGACCATTTAAACATTGCCTGGGCAGCCCCGTCGGCATTCCCCGGTAGGGGCGCCTCAGACAGTAAGCAATAAACTTACTCCTCCCCAAAGAGGGGAGGCAAAGCCTGGGAGGGTGGACCTCCTAGGACTGCACAGGACAGGCGTGCAGTATCCATCGGAACAGATACTACACTTTGATCTTAGCCAAAATGCCAAGGCGGGGTTTTATTTACTCTTCCCCAAGAGTTAGGCACCAGGCCAGTTTTATCTTACTCCCACAAGTAAGATGTGACCCAAGATCGGGTCGAGAAAGTGGGGTTTGAAAAGCCAGCGCTCGAAAGGTGAGCACTCTGGCCATTTAAAAATTGCGTGGGCAGCCCCGTCGGCATTCCCCGGTAGGGGCGCCTCAGACAGTAAGCAATAAACTTACTCCTCCCCAAAGAGGGGAGGCAAAGCCTGGGAGGGTGGACATCCTAGAACTGCACAAGACAGGCGTGCAGTATCCATCGGAACAGATACTACACTTTGATCTTAGGCAAAAAGGCGGGGTTATTGGAATATAAAATGACCCTGACTTATATATGCTCTGTTGTTACTGATTGACAATCATCGAGCTGAATCTTTTAAAGAGACTGCTAATTAATAGGCACTGATAGTATGTTCTAATACATATATAGTCATAATTAATATATATATATATATATATATATATATATATATATATATATGTGTGTGTGTGTGTGTAAATATACATACATACATAAATATAGATAAACAAATACTTCTAACAAACGCACTTTTGCGTAAATAAATGTTCGACTTATATCAACGCATGTATGTGATTCCAACTACGTATACTTACATATCTAAACTTATATACGTACACTTATACCATATTATCATCATCTCGTCGCAGTAATGTTCCGGATCTTCCTGACTCTCTCTCTCTCTCTCTCTCTCTCTCTCTTTCGTTCTCTCTCTCTATATCCTCCATAACACAAGGTAGGTTTTCATAAATGCATTGTAAGTCAATTGTGAAGAAATATGTGATTCAAACAAATGCCAAAAAAGCTACCGGCTTGAATAGTCACCCTCTTGCTTTCTCCGGTTCGTTTAGGTACCCTTTCCTTTCTAAAAGAAAGTAAGTATTTCCACAAAGACATGTCTACTTAACATTTTTGCAACCAGTGAAAATGGTTCCCGCTCGATTTAAACCTAAAATATAACAATCCGACGCGAATTTAGAAATCTACAAAGGAAAAAACTAAACAAGAACTGTAACATATACAAGAACTGATGTAAGAATGGCTTCAAAGAGGTCACGTTTACACTTGGTAAGAAGGGTTGACTTCCAAATTGCTTGCATCTTGTCCAAGCGAGGCTTTGCTGATTCGCAAATTTAGTTTAATTTTGCTTTTCAACTTTACTGTCAAGACAGATAAACTGTTCGACATTTTTAGACACGTCTCATTTAGAGAAAAGATATTCCCATGTTGGTTCTAGAGAATGTGCTCTGTTTTGCTTGTTAATACAAAAGCCCAATTCAATTTGCCATTTATTCGAGACAGTTTAGTAGGGCTTCTGTTTGTGTAGTTGTGTCAGCAAAAGTTGCAAGGTCATCAGCATAGCTTGCGTTTGTAATATGAATATATGATCCTCTAAAACAGTCATACATCTGTGCATTCATATAGTGAAGACACAGTATAACGCATCACTTAATAAGTTCCGTGCCTAACTAATAAAACAACAACTTTTAGGCAAAATTCTACTTTATTCATCAACATAGTCTTTTTCTTGGGTGATAAACTGATTCCAACGTTTTTCTAACAATTTGATGCCTTTTTTGTAGAACGATTTTTCTTTGGCCTCAAAATACGCTTCGGTTTACGACATAACTTCTTTATTGAGGCCAAATCTTTAACCCTGGGGCATTCTTTTGAGGTCTACAACAGTCAGTAATCGCTGGGCCAGATCTGGAAAATAAGGTGGGTGCGGAAGCAATTCGAAGTGCAATTCATGTAGTTATTGCCATTGTTGTAATCGATGTGTAACATGGTGCATTGTCTTGGTGAAAGAGCATCTTTTTTTTCTTCATTTGTAGTCATTTGGGGACGATTTCTTCCTTCAATCGCACCAAAAGTACCATATAATATTCGCTATTGATAGTCATCTCTTTATCAATGTGATCGATGAACAAAGTACCTTGTGCATCCGAAAATACGGAGATCAAACCCTTGCCTGCTGATGTTTGCGTCATTGGTTGATGGATGCCTTTCAGCGGTTGCTGTTCACTCAGTTGGCCTCTGATTCGACTCCGGGATGAAGTGGTGGATCCAGGTTACATCCATTGTCACATATTGACGCAAAATCTCATCTATGTATCAGACGCAGGTCTTATTGAGTGACGTGTTACTTATCCAGTATACACATACATGCAGACAGACATATATTTATTAATTAATACTTTTTAATAATAATTAAGAGATAACATATGAGTACAAGCATAAAAGTTAGTTCTGAATAATAACGTATTTTCACTTACGTATTAATGGTTATATGTGTAGAAGTTTAATAACCCAACGAAGTAAGGGAACGCTGATTCTAATTTAAGGAGACGCATAGGCATAACAATAGTTGTACATTTTCCCCTTATTTTTATTATTATGTGTCCATTAATTCTTTAAAAACATGTATTTAGATATTTAATTCGCACAAGAATGCAATCCTAAAATCACAACAGGATGATATATCTGTTAAGAGTAAACTGTTAAATATTATTACTGAAGTGAGCATCCGTAGCATTATTTGTAAAATGGACTAACACGGAATTAGCCTACGGAAACGCGCGAAAATGTTTTACTACCGGTGAATAGTGAACACTGTACTCTATTAGATGTCTCTCGGTATCAGTGAGGTGAGTAGGGCTACATATTTCTTTTATTCATGACTAAAATCTGAAATATTGTTAAGGATTAAATGTAAAAAAAATAGTTGAAATCGGTTGATAATTTTTTAACATGGACCAATAGTTGCTATATTTAACTGATGAAACAGATTTTGTTATTTATCAATCGAATTCCGAGACAAACGATTGAAAATGGAATCTGACGCTCTACTATATGAGATAGTTCGCTTATATATATTTCTCGTGTGATTCTAATGCTAACGATGTTTATTTGTACTCGCTGCTGTTGATGGTTTTGTTATTTAAGTCATTCTTGAAAAATGTCTTCATTTTAACAATCCTATACTTGAACCCGCGATTAAAAATGGAACCTTTAGATCGTCAGTGCTCCTTGAATATTTATCATGTAACTATTACTAACTTTATTTGTACTCGCTGCTGCTGCTGCGGCTATTAGTATTTAAGATATTGATGAAAAATGCCCCCTATTTTGACAATGTTCCTAGCCGAATTAAATTGTGTTTTTTTTAACTGTGTCGAAATACATTTTTCTTGTAAAGACCATGGTGCAACCATAATTTTTTTTTTAAATGGCTCGTTAGAATAAAATATTGACTTGTCAGAATCAAATCTATCGATGACAAAACCCAATATTTGTTGGGTTTTGTCATCGATAGATTTGATTCTTACATATATATATTATTCCGAATATTATAATGATTTTAGTTTATTATATATATATGTATATGCATGTATATATTTATTTTTACTGCCTGAATTTGTTCAAGTATGTTTTGAATTCTTCTAGAAACACGTGTGAGCTTTTCTTTGCTTCGAAATTGACAATAAATTACACTATGATATAACTGTAATATGTCAATTAATATTTTATAGCTTTATTACAAATCTTAAAATAACTATTTAAACTTTAGAATAATAAAGAGTATTTTGCCCTGGGATTAATTCCCATTCATATATATATATATATGTATATATATATATATATATATATATATATATATATATATATATATATATATATATATATATATATATATACATATATATATATATATATATAAGGTTTTTAAATAATAGACTTATCTCCAATACTATGATTGTCAACTACATAGATGTAACCCATAGTTTAAACCATGGGACTATTTAACCGGTCATGAAAACCAACACTTCCCCTACTATACATCCACATCCATTGTATGAAGCAAATACTATACTTTGTAAATTGTAGAATTACTAATAATTCCTCGGGTGAACAAATATGTGACAATATTAGTTGCGTATATGATAAAGCTTTAAAATAATATTTTCTACTTAAATGAATTAGTAATACAATTTCTAGCATTAGAAATAAGAACCAAAATCTAGAAATAGAATAATAAATCGAATAGGAAAAATACTTTTAACATTAGTCCACATACACTCACCCACCCACTCCAGCTTCAACAAATACACTTAAAATAAGTTATTCAAGCCTGGCGAAATACTATAAAAACATAAGCTTAAGCATGATTACAATAGTTAAACGTCATCACACTTACAAAAGTGTACTTTTCTACTTTTCTCTCAAACAACATAGTTTTGAACAGCCAGATATAACACGTCACTCAATAAGTTCCGGGCCTATTACTAAAACAACAAATATTAAGCAACTTCATTCATTAACATAATCTCCTTTTAGGGTGATTCACTGATTCCAAAGCTTCTATAACAATTCGATCCTTTTCTTGTAGAATAATTTGTCTTTGGTCAGAAAATACGGCTCAGATTTCGATATCACTTTTTCACTGGGGCCAACTCTCTTTCCTTGGGGCATTTATTAAGGTCTGCAAACAACCAGTAGTCGCTGGGGGCAGATCTGGAGGATAGGGTGGGTTCAGAAAAAATTTGAAGTGCAATTTATATAGTTTTGCCATCGATGCGATCCACTTGTGACACGGGGAATTGTCTTAGTGAAAAAACACTTGTTTTCTTCTTGTGATTGTTTGTGGTGACTTCTTTCTTTCAAAGGCACCAATAATGCTTTATAATATTCGCTGTTGATGGTTATTCTTTTCTCAAGGTCATCGATGAAAACAATACCTTGTGCATCCCAACATACGCATCCTCAAACCTTGTCTGCTGATGTTTGCGCCTTTGATCGCTTCAGATGACTTTAATCTGCGACTGTGCACTTCACTGACTAAAAATGGTAAAATCAAGCTATTAAAAGCCCAACTAATCCGGTTGGAAGAGGTTGCAATATAAAAGTTTAAGATGTAAGTTGTGTATTAAAAGCCATTTGAACGACTCCCATGGACTTTCCAGATATAGTTTTTTATAGATTTAGAATTCAAAATGAGATAATATCTCTTATATCAAGCATCAATCCTTTCATAATAGGTTCTAATTTAAAAGTATACATTATATCTTTATTTTCCTGTTCTTTATATATATATATACATATATATATATATACATATATATATATATATATATATATATATATATAATATGAACACACTAAAATGTCCCTTAATAGTCCTCACGCCCTATATATTTATAAATATATATATATATATATATATATATATATATATATATATATATATATATGGCGCGAGGGCTATTAAGAGACATTTTAGTGTGGTAATTAAACAACAATATTTTAAGAAAAAATGTATATATTTAAAACGAATTGACACAAACATCGTCCATGATACTTTTTTATTTAATTATCTTATAAATCCAGCTTTGGCTTGAATGAATACTTCTATTCGGGCTTGAAACCGTGCACAAGCTGAAATTAAGTGGTACCTATTACTTTCGGATGTCTCCTGGATAATGGCGGCCTTTAGTGAAGTTTTGTTACTACGAGGATGTCGATTAGTTTTCCTTTCAACAATGCTTCACATGTAATAATCCATAAGATTAAAATCTGACAAGTTAGATTGGCCACATGGTCATAAAAATTATATGATAACCAGTCATGGGTTACAATGGCTTTGTGAGAATGTACAGTCTTGTCGAAAGACATATGGCTTTTCATTGCATACTTCATCTATCTAGAGCTTAACAACCGTTTTAAGAACATCAAGGTATCCAACAGCATTGACCCTAAAACCTTGTGAGATAATGTAAGGTAGCATAACATGACTTTCCACTACTCATAACTCTTAAAACCATCGCAGTAGTCGGATATTTGATGTACATGACCTTAAGTACTTCAGAAGAAGATACACTGAGCGGGAACGTGTCCATTACATACCTTATGAATAAATGATCTGGCAACATGTTTTGCAGTTAATGCAACTATGACTTCATTTATTGGGTTAACATCTTCCTCTGAATGGGTTATCTGAAATAAATTAAAAATAATTTAAATGATTTGAGTGTGTAGTGAACTTAAAACAATATGTCCCTAAATAGCCTTCGCACCTTGTATATATTTGTTGCATATAATGCAATGCCACATTTGAACCCTGGCAATGTCGTGTATTGATTTACTCCTCTCCAGGAGTTAGGCACAAGGCCAGTTTTTATCTTACTCCCACAAGTAAGATGTGACCCAAGGTCGGGAAACTGGGGTTTAAAAACTGCCTGGGCAGCCCCGTCGGCATTCCCTGATAGGGGCGCCTCAGGCAGTAAGCAATAAACTTACTCCTCCCCAAAGAGGGGAGGCGAAGCCTGGGAGGGTGGACATCCTAGAACTGCACAGGACAGACCCATAGACTGGCGTAAATCAATCCCCGAAGGCCAAGACAATACCAGTCTATGGGGTGCAGTATCCATCGGAACAGATACTACACTTTGATCTTAGCCAAAAGGCCAAGCCCTGCTAGTATATATATATATATATATATATATATATATATATAGAGAGAGAGAGAGAGAGAGAGAGAGAGAGAGAGAAATAGATAGATAGATAGATAGATAGATAGATAGATAGATAGATAGATAGATAGATAGATAGATAGATAGATAGATAGATAAAGGAATAGTAATGCAATGCTTCTTTTTGTCGGGATTGTTTCAACTACTAAACCAACTGTTTGGTTACAAAAGGCTAGGAAAAGGGAAAATGGTGGCGTGATTATTTAACATATATTTTTGTTCAAACGGCGAACTTTACTGGCGACGAATTACCAAAGTGTCCCTGAACGTCGTTAAACAGCTGATTCGCACAGTTAAAGACAAAAAAAATTTGAAGGTTAGGTTTTTCATTTGTGCACATAATATACGGTGCACGGCGTCACATGAGACCGATTCTTATTCTGTTTCGAGAATTTTTTTTTTTAAATGCCCGCCTCAGAAAATTTGAGTTGAATCAAAAATGAAAAGAAAAGCTTCATTTGAATCGGGTAAGCAGAAAAGCACAAATACAAAAAAAAAACAGGCGGGCGTAAACGCCCTCAACGGAGATGCGACGCCAGTGAGGCGTAAAGTGACAAGACAATTGCAGATACGAGTTTTGGGGGGCCGTCGTTCAAAGAGACGGATGACGACCCTCTAATGTAACAAGCGTTCAGCGGTCCCTTTTGAGGAAGACCGAAAGCTCCTGTGTTGAAAGGCATTCGATGCAAGAAGGGGGGGGGCTATTTTTAGCTAGAATCAGCTGGTTTAATCCAGTCTTATTCGTCAGCTGTTTTCATTACGATTGTTCTGGCTTGTATTCATTTACGAGTTTTGTGTCTTCGCCCTATTTTCGTTCGCACACGCAATTACGAGAAACTAAATTATAGTTCGGAATTAACCGCGGGAAAATAGCTAATCAAATAGATAGATATGAACAGATATATATGAACACACACAAACACACACGCACAAACACACGCACACATACTTACATATATTAATATATATCAATTTATATAAAATTAGGTATGTGTACATGTTTATGTATTTATATGTACAGTATTAACTCCTAAACTAATTAACCGATCATTATAAATTTTGGAACATAGCTGCTTAGGCGTAAGGGTCGATTATGTGGACGATATTAAGTTTAATTTAGTTTTATGCAAAGGAGTGAAACTCTTCGTGAAAATTAAGATGCCTCCGATTTTGTGAAATTTTAATGATAGGTATTAAATATCAATTGATAAATATTTCCAAAATTTCAGTTTTTTTGTAGCATTTTAAAGACTTTTAGGAGACAAAATATGGGCACAACCTCCCGAATAAAAATCTACACGTATCAGATTGGCATTGAATTGAATCTATACTAATTAGTAAGCAAGATTCACTGAATTTTAATTTCTTCTTAAGATCTCTGAAGCTTAAGCCTTAAATTTTAGACTTTTTCTAGAATCAAAATCATATAAAGGATTTTTAGCAAAAGTAGGATAAGGATTCTAGACATAGGGTTTAGTAGCATTATATCTTGATTATAATATTCGCAAGAGGACAGGAACGTGGTGCAAAACTGTTCTTTCAGGGAATACATTGGACGGGTATTCTTCTAGTGTGTATATATATATATATATACGGTCGAGTTTCAATCCCGGCTTAGGGCACTTACTGGTCTAGCCGCACTGATGAGCTGTGAAACAGCGAAAAAGTCTGTATGTGGATGACTAATATATATATATATATATATATATATATATATATATATATATATATATAAGAGGGTTTAATGAATTAGAACATTCCAATTCTTCAAAGAATTAGAACATCAAGTCTAGTTATGGCGTACGGTCGTTTCCAAAACATTCTGGAAATACTTTATTTTATTTTTTGATTTTTTGATTTTTTAATATATATATATATATTAAGAAATATTAGAGAGTGATTGAATAGAGTGAGAGTGGGCGATAGAAATACATAGATAGCTAAGGCAGAGATAGGTGAGTTGTTCAGTTAATTATAAAATGCGGCCAATTAGAAATATCAAAAACAGAATTATTTTTTCAACCTAAATCAATCCCAAAACTAAGGTATATTTAAGTATGTATTTTCTGTTATTAAAGTATATTAGCAAAATGCCTTAGGGGAACAAACGTTTATTAACTTACATTTAGTAAAATAACAACAACAATACTACTACTACTACTACTACTACTACTACTAATAATAATAATAATAATAATAATAATAATAATAATAATAAAGTATAGATATATAACTCAGAACACGGAAAAGCTAATCAGCGCAGCAAGAAACACCATATCAATGACTAACTCGGAAACACCGAAACCAAAAACAAAACGATATTAAAAGAAAACTGGGAAAATAAACAACTACATGGACGCTTCAGAAGATTGACAAGAGAAGAAACCAATGAAAACAGCTGGGCATGGCATGGCTAAAGAAAGGATACCTGAAAAGAGAAACGGAATCTTTACTGATGGCTGCACAGAACAATGCGACTAGGAAAAACTACATTAAATCTAAATAGATAAAACCCAGGAAAACACTAAATGCAGACTGTGTGGACAAAGAGAGAAACAGTAAATCATATGATGATTGAATGCAGCAAACTAGCCACAAAAGAATACAAGTGCAGATATGACTGTGTGGGGAAAGCAGTGCACTGGGAACTGTGCAAACGATTGAATTTCGAATACAAAGACTAATGGTACAAACACAAACCAGAAACAGTACTAGAAAACGAAAAACACAAAACCCTCTGGGATATGGATGTACAAACAGATCAACTTATACAAGCAAGGAGACCGGATGTTATAATAATCGACAAGAAGGAAAAATCTTGCAAATCGTAGACTTCACCGTTCCAGCAGACCACAGAGTGAATATCAAGGAGATGGGAAAACGAAGCAAATATACGGAACTGAAAGGAATATAGAGCCTGAAAGAAGTGAGTATAATACTAATGATCGTAGGAGCACTAGGAACAGTCTAAAAAAACTGGAGAAAAGACTGGGAGAAATTGAAATCACAAGAATCACTGAGACCATACAAAAATGGCAATGATAAAAACAGCTGCAATCTTAAGGAACACCCTCGAATGCGGAAACCAACCCGTATAAGCTACAAATAGTAACCCGTCACATGGAAGTACAAGAATAAAACTAAACCACAGGAAAAACACCAACGCATGAACAGAAGCTGCAAGAAATATCATAAGCTCCCCCCCCAAAAAAAATGGTGCTGGCCTAGGTTAAACCACACAATATATTTGTAGACGGCCAAGGAAGATAAGAAGACCGAAGAAGGACAGCACAAACCAGACCTCTACTAGAAGAGTGCGGAAAGTGATGGAACCTTGGGGAGGCTTATTGCAACCCAAATCCCAGAGAAGACCAATGGTCCTTACTAGCGAGAAATCAATGGTAAGCAGCTGTTGCGATACCGTAAGGTCATTTGTTGTGGTTTTCGAAAATAGGTGGATAGTACTAGAAACATGGGGAGTTTTGTTATCACTCAGACTACAGAGAGCACCACTGGTTGTTGTCGGTGAACAATCACTGATAGTGACCTTTGCGATAACTCCTAGGAAGTACTACTAATAACAATAATACCACTCCCTGAAAAATCGTGGACTGCTCCCCGAGGAACAAAAAGAATGCCGGAAAGAGAAAAGAGGGACGCATGATCTGCTATATATATAAAAAAGATCCTTAAAGAGGTAAAAAAGCAGAAAAAAGAACATATCCATAGCATGGATTGACTACAAGAAAGCATACGACAGAATCCCTCAAGCATGGATAATTGAATGCCTAAAAATTTACAAGATACCTAACAGGATTATTGATCTCATTAAGAAAGCAATAAGAACATGGAGACTAGAACTGACAGCTGGGGGACAACACATGACTGAGAAAATACAGAGACATCTTCCAAAGAGACTCCCTATCACTACTACTATTTATCATAGCCATGATGCCACTGAACTACATACTCAGGAAATGTGATGCCGGATACAAGTTTACGGACACAGAATAAAGTATAAACCATCTCATATACATGGAAGTTATTTAAAAAACGACAAAATTGAACTGGAACAGCTGATAAATACGACCAGAATCTTCAGCTAGAACATTCAAATAGAATTTAGAATGGAAAAGTGTGCACTACTAGGGATGAAAAGGGGGAAACTGGAGACAGTAGAAGGCATGGAACTGCTCAACCTAGAGGAGATGAGGGCGGTAGGCGAACAGGTAGCTGTAAATATTTGGGAGTTCTAGAAGCAGACACGATCATATATACAGAAATGAAAGAGAAGATTTGAAAAGAATACCTGAGAAGAACAAGGAAATTCTTAGAAACGAAATCATACAGCGGTAATCTAATAAAAGGATTAAAAACCTGGACAGTATCACTAATAAGATACTCTTGACCATTCATAGGTTGGGCTAAAGAAGAACTCGGGCACCTTGACTAGAAGACTAGAAAATGAATGGCCATGCACAACGAACTACGCCCAAAGGATGAAACGGATAGACTCTACGTGAAAGGAAAGAATGGAGAAAAGGACTGGTAAGTATAACAGACTGTGTGAAAGACACAAAAAAGAGAGGGAGAAATATATAACCCAGAACAGAAAGGCTGATCCAATGAACAACTCAGAAAGCAACGAAACCAGAAATAAAAAGAAAAGAAAAGTGAGAAGAAAAATAACTACATGGACGTTTAAAAAAATAACAAGAGAATAGACCCACCAACATTTATGGACATGGCTAAGAAAATGACACTTTGACAGAGAAACGGAATCCCTAATGACAGCTGCACAGAACAATGCGATTAGGGCAAACTACATTAAAGCTAAAATAGATAAAACCCAGGAAAATAGTAAATGCACATTGTGTCGACAAAAAAAAAGACAAAACAGTAAATCACATAATAAGTGAATGCAGCAAACTAGTCTAAAAAGAATAAAATGGACAGGCACGACTGCGTGGAGAAAGCAGTACACTGAGAACTATGCAAACGACTACAAAATCCTCTGGGACATGAAGGTGCAAACAGATAAACTCATACAAGCAAGGAGACCGGATGTCATAATAGTCAACAAGAAAGAAAAATCCTGCCAAATTGTAAGTTTTACCGTTGAAAAAGAGTGAAGATCAAGAAGACGGAAAAACGAAGCAAATACACGGAAGTTGCCAGAGAATTGAAAGGGATATGAGGCATAAAGAACATCAATAAAATACTAATAATCGTAGGAGCACTTGCAACAGCCCCCAAAAAACTGGAGAAAAGACTGAGAGAAATTGGAATCGAAGGGATCACTGAAGCCGTACAAATAACGGCAATTATCAAAACAGCTGCAATCTTAAGGAAAATCGTTGAATGCAGAAACCCATCCCATATAAACTACGAACAGTAACCAGTCACATGGATATTACAACAGAAAACAAAACCACAGGAAGAACACCCCCACATGAGTCCAAGGAACAGACACTGCAAGAAACTTCATAAACTGACCCCCCCCCAAAAAAAAAGTGATGGCACCAGCCTCGGCTGATACCTCAAAAATAGTCGTAATGGGTCAAATTGTACCGGACTAGGCTAACACCACACAATATATTTGTAGAGGGTCAAGGAGGATGAGAAGATCGAGGAAGGAGATCACTAACCACTGGAAGAGTTCGGAGAGTACTGGGACCTTGGAGAGGCTTAATGCCACCCAATTCCTAGAGGAGACAAATGGTCGTTGCCAGCGGAAAATTAAGGGTAAGCGACTGTTACGATGCTACAAAGAGTAGGGAAGTACTAGAAATTCAGGGAGGCTTGTTGTCACTCACACGCCAGGGAACACTACCGGTTATTATCAGTAAGCAATCACTGACGATAACTTGCGTGAGAACTCCTAGTGAGTACAAATAATAAATATATATATATATATATGGTAAAAAGATTACCTTCATCCTTCTCTTCCCATATATATATATATATATATATATATATATATATGTGTGTGTGTGTGTGTGTGTGTATGTATACTCCCAAATCGTTGAACATGTTAATCAAATAGGACATATATAAGATAATATCAAATGCATAATAATAGACATGAAATTTTCGTCCACATATGCTCGCAAACAGAATGAACCCAAATGGATATTAAAATTAAATACATATAAACAAAGTTTGAACTCCGACATAACTGTTTTTAATACGTGTAAGTTTTTTACAGCCTAGAAAATATCCTGATTTGACAATATTACTTGTGAATTGAACAAACTATTTGTGCTTTACATCAATCAACAGTATGACCGCCGCGCGTACGTTAAAGACTAGATATTATTATTATTATTATTATTATTATTATTATTATTATTATTTGTACTCACTAGGAGTTCTCACACAGATCATCGTCAGTGATTGCTCACCGACAACAACCAGTGGTATTTCCTGGAGTCTGAGTGACAACAAGTCTCCACAGACTTCCAGTGTTCTTCACCACTATTCGTTAACGATGCGGTATCGCAACAGTCTCTTACCATTGATTTCTCGCCGGTAAGGGCAATTGGTCTTCTCTGGGATTTGGGTGGCAACAAGCCTCCCCAAGGTCTCAGCATTCTCTGCACTTTTCCAGTGGAGGTCTGGTTTGTGCTGTCCCTCCTCGGTCTTCTCATCCTCCTCGACCCTCTACAAATATGTTGTCTGGTGTCAGCCTAGGCCGGCACCAGTTAAAAATAAATAAATAGATGAATAAAATAACATTTCTTTAAATAAAAAAATAAAAAAAAATGTTTTTTTAATTTTTTACAAATTTAAAAAAAAAAATTAATTTTTTAAAATTATTTTTGAATCCCTTCTTTTCAATTCCTTTTCTTTTTTCCCCCTTTTCTCTCCCCTTATTTAAAATTTTTTTTTTTTTTAATTCTTTTTTGGGGAGGAGAGGGAGGAGCTTATATATATATATATATATATATATATATATATATATATATATATATATATATATATATATATATATATATATATACCGTATTTCTTAATTGGGAGAGTTTCCCAGCAGAGTGCTCAATTATTAATGCAAAAGTAAAATTAACTAAATAATTAATAAGAGCATGATATTTATTAATATTAAATAAAGTGTTACAACAACATCCGGACCAAGGTTTCAGATCCGAGCAAATCGGACCTTCATCAGCGGAGTCGTATAGCTTAATGAGTGAGAACAACCGCCAGGAATTTCAAAATATTGTCCGTTGGAAAGATGGAACACTTTCAGATTTAAAATTGTCACTTTATTTTTCTTCATTATTATTTATTTTCATCTTTCTTTATCCCCCCCTTTTATTATTAGTACCTAAATTTTTTATGATTAGTACCATTACGACTTCATAAATTTATAAATGGTGTGACTACAATTTATTTAATTATAAGTTTTAGTTTTAATGATTTATTATTTAATATTTTTAGAAATAATTTATTACATTAGCATATTATTTCAATATAATTTTTAATTTTATAATTTTATAATTTATATATTTTTTAACTTAATATAATTTTATTTTTATTTTAATTTTATTTTTAACGTTATCTCCATTTACTTTCGATAAGATATATAGCGTCTCTATTAGTTAAATTTGAATACTTTCCATAACGGCCACGTAATTCCACGCACGTGACAATTTAAACATGTTAGGTTCCCATCTGTCCAACTGTTAACGTTATTCCCATTTAATTTCTTGCTTTTTCGATGTACAGCGTTGCTGTTGTTTTGATCTGTAACTTTTCCATAACTGACTACGAATATTCCACGCACGTGACAATTTTAAATCTGAAAGTGTTCCATCTTTCCAACGGACAGTATTTTGAAATTCCTGGCGGTTGTTCTCACTCATTAAGCTATACGACTCCGCTGATGAAGGTCCGATTGTCTCGGATCTGAAACCTTGGTCCGGATGTTGTTGTAACACTTTATTTAATATTAATAAATATATATATATATATATATATATATATATATATATATATATATATATTATTATCATCATCATCATCATTAATAATAATAATAATAATAATAATAATAATAATAACAATAATAATAATAATAATGTGTGTGTGATATCATTTATTTATAATATTAATTAATAATATCATATATATAGAGAGAGAGACAGAGAGAGAAAGCTACAGATATATACATAAATACAAAACCAAATATATATATATATATATATATATATATATATATATATATATATATATATATATATATATATATATGTATGTTGGAGGCTGTGAATAGTGCGATTTCCAGTAGTCGAGCTTTGTTGTAGATGTATTTGGTGATTTTGGCTTGTTCAAATTTGAAAGCATGACCGTGCTCTAATGCATGGGAGAAAAGTGCACTGAGAGAGTTATTGTTTTTTATGTCCCTTTTGTGTTCATTCAATCTTTTCTTCAATTCACGTTGTGTTTCTCCCACGTAAATTTGTAAGCAGTTGTTGCATGGGACAGTGTATAAGCCGGCATGGGATGTATGTTTTTTTAAGTGTCTTGATGTGTTTAATGTTTGGTTTATGGATTGTGATGTGGTTTGTACTGTTGGAATATTTAATATTAAATAATAGTTATTATCCACATACATTAACGTTTTATTCTTATGGAATGATCAGCGTGGAAAATAAATGTTCAGCTGGTCACAGGAGTCGCCTTTAACTTATTTTCCTAACCAAACGGCCAACTTAAACAACTATACGACATGCTGAGAAATAGATCATATTTATGTCATTAAACGGACAATATACTCAGCCGTCTTAACAGTGTTACGCAGATCACGTGGACAGGAACTTCACATTTTAGCTTAGATAAACCGATTATTCTATACAAAGATATTTCAAAAGAAGTATTTATGAATAATTATATATATATATATATATATATATATATATATATATATATATATATATATATATATATACAGAGAGAGAGAGGGAGATAGAGAAAGAGAGAGAGAGGGGGCGATAGAGATGAGATAACATGTAATAAGGGAAGACTTGAAACTAAAGCATCCATCGCAATGTTTCGCCATTTTTCAGCTTCACTCTTGAAAAAGGCCACGCAACTGTTGGACAAAACGTTGATATGGATTTTTGAGTTCCAGGTCTTCTCTTTTTCCAGTTTAGCTCATACCGTCAGATTTATTTTATCCTTTATTTGTCGTATATATATATATATATATATATATATATATATATATATATATATATATATATATATGAAGATAAACGATATTTAAAAATTTACGAAGCTATCACTATAAATAGTGTTGCAGTTAAACACTCAACTACACCCCAGAGTCATAGTTTACGTAATATGATACAAGCATAATTTTACTTTGTTTTCGATTAAAATAAACGATTAGTTGAGGTATACATCTAATATATTCGTCCTTCAATTGTTTAATGTCTCAATTTTAACAAATTGAATTTATCGCGTTTTGCATCTGAACTCTTCATATATATATATATATATATATATATATATATATATAATTATAATTATTTTATTGGTGATTGCAACGTTTGTTGTTTTTAGCTCACTACTATTTTGATTGTTCCACTTCCTATATATATATAAATGAAGTGTGTGCATACATCCTAATAAGCGCTTTTGTTCTACGGTTGAACTGAACATCATTCTGTTAGATTTACTACATTTTTACCATTTCTAACGCAGTCTCCAAGAAATCTCTTTTTCTATCTTTAAATCTTTCGTCACCGGACACTTTGTTAACAGACATTTCCCCAACTGGACAGACTCTATAGTTTGATAACTTTTTCATGCACGCACTTTTACTTTCCATTACTTTATATTTCTTAAATTTAAAAAAAAATTAATTTTGGCTATTCCCCTGCCAACTTATCCATCTATGTAATTCCTCTAATGATAAGATTTATTTTTTGAAATGCCTGGCTTAAGGAAAGAAAAATAAACATTTTTTATCGAGTACACCTTGCATTAAAATTGAACAATCGAAGATGAAATAGATTTGTAATTTGCACATCTTTATCTCTCTTCCTTCATTATCTTTATAATTGCTCTATCTCGTATATTGAGCTTAACTCATTTCACTATAGGTTCAATTTTCTTAAAGTATACTTTTAGTTTCATATTTTATATATATATATATATATATATATATATATATATATATATATACACGCAAACAAAGATCTGTCATTAACTATCATTTGCCGAGATATTCAACATTGGATCTACAACACTTGTAACTTTAGTTTCATTTTGGTTTGAAGATAATTTTACTCTCGGACATTGCTATTGTTTTTCCTGGGCACAAACGAGACTTCGCCTTAAATCCCCTTCTAAAGAATGACGTTGTGTAAACAAACATTGTGTCATAATGTATACTTGGACATAAACATCGTCTAGAAACAGTCGTAAAGGAGTTGGATGCTATGATTTTAAAACAATTTAAATCTTATATATATATATATATATATATATATATATATATATATATTGTTTGTTTCGCAGAAATATTATTACGTTACGAAAATACAATTACGATTCAATCCAAAAGAAACGTGTATTTTCAATTGAGAAGAAAATAAAAATGAAACAAATTTTAAAGAACCTTTTAATTTCAAAAAATCTTGGCGATATATTACAGAAGGTAGACATTGACTTTTTTCGTTTACCCATCCTTGTAGCAGTCATACACATTAACATTTCTTTCCTCTCGCGGAAAGCAGCTGTTGTAAGGTGATTTGGTCACACGATGAACAATCAGAATCCAAGGCGTATTAATTTAAACCGGAACTTTGAAGGACTACTTCTAGACAATTGGCGATTTATTCAGCAGTCACAGAGACCTTCCGGGCACCAACGAAGAAAAACGCCTCCTCTATCGCCCTGTCAACTTCACCCCAAGCAAGGCTATTCTCCACTGGAAGATATACTGCTCAATAGCTGTTGGCAACCAAACTTTATTACTTTAATTCCCTTTTTACTGTCAACCTACACCCAACGGTGTAGACCACTTAAATAAATATATATATCGCAGTTGTTTATAAAAGGGCTTTGCTTTCCTTTCATTTTACGACCCGTTTGCTACAAAATATTATAGAAGTTAATCTTAGTGTCCATGCGAAGGGCAAACCTCTATATCCTTTGTTTAGTTTTTCAAAATCATCATTTGATCAAGATTTGTCCACCGTCATGACTGTTTGTTTTAAATGAGGGAAGAAAACAGACAGAAAAAAAACAACCTCTAGCTTTGCTATGAGAGAACAAACATCGATCTTAAAACCAGTTTCCGCTGTTCCTTTCCACGCGTTAATACTTATAATATGTTTTATTTATTAACCTGAGACAAACACTTTCAAATTGAAATAATTCTATCAGATATTTCGAATTTCATAGAATTAATTCTTTATCGAGATCCGAACGAAGTTATTTTGAAATATCTTACATTTGGCGTTTGTCATTTGTTTTTCTCAAATAGCTCGGTTCAACTATCAGCAGCGACGACAGTACCATCAGCACAGTCACTGCTCTAATCAATGCTGCGTTGCTGAAATGGCGTAGTACCACCGGTGTCCTCTGTGATCCATGGATCAGTGATCGACTTAATAAATTGTTAATATACTATTTAATTTCACTAAACCGGCCGTAGTTTAGTAACAATTACTTCTTGTATTATAAAGAAGACAATCTTTACTATTAACTAGAGTTGTTACCAGTTACTTAAAGAGGGTGGGGTCGGTGACCCCGGGCATCAAAATTTAGAGGGGGCATCCAATTATATTTAAACTATCTCCCTTTTTTATAATATTTCTAAGTACTAGCACTTATACTTGAATTTTTGGGACATACAATCAAAGAGTTGGACCGAGGCATCACTATGACATCACCAAGGCATCACCAGCCCTCTTCAAGCCACCGATTGTTATTTGTTGTCTGCTGTGGAGCCCAAGCCCTTGTGATTCGTTCCATACAACTAGGGATTTATTTTCAGGAAAAATCAAGAGGTTACCACGGCTATAAGTGAAGCTGGGAACTTCCCAGGCTCTTTTGATAGAAACACAATGACTCAGGTAAACCGACCCTGATTAACAGCGACCTTGGTTAATCAAGTCGTCGATAGCGAAATTGTCCAGGCAAAAGAAGTGGTCGACGTTAGGGGTCAGGTGTTATACTAACAGTTTACTAGTTTGTGTTTGAATGGACATGAAATGATCCCCCGACTCTATAGTAATGTTCAATGTGTATTCATTTGAATATAAATCCGCCCTGTCACACAAAGGTTAGCGCGTAAAAACGTAGCCTTTTTGTAGCCTCTTAACGAAATCACTTAAAGTGTTAAGGGGAAGCGAGAAAGCAAATAACAAGTCAGACAACCCCCGCTGCTTGAAATGAGTTCGGAAAAAAACACCACTTTAAATTTCAAAAAATCAACTGGGTGAGTTTTATTTTTATTGGTCATCACAAATTATAATAATAATTTTTACATGGAGAATAATAGAATTACTGACGTAATTCTATTATTTTTATATAAATATTAGTGCGAACATTCACGAAGCATAATTTTCCGTCAATCTTGACGGAGGGTTAACATTAGTCTTAAAATATTTACGAGACGTTTAGAAAAGGCTATCGGAGAAGTTCGGAACTTACCAGGATCTTCTGATAGAAATAAAACGACCATAATTAGGACCTACGATATGATTTAATCTAGCCGACTGTTTGTAACTCGCCCCAATTCACACTGACAATGGTCCAAACTAAAATATTTACGAGACGTTTAAAAAAAAAGGCTTGTGTAATCTCTAAACATAGAAGACAAAGTTAGACACAGGGTCGATTTTTAATGTGAGTCAAATCTAGCTCTCTAAAAAAGGGGGTACTCTAGATTGGGATAAAAATAAAAATTGCCTCACTCGAACTGAGAACAGGACCGATACTACACTTTTTCTTTGTCTTCACGCTCTCTCCTATTTCCCCATCCAATGGAGGTCTTTAAACTCATACAGATTATAATTAATCATATCCTGACTATAGTTTATAGTAGAAAATAAATTAGAACTAATGATTTTCGCTCAAAACGCTGCTCTCTGATTTTATAACCAATCAAGTGAGGTGGATAATTCTCTGTTTAGAAATATTCACCAACGTAATATTTTTTAACAGGTACTTTGGTGTTTTCCTTTCATTTTCTTTTATTAAGGAAAACATGTTGCTCTCAAGTATCTTACACATCTATCAACTTAAAGTAATTATTGATTTGGGCCAGGTATATTAGACACGATGTTTTGAACTCTTCGGATCCCTCCACCCGGGTAATGCCGGCTAGATCGGCAAATTGGTTTATAAATCTTCTCTATCTATATCAAGTTAACTATGTTTATTAGTTTTATATATTTGTACGTACAGGAATCACTTTTGAACTAATTAACCGAACATTATGAACTTTGGAACACAGCTGCTAGGCGTAAAAGTGGGTAATTGAGGCTATATTTAGTTTAAAGTGATGAAAATTTTAGATACCTCTGATTTGTGTGAAATTTTAACCATAGTTATTAGACATCAATTAATAAATTTTTCCCAAAGTTTCAGTTTAGTATTTTAGATGGGATTTAGAGGGCATAATATGGAGACCATCATTTAAGAATTATAATACACTAAATTTACATCTAATTAAAACCATAGTCATTAGACACCAATTCAGCAAATTTTCCTGAATTTCAATTTTTTCCTAAGGCCCCTTAAGCTTAAGCCTTAAATTTTATACATTTTCTTAGAATCAAAATCTTGTAATAGATGTAATAGATATAGATCAAAATAGAAATAAGGATTCTATTTAGTAGTTTTATATTTTGATTATAATATTCGTGAGGGTTCATAAAAGTGGTGCAAAACTGTTCTGTTCGGGGAATTCATTTTACGAGTCCTGGGACGGGTATTCTTCTCGTTGATTATAAACTTTAAATAAAAATGAATCCATATTTACTGCGCCCAACGATTTTGTCTGAAGTATTGGAATGTGAAGAATGTTATGTATTCTTCCATATGAGATAAAAAATAAAAAAATAAATAAAATGGCCTTCCTGTAGCACCGTGAAAATCAGCCTTCTTAATCTTGACTGTCTATGAGACTCGAACACCGACTGCTGACACTCTAACAATAATTATGCAATTACTTTAGTTTTGTCTGTGCACGCTCGCACTTGTGTACACGTACGTCAGTCACTCCCACTCATATACAAACGTACACACACACGCGAACATACAACAGGCTCACACATGCCCACCCGTTTTTACGCGTAGTTCCCACGTACTTTATTTAGAAAGAAAAAACTACGCTGACCTCTTCTGTTCGATCGCCTTTTTAAAGCCCCTTCTTTAAGTAAATGTTCTCAGAAACCCCGTCCCCTTGCCCTATTTTGTTGTGTATCGAATTCTCCCATGGTTTCCTCCTTTTTCTTTCGATATTCCATCATGAGTTTTTTTTTCTTTCTCTCTCTCTCTCTCTCGATAGAATTGTAGGCTTAAGTGGATAAAAATAACATTTTGAAGAAATATTTGTTGGTTGCCGTTTTTTGTTGTTGTGTTTTTAGTTTTTTACTATATAAAGCACCTGCTATATAACACACACACGTCAGTGCTTTGTTATGTAAAGAATGTAATTATTTTATAGGCTAAGAGAAAAAATAAAACTGAATGTTTATATATATATATATATATATATATATATATATATATATATATATATATATATATATATATATGTATGTGTGTGTGTGTGTGTGTGTGTGTTTGTGTTGATCTAGCTTGTTTTGTTTGTTGATTCCGTCGTGACGTCATCGAAATGATGGAAAATAAAACTCACTAAAAGATGACGACACGAAATGATGACGTCTCCACCAAATAAGAGAAGGGAAAGAGATCCTTTATCTAGACGACCCGTGACGTAAAGGGTCATGGAACGTCTACTAGACGAGTTCTAACATCTTAGGGGTCTAGTAATATACTACTAAAAATCTTGTGGGTCTTCTTATCTTGTTTGTTTTTTGTCCCCGTGCATACTGAAAGACGTCATCGGTTTTTGACGCCATCCATTAAGATAGAGGTGAAATAACCGTGCACAATAGAATAACGTCACTGAAGAATGACGTCATCTATAAAATCATGGATGCGGAAAAACCGTGTACAATGAATGGCGTCACAAAATGATGAGGCCATCCATCAAACCAGAGAGAGAGAGAGAGAGAGAGAGAGAGAGAGAGAGAGATTGAAAATATTCGCTATGACGTTTTATCTAGACAGTCCGTGACTTGTCTACTAGACGAACCGTCTAAACCCCCAGGGCGTCTAGGATACTACTAAAACTGTGAATCTTGTTGGTTTGTTTGTTTATAAAATATTATTATATAGCCCCCTTTACTAAGGCTGGGCACGCTGAGTGAATTTAATAACAAGCAGTACTACTAGCTTCATTACGAGATACAACACAATTTGTTGTTGTTGTTCTTCTTCTTCTTCTTGATCATTCTTCGTGGCTTGTTGTAAATATCCACCGACTTGGCATTTACAAAGTTTAATTCCTCCTAACTTCCAACCTAATTTGTGGTGGCCAACGGGTAGGTCTCCTGACTGCGAATAAGTGGCGATTTGTGATCGGGAATTAATTTCCTGCACTGAAGATTGTGTAAGCATGAAACATCGATGTATGCAGGTCATAAATTATTAATATTTATTTATAATAAATATATATATATATATATATATATATATATGTATATATATGAACTTAAAAATGGATGACGTCATAAATGAATGTTTACTTTTTGACAACTTTATAGATAGACCCCCCCCGGACGTGTTAAGTCGTCTAAACCCAAAAAGAAAATAGAGAGCAGAGGGAACTGAAAGGAAAAGAGAGAATGAGAATTTAATAAATATTAATATTATTTGAAAACAGCAGCAGCCGTAACTGCTGGCTGTTGATCTGTCTAATATTAACATTCTGTCAACGTGTATGTTCGTTTGAAAGCAGCAATAGTATCTGTAACTTGAATATTTCCAAATATTTATGAAAACACTTTTGAATTTCAAAATGTGTAATAATATATATATATATTATATTACCCAACGGGTCACGGGTATTCAACTTTTACATAAAATATAAATCGCCGTCGAAAAGTCTAGAAATCTGAAATGATGTGTAGATTCGTGCATTTGCGAATTTAAAAAAACGAAATGTACAATACGAACGCCGGAGTGTAATTTGAAATGATATGCCCGGCTCTTTCCGTTTCCAAAGCGTAAATATTTATTCCTTGTGGAATATAATTTACTTTGTTCTGCTAACGTTGGAGACATCGTCTCCATTATTATTACTTCCACTTCCTCTTCCGTGATGTTTGTTTCCTGTGGATTATTTTACAGGTTCATCATTCGCGATGGGATTTCATCTTATTCTTTACATTGGTTCAATTTCAATTTGCCTTTTTACTACTTCTTAAAATATCATTTCTTTAATTAAGATCGCTTAGCTAAAAAGATGAGGAAACACACACACACACACACACACAAAAGACAACGAGATGTATTATTTTTTTAACGATCCGAATAGAGATGTAAACACACACACACACAGACACACGTGAATATGTTTCTCTCTTTTGCTGGCCGTCGGGCATGGTATCATATCCTAGAAATTCATCCGCTATTTCAGAGATTTGAACCGAGAGATCTTTTTTGGTATTTAAACTGTCCCTTTTTGTATCTCTCTTGCACTTGGTTCAACGGGTATATTCGCCAGATAGTTTTTAAAATTCTTTTTCATAAGCCCGGTTGATCCTATGATTATTGGAATGATGGAGATCTTCCTAAGATTCGAGCTTTTTTTTCATGTCGTACATATATGTGTGCATGAGCCTGCATGTGTACGTGTTCATGTGTGTATGTTTGCAGCACGTTGTTCACAGAGATACAAATCGAATTAAGCCTCGCTTTGACGGCCATAGAACTGTTCATCCCTTACCACCGTTATAGTCCGTTTTCGCGTAAAAATACAATCTTACTTCTGCCAGGCCCTCTTGGCGAGATACAATCCATTCTGTCCGCTTTTATCTTGTACGCATAGACTTTCAAGATAAAATTATTTTTAATGAAAATAGCTCCAGACAAGGCATGAAGCCACTTGATGTAAGGAGCTAAAATAATAATACTTCACGGTCAAAAACTAACCAACGATAAGTGTTAGATGGATAGATCCGACTCAGAAAACAGCAATTCTTCCTACTTTGTATACTAATTGATATTTGACAGTTAAACAAAAGAAAACATGATGCAATTTTCTACGGAGAAACCAACAATTCTAAATCTCTTAGCAATTCAGAGTTCAACATTGTAACTTCAAATGATCACGATTGTAGCACTTACAATATTTTCTATGATATAAAGAAACGCGTTTTATCACAAAGACAGAATATGTTATGCAAAAGTGTTATTAATTCGTATTAATAACTCTACAGTGTGCGAGGGTTATTTGAGGACATGTTGTTTTAAGTTCACTACACACTCAAATTCTTTAAAATCTTCTTTTATTTTCAAATAACCTATTCAGAGGAAGATGTTAACCCAAGAAATGAAAATACATGAAGTCATAGTTTCTTTAGTTGAAAAATATTTAGAAATCAGTAACTTTTTACACGTTGTCAGATCATTTGTTCAGTTTGAGCTAGTGGGATGTGATGGCAACGTTTCCCTGACAGGTGTCTATGTGTCTTTCCTTCTGAAGTAGTCAGGGGCATGCACACCAAATATCCGGCTACAATGGTGGTTTTAGGAGTTGTGAACAGTGAATACCATGCCATGCCATCTTACATTTTCCCACAAGGTCTTAGGGGCAATGCTGCTGGATACCTTGATGTTCTTAAAACGATTAAGTCCTCGATTAGATAAAGTATGCCATATTTCTGTCAAGAAGACTATGCATATTCTTACAAAGCCATTGTAACCCAAAACTGGTTATCAGACAATGTTTACGATCATGTGACCCCAACATGTGTCCCCTCATAGCCTACCAAATTTAAATCCTATGGACTATTATGTGTGGAGCGTTGTTGAAAGGAGACTAATTGACATTCTCAGAGTACCATAGCTTCACTAAAACCCGCCATTGTCCATATGATGTCCGAAAGTAATAATTACAGCTTGTGGATGGCTTTGAGTCCGAATAAAAGCAGTAATTAAAACAAATGGTGGATTCATAGAATAGTTAGATAAAAAAAAGGTATCATAAAGGTTATTTGTGTCAATTTGATTTAAATGTATACATTCTATTTTAAAATATTGTTGTTTATTTAAAATACTAAAACATCCTCAAATAGCCTTCGCACCGTGTATATAAAGGGGCCCGATATAAATTGACAAGAAGCGAAAAGACTTACAACAAACACGGTTAGGAATTTGCTCCAACTCGTATAAAATAAAAAGCCTCCGGTTGTGGACCATCTCGACAGAATGGTAAAATGTTCATATCCGAATGAATACGATAACAAAAGAAAGAAAATTAATATCACGATGCCAGCACAGAATTAAGTTTAAAATAATAAATTGTGCTGCTTCTACGAAATTTGAACCGAACCAAACCGACTTTTGCCGAACTAATCCTAAAACTTAGGTGAGGGTTAGTTTGTGGTTAGGTCAGGGTTAATTTATAGTTAGGGTTTAAAAAAACAGTTCGGTTCAAATTCTGTAGAAATGCCTAAATCGTCAAGTAATATAACACTCAATCTAAACTTAGAACAATACAAAATGTTATTAGACAATTAAACAAAATATGTTTTAATTCTACATAAGACATACAATAAAACCAGTGTAGGATTATGATACCCATGGTCTCTACACTATAACTACTAAAACTAAAATGACTGTGATAAATAATAAATAATTTGGGATATTATGATTAATATAATGATTTATATTATGATTAATATTATGATTTATATTATGATCAATATAATGATTAAATTTAATTATAAGACATCTGGTCATTAGGAATATTATGGTAGTACTAGATTACGCTATCTTAGACATTAATACACGATATAGATCCTTAGATATGTTTGAGTATAAGTGTTTGCATAGATAAATGTATGTGTCGTTAATATTTATATACAACTTGACGAATACCCGTCCTAGGATGGGTAATATTAATCCTCCGAGCAGAAATATTTTATGCCACTTTATGTCCCATTACGAAGATTAAAATAAAGATATAGTCATACTCAACATTATGTCTAAACTACGTATTCCAATTTTAGTCAAAATCGATTACATGATTTTTATTCTAGAAAATGTCTAAAATTTATCGCTTAAGCTTAAGATATGTTAGGAAGAAATTGAAATTCAGTAATCTTGTTTCATTGTTATCAAATGACTATGCAAATCTAATATATTTGAATTTTCAAATGGGATGGTGAGCTCATGATATACCCTCTAAAAACTCTTTAAAATACTCCAAAGAAACAAAAATTAGGAGAATTCATGTCTAATATCTATGGTTGAAATTTCACAAAAATCGGAGGTATTAAAATTTTCGTGAAGGGCGTCCACTACATTTTTATCCCTTCGCATGAAACTAAATTAAACTAAATATAGCCCATATTACCAACCCTTACGCCTAGCAGCTGTGTTCCAAAATTTACAATAACCGGTTAACTATCTTACGAGTTAATCCTGTATATATATATATATATAGATACCTAACTTAATATTGTCTAATATCGGTATGAGTACATTTATATTGAATTTGAAGTGTCTGGACGATCGTTGGAAATCACAAATAATGGAAGTGAATAATTATATCATATACTTAATTACATAAACTGTAGATGTGAGACGGTAAGTTGCCAGCCGAGTAGAGATCATAAAGGCTACTAGTGATGAACGCCATCTTCTTCATAGGTGGGAACCAATGGCCCAACGACTGAAGTTAAGAAGAAGCTTCCTCGGCTATGTTGAACCGCTAACAAGATCTCAGAAAGAGACCAGAATACAACTATGGACGAGACGGCTAGAGAATGCCCTTCCCCTACTGACATAGGAATCCTCCCTTCTAAGGTTTCCCCTTCCTCTCATCCAGGTTCAGAGGCACCCTAGCTCCAGTGGAAAAAACTGAACCGCCTGAGAATGGGAATAGGGCGATCAAATGTTGCTATGACTAGACGGGGCTACAAAACTGACCCAACCATCAGTGAATGTGGAGAGGAGGACCATACGATTCAACACTGCCTTGTCTACCCTCTACGGCTCAACCGGTTCAACTTGAAAGATCTTGCAGAGTACAGCAATAATGCGAAAAGCTGCGCAAAAAAAGTGCGAAACTGTCGTATGACCACATGACATTTCAAAGACACCCAAAGAAGAAGAAGACTGAGATTTTCGAGTGAATTAAGCCGCTGGGATACGAGTTTTTATTTACTTGCCTTCTTACGAGATCGTGTTCTTCCGGTTGACACACTCATCATCGGTTTTTAATGTGGTTAAAATTCGATTCTTCAAAAGGGGCACTCTGTGATGAACGCCATCTTCTTCTATGGGCGTGAACCAAAGGTCCAACGACTGAAGTCAAGGAGAAGCTAACAAAATTTCAGGAATAGACAATAATACAGCTGTGGACCAGACGACTAGAGAATGCTCTCCTCCTACTGACATGGGAATCCCTCTTCTGGGGTCCTCCCTCCAGATCCAGAATAACCCTGGATTACATTGAAAAGCACTCAACCGCCCTAGAACGGGAATGGGACGATTGAAAGTTGCTATGACCAGATCCAACCATCTGTGAATGTGGAGAAGATGACCACCATACGATCCAACACTGCTTATTCTACCCTTTACTGGCCAACCGGTGCAACTTGACATATCTTGCAAAGTACAACCAAAAAAAGCAAGCGAATGTGTAAAAAAAGTGGGAAACTGTCGCATGACCACATGCTTCAAAGACACACAAAAAGAAGAAGAAAAAGAAGAAGAAGAAGAAGAAGAAGACATGAACATGGGACTACTATTAGACATATGTGGCTAGCTTAAAAGGCAATAGTACGCGGTGTTTGTTTGGTTAAATAGTGGCATGGTTGAATTCTGTACAATTATTGTTTACAAAGGAGGATGTATGTGTTGTGTGCGCCCACGATTTTAGAAATAAGTATATATTCACCATAAACACATGTAAAATAAATAGGTATAATTGTATCAAGAATATCCTTAAAGCTCATTAACATGTTATTCGAAGTTATTACGTTTTTGTAATGTGCGAGAGAATATTTTGGGTGAGTACTTTTAATATTTTTAATATATTTTTGATATTGTTAATATCATTAAATAAAATAAATGTTGGTTACTTATTAGTTTGATTAAATTCCACTTGGCTAAAGTGATATCCAATTATAGATACAAACACTATGTGGATGCTCTTTACGGGTGTGCATATATGGATGTATGTTAGGGTGTATGCGTTAAAATACATGTTGATATGTGTGTAGGTGTGTGGGGGACTAGGGTAAACGGACTCTAGTAAGATAAAAGCTATTTGTAAAATCTTTAAATGGCAGACATACTGCTTACCAAGAATCAAGGATTCATATAATGAATATTTAATAGAAAATGATGGACTTTTTTTCAAAAAAATAATCCCCCTATGAATGTGAACGTTTACCAAATAATGAAGGTCCTGCTGTGTAACTATATCGGGCATTCTTAATATGAGTTTCCCTAAAAAGTACCATAAATCTAACTCGAATTTGCCGAGCTATATATATATATATATATATATATATATATATATATATATATATATATATATATATATATATAATATAAATATAGAGGCAAACAAGCCTTCAAAAACCATGTATTAGATGCGAGTAATTAAATCAAAAGAAAAATAAAAATATTTCGAAACATTTAATAAAATATTTCAAAATACCTTCCGTTTTTTTTTTTTTCTTCATCTTGATTTTTTTTTTTTAGCTAATATTTCGCCTGACAAAAACAAGCTTCATCAGAGCCAAGACAAATAAAGGTATAACCTTTTTTTTTTTTCCATAATTTACTTCCTGGTGTTGGTGAAGTGTCACGTCCGGTGTTGTGGACTATTGTTGAAAATGTCTGTTTTAAATAGAATAGAACTTGAATGCGCATGGTCGCTGCGAGTTATAAATTAGGAAAGTTCATTTTATAAAGCATCTTTTGTAAGTTAATATAAATATAGAGGCAAACAAGCCTTCAAAAAAAGCCTTCAAAAAAAAAATGGTTATACCTTTATTTGTCTTGGCTCTGATGAAGCTTGTTTTTGTCAGGCGAAATATTAGCTAAAAAAAAAAAATCAAGATGAAGAAAAAAAAAAACGGAAGGTATTTTGAAATATTTTATTAAATGTTTCGAAATATTTTTCTTTTTCTTTTGATTTAATTACTCGCATCTAATACATGGTTTTCGCCTGACAAAAACAAGCTTCATCAGAGCCAAGACAAATAAAGGTATAACCTTTTTTTTTAAGGCTTTTTTTGAAGGCTTGTTTGCCTCTATATTTATATTAACTTACAAAAGATGCTTTATAAAATGAACTTTCCTAATTTATAACTCGCAGCGACCATGCGCATTCAAGTTCTATTCTATTTAAAACAGACATTTTCAACAATAGTCCACAACACCGGACGTGACACTTCACCAACACCAGGAAGTAAATTATGGAAAAAAAAAAAGGTTATACCTTTATTTGTCTTGGCTCTGATGAAGCTTGTTTTTGTCAGGCGAAATATTAGCTAAAAAAAAAAAATCAAGATGAAGAAAAAAAAAAACGGAAGGTATTTTGAAATATTTTATTAAATGTTTCGAAATATTTTTATTTTTCTTTTGATTTAATTACTCGCATCTAATACATGGTTTTTGAAGGCTTGTTTGCCTCTATATTTATATTAACTTACAAAAGATGCTTTATAAAATGAACTTTCCTAATTTATATATATATATATATATATAGTTTCTCTCCAAGTATGATCTGAGGTATAGATCGGATTCTAATTCTGCCTGATGAGATCTCAGTTTATAGTCAGTGTTGATCGATAACATCGACATGCCAGTGTCGCAGATTTTGTATATGTCTGTGTAAATAAAATTATCATATATATATATATATATATATATATATATATATATATATATATGAAGTGAAATAATAAAATAATGTGCGAATCAAATTATATATATATATATATATATATATATATATTATTATTATTATTATTATTATTATTATTGAAGTGAATAAAATATGTAGTTGTCCCGTTAGCATTGTGAAGAGGTCGAAATCAATTATAGTGCTGACAATTACGACGTGTATGTGAATTTTTTCTTTCTATATTTTATATATATATATATATATATATATATATATATATATATATATATATATATATATATATACCATAAATCTATGTAAACCTAAATACATGATCAATTGACATTCCAAGAATTAAACATACAGCAGATTGTGTACGATCGTTTCTGAGACATGTATTTATGTTATTAATATCATATCCATCGTTAGCACAAGGTTTTTACACTAAATTAAAAGCATATAGACAGCATCAATGGAATAGAGACCAACATCCTCATGTACACAGCAAAGTAGAAACGCAGAGAGGAGTTGATGTATTTAGTTCTACACTCAAAACAAACAAGGTTGAAACATTATTTAGGGGGGTATATAGGGGTTCAAAGTTGAAAGAAATTTATGCAATATTACATGTAGGGAGTAGTACATCAAAAGGAAAAAGCAAAACATTTATTATATTATACAACATACAAAAGTCATTAAAAAGGAAGAATCAGTGACATATCTAATCATACAATGAGAAATAGATTATAAAGGTTCTAAAGTTTAATTATCAATTGGCCAAAAACGCTAAAGTAAGGAGCCTAATTAAAAACTATTCCTAATAAATTAGAAGTGGTAGAAAAGAATCAAAAGAGTAATTAAAGGATAAAGCATATGGTAACATTATCTAAAGAATTGATTAATACTGTGACACGAAGTTAAAAACTTGCAATTAAGAATTAAAGTAATAATTTTAATGAGCTATTGGAAAATTTAAGATTAGACATCCAATATAGACTGGATAATTTGGAAACCTTAGATAGAGGCAGGATCCGTGATACACTTTCTAGGGACACTATTCACGAATAATAATAATAATAATAATAATAATAATAATAATAATAATAATAATAAGCAATAAAAAAATTAAACAATCACTAAGACAGTAAGACTCTTGTACATCTGGTAGCAAGTTTAACTACAACTGAAGATAAAAACTTAACTAAGGAATAATTATTCTATCCTAATAAGTGAAAGAATTATAGAATTCACCCTCCTCTGACCCCGGAGACATAGACCCCCAATAGTCCAAGTTTAAAAGTGAATTACGCTAAAGTTGATAATTAGTAATACTGTGATAAAGATGAATTTATATATTTTTTAATTAATTGTGTTATGATGTACTCGTTTGTGCATGAAATTGATATATCTAGTTTGTAATTGTGTGTAATATAAGCTTTAACGGTTATTTTTCTGTTTTGAATATTTACAATATAATTTTATAAAATATTGTTGTTTTTTTTCAGAAATTTAGTTGTGTGGGTCTCTAATTATTGATAATATGAACTTTGACAACTATTTCTCTGTTTTTATTAGTTTGGCTTAATAATAGGTATTATATTAATATGTTTAGTAATTGCTGGTTAAACCTTCTTATTGGCTGGTTTGAATATAAATTAATTTATTAAACCCCAGTAGATAGATAATATTTCACCTCCAAATCATCATGGATTTACACTCCCCATGAACTCTTCCAGAGAACTTAAAAGATTGGAATGGTTAACTGCATCCAGGTACGGTCTTAAAACATCTTCGTTTCCTAAACAAAATGAGCACCTCAACAACTTCGAAAACGATTTATTCGACCACATTAGACGCATCAAATTTAAAAAATGCAATAAACATTCCAACCCCTTTATCAAAAAAACAAATAAATTCACCAACAAAGTTAAGAAACACCCTAATATAATTGTCCCTGCCGATAAAACAAATAACTTTTACAAATTGAAATACACCGACTACAAAAGTTTAATCTCCAAAGAACTGAACAAATTCTATAAAACTACCTCTAGTAACACTCTCAATAGCATTAACAATGAATATAAATCCCTACTAACCTCTTTAAATATCCTTAATTACACAGAAATCTTTACCCCATCAACACCCAGATGCACCTTA
Source organism: Sepiola atlantica (assembly GCA_963556195.1). Lineage (NCBI taxonomy): Eukaryota > Metazoa > Mollusca > Cephalopoda > Sepiida > Sepiolidae > Sepiola > Sepiola atlantica. The sequence continues at coordinate 116,326,530 of OY744526.1, forward strand.
AAAGACCACAAAATAAATTTTCAGGAAAACCCATCCATTAGACTAATCTGCTCATCCAAATCTGACCGAGGCATCATAAGTAAAAGAATCTTAGATAGAATCATCCCTCACTTCAAAGAAAAAATCTCATACACCCTATGGTAATCCTCTGATGAGGTTACTAATTGGTTCCTAAACCTCGGTGACAAGTCTAATTTAAACCTAAATTTCATCACTTTCGACATTGACAATTATTATCAGTCAATTTCTCTTATCCTACTAAACAAAGCTTTAATCTTCGCTAACAATAACTCAGACATCACAGACTTAGAGATTAAACTAATAATTTTGGCCAGAAGATCCTTATTAGAATTTGACAATAAATTCTGGACTAGGAAAGATACCCCCAATAATTTCGATATCGCTATGGGTGCTTCGGACTCTGCCCAGGTTACTGACCTTGTAGGGTTGTACTTATTAAGAGAATTAAAATTTGACTTCGGACATTTACACGGTGGGCTATACACGGACGACGCACTTTTTGTATCTAGGGAGAGATCGAGGCAATACAACAACACCATTACAAATCTACACAACTTCTTTAAAAACTTCGGATTAACCATCACTATAGAACCTGAGAAAAGAATATCTAACTTCCTTGACCTAACATTAGACCTTAACTCTGAATCTTTTAGCCCTTACTACAAACCAAATTTAACCCTCTTCTACGTACATAAGCTATCTAGTCACCCAAAATCAATCATTAATTCAATAGTCCCTTCAGTCTCTAATATAATTTCAAAGTTATCTGCTAATAAAACTATCTTCGAACAAAATTTCAACTTCTACAATAATGCACTACTTAATTCGGGATACACAGATGAAATTAAATACGAAAATAATCCTTTTATCAAGAAAAAACAAACCTTTAAATGTAATTACGCACAAAATGGCAATACAAAATAAAAAGCGGACAAATACTACACTACCTAAGAAAACTAAAACATATATAAATAGACACACAAAAACTGTCAATATTAACAAACTAGCTGACCTTCTAGAACATAGTAAAATAAAAGAATTAGAAGAAAGAATAGTTCCGTTAGCATTTTTTAATCCACCCTATAACTGCAATGTGAACACAAATATCGCTAAGGAATTCTTCAAAATTTTAGATAACTCATTCAAACACCCGCATAAATACAGCACGATTTTAAATAAAAACTCTATTAAAATCTCCTACCCCACAATGCCCAATACAGCACAAACCATCATCACATCTAATAACCAAAAAATTAAATTTGCCCAGCAATCAGCACCTACTATATACCCTACTAATAGTTGTAACTGCCAGAAATCTAGAGAATGCCCCTTAAATGGCAATTGCATACAAAGTAACGTCATATATGCCTGTACTTTTAAACAATTCCTCCAAAACACCATTATGCAAATAGACACCAACATACACATTCTCCTCTCACCTTATAACTTTCCACTTCCCAAACTCCCTGTATCTAACGACACTCTAAATAACACTTCTTGCACTAACCAACAACCCCCGCTAACTAACAATAACCGTGACCTCACCCCTCAAATTATCTAATCTTCTCCACCTATCAATTCCAACTTAACTTTAGTCCAGAAATTGAACATACAAACCCAAAACATCCCCGATACTATAAATAACACAACTACTATAATAGCAACCCCATACAAAATACACACTTACATTGGGGCAAGTGCCTTCCCTATCAAGACCCGAATCTCAAACCATATCTACTCTTTCAAACATAATAACAATGCCATTGGCACCTCTCTATCGAATCTAATAAAAAGTCTTAACAGTAAAAACACTCCCTACTCCCTACATTGGGCTAAATCCTACACTTCAGGATCCGCTTTCTGCCAACAATGTACATTAGAAACATTTATGATAGCTATCGCAGCTAAAAGCAAAAATATTATTAACTCTAAAAATGAACTTATCTCAAATTGCAGGCACAAGCGAAAATTTAAATACATAAATTTCATTACTCCATCTGACACACCTCCTCCCAGCCAACAACCCCCTCTCTAACATTAGACTAATTCTTAAATTCTATAATTTGTTAATTGTTTAACTCTTAACTTTTCTAACCTTACAAATAACCACCCCAATAACATAGCGTACCCTGTACACCTAATAACTCTATTAACCCATAACACTTAATGTAAGTATTATTCTCATCCACTCCACAAATCCTTAACCGCTTCTACTTCAACGCTCTAATCCCTATCCCCATTTTTTCAATTATTCGCCAAAGGCATTTATTTTGTAGTGGACAAAGTGTATGATTTATGCAGTTACATCTTTTCGCTTCATTGCTAACTTTTTAATTTTTATTCGGGTGGTTACTATTAGTGTTTTGTTTATTTCTATTTGTATTCTTTATCTTTTTGTTCTTCTTAGTGTTATTTTTGTTATATTTCTCACTTATTTATGTAATTTGTTATTTTTTTTTCCTCTCCGCTGTTCTCTTTTAGTATTTTGTTATTGTGTGCCTTAATTATCATTTCTAGGTTTTCGAAGCAGCTGTAGGATAGTTTTAGGTTATTTTTATTGAATATTTTATGCAGGGGATTGGTTACGGGGAAGTGTTTTTCAATCAGATTTAGGAATATTTTTCCCAGTTTAGTTTTTAGCATCTGGTTATACGGCGGGGTATAGAGAACAGCGGAGAAGAAGAAAAAATAACAGATTACACTATATTACAAATTAAATTATATATATATATATATATATATATATATATATATATATATATATATATATATATATAGTAATGCATGTAAAGTAAACACCCACAGGATAAAAATCCAAAGAATTTCATCCGGACTTATATAATAGTGCTCAATAATAAGTATAGCTATTTATGTTAATATTTTGATTTATACTGACATGAACAAACACCGAATCACTGGCATGTCAATATTATCAATCATTAGATATTAGAAACTAAGATCTTTTCGGATGGAAAAGTCTTATTATTATGTTCATATTAAAAAAAGCTTCTTTCACTTAGATGTTGATATTGAAAAAAAATATCTCTTTATTCAATATGAACCTCTAAGTGAAAGATCATACTTTTCCTCTTGAAGAGATCTTAGTTTTTAATAACTAATGATCGATAACATCGACATTCCAGTGTAGTGTTTTTGTACATGTATATATATATATATATATATATATATATATATATATATATATATTGGTTAACTAGCTTGCCATGTATATAAAAAACACCCGGCAAAAATAACTCCATGCAGTTTAGCCTGAAGATTCCTCCCGGGGATGAAACGCGGGAGCCTCTGTGTAGCTTAATTGCCATAAATATATTTTCATAGCTTACTACCTAGCTATACTTACGTATCGAGCACTGTTGAAGTAAATAATGAAAATTGATACATAAAAAATTATCACAGAGATAGATTCTTTAGAATATTCATGAAAATTAATTAATTCTCTGGGTCTCTCAGTTTGTCAAAAATATTATAACAAAAACAATAATATCGCTTCTTTACTAGATTTTGACAGTAATCATTTTGGAGCACTTTGACTTTGCGTGTCACAGAAATGACAATATATTCAGGGTCGAAATTTCTTTATCGTTTCTTTTTATTTATAGTTTCTGATTCATGGGGAATAGATAAGGGGGAATGTAATCAAAATGAATATAACACATAAGCTTAATATTTCAATTTGATTATTTGGACTCGTGCTATAATCTCAGTGGATGAAATTCGCGTGACCCAATTAAAGTGTCATCTGAAATTTTGAGAATTTGTGTTTCCTTTTTATCTTTCACTTCGACTTTAGATCCGTTTTTGTCCCGGTTGCAACTTTAACTGCATTCTAATCTTATCTTCACATTTTATTCGCATTTTATCCGATGCATTTGTTTAATTTTAATTTTTGCTTTTAAAAATAGTTTATCTGTTTTTATCTTTTGAATTTGTTATATTTTTAGAACGAAAACGGCATCAGATGCGTTCATTGTTCTCTTAAGAACGAAACTGGTCTTTTTTGAAGCTGTGTCTTTTTGAAAATTAGTCTTTCTCGAAGTAGATCTTTTTGGAGCTGTTATTTTTTAAAATCCGGTAGTTTTCGAAGTTGATCTTTTTTAAAAGCTGGTATTTTTCGAAGCTGGTATTTTGAAAAGCTGGTATTTTTCGAAGCTGGTATTTTTAAAAGCTGGTATTTTTCGAAGTTGATCTTTTTTAAAGCTAGTATTTTTAAACCCTGGTATTTTTCGAAGGATAACTTTTAAAGCTGGTATTTTTAAAACCTGGTATTTTTCGAAATTGATGTTTTTCTAAGCTGGTATTTTTCAAAGCTGATATTTTTCGAAGCTATAATTTCTAACTGAATCGGACAAATACACCGACACTTTCTAACTGAATTCAGCAAATACATCGACATTTCTCCTTATATATCTTGTTCTTTTCCTTTCTTTTCTTCACTTTCTGTTTCTATCCCGATTTTACTTACATTAGTTTTGTTTTATTTTTATTATTTTATTTTTTTCTGTTTTTATTTTTCTCATTTTCAAAATTCTCCACTGCACATGAAATACTTTATCCACAATCCTCCTACCATTTACTTCCGGTAGTTTCAGATATATTTCAAACATGACAGAACCGTTTTCTACGGATGGGTAGATATCTTTTTCATTGTTTCGCTAAAAGGAGAATACTTGCTCGGAATGTAAGAGATAGATGAAAACTTAACCAATTTCCTCGTAAAATGTATCATTCCAACAGGTTCCTATAGACTCTCCATTTTTACCATTTATTTGAATTGTCTTTAAATCCAACGTGCTGTCCTAAAATCCTTAATGCTTCCCACTCAATTGCTATGCAAATCATAAATGCATTTAGTTCCTTTTTCCTTTAACTTTTTTTCTTCACTTACTGTTTCTATTCCGAGTTCAGTTATTTTAGTTTCGTTTTATTTTTATTATTTTTTATTATTTTTATTTCTCTTATCCTCAAAATTCTCCACTGTACATGAAATACTTTACCCACAATCCTCCGTGCCATTTACTTCCGGTAGTTTGAGATTTATCACATTCAAACTGGTCCATCAAAATATGGGCGGTGGAGGTATCTTAAAAATGTTGTTTTCCTCATTAGGTATAAAGTACATAACTTAAGCGTTTTTTTTTGGGGGGGGGGGTATGCTCGCAAAAACTAATGGAGAGTAGAAAATGCAGAGTGGATACACTTTCGGCATCCCTGTAACTCTCGCTTCCCATAATTTGAACACATAGTCCCCATCTTATGAGTGATGTTTCTGACAAAGGAGGGAAACCGTTGTCTCCTGGGGCGGCAGTGTAGTATGAGCAGTAGCTGAAGATGACTTGAGTAATTCTCTCTCTATTCTTGTTGCCATGTCACTAATAAGGGTGCTGGAGGTAAACGTTTTCTTGGCTGACGTTATCTGCCTGATCGTCCAAGGAGCCGAACCTTGGAGTAGCCCCCAAGGAGGCTGTCCTGTCAGCAGGTGTAAAATACCGGAGACGCTGTATTGCAATTTGGTGAATAGAGTCTGAACTATGCAATAGTTTCTGGTGGGGCCTCTTTTTGCCATATTAGTGAGAACTGCTACGGCTTTTCTTTCTTCAATGGTTTCAAAGAAATATTTCTTTTACTCACTCTCTCTCTTTGTTCTGCTCTAAACTCATTTGCTGACATCTTCCACAAATATTTCATTCCCAACATGAAAAGTCTCCCAACAAATCAAAAGCTTAAACCCAGAACCCCAACTCTCAACGTAGATCCCTACTATCTCGTCTCCTATTCCAACATCAGGGGTCTACGTTCCAACCTTCCGGAGGTTGAAATATATTTACAGGAGACTAAAACTGACATGCTGTTCCTATGCCAAACTGGTATGGTCTCGTCAGTTTCTTTTGATGACTTCATAATGCCAGGATACTCAAATATGATCTCTAAACCCGACCCCCATGATCGCCATGGTCATGAAATCTGTGCTTACATCAGGGGTAGTTTTCCTTGTGGTAGGGACACTTCCTACAAATACAACAATTCGCCCTATATGTGTTTCCGTGTTGCTCTTACGCATAGTACCGCTTTCATCTTTTCCATCTATCGGCCCCTCTCACACAAGGTTACTGTCATTGAGCAAGTTTCTGACAAAATTGACAAGATCATGTCTGCTCACTCTTCTGCTAGCAACCATGTCTGTGATGATTTTAATGTCCACAATTTTGAATGGTTAGTTCATTCAAACCAGACTTACGACGAAGGGCGGCTTTATCACGATTTAACCCTTGCCTAACACAAATTGTTGACAAACCCACCCGCATTCCCGATGTTGACGGACAGTTTGCAAGTCTTCTTGATCTTTTCTTAACAACTTGTCTTGAACTATACTTATCCTCTGTCCTGCCCCCACTAGGATCTTCAGATTATTCAGTAGTCTCAATCAAGATAAGAACAAAGTGCAACAAGTCCTCTGAAGACCCATTCTATCGCACAGTGTATAGATACCTGATGGCCGACTGGAACAGCCTCAGATCCTTCATAGCAAGAATTTCCCTACATTCCATGTTTAAAAAGAATGTTTCCTGTATCACATCATATTTAACCGATTGACTAATCGCTGGTATTGAGAACTTCATATCCTCCAAGAAATTCGAACAAAAACAAACTCCCAGCCGTGGTAAACCACTGCATGTGCCGCTGCCATCGCTCACAGAAACCACTACTTCAATAGCGTTCAATAAAATAGATGCTTCGAAACCAAAGCCGCATTTAGGGCTGCCAATAACCACTGCAAAAGGGTAATAAAAAACGCAAAAGAAAAGTATGCCCAATCTATTCAATCCAGAGTGGCCGAGCAGAAGCGTGGTTCCCACGAGTTCTGACGTTTAGAAACAGAGTCTTGAACAAAAGCGTATCCTCTATTCCATCCATCATCAATAGACAATCAAATTTCACCTTTTACGATCAGGGCCGCCTACCTCCTGAATTCTCCCATGACTGTAAACATCCCGAGCGACATCCACATATCTGTCCGGGATGTTGACAAACTTAGCCAAAACCTTGATGCCAACAAATCAATTGGCCCTGATAACATCCCAATCATCGTGATTAAAAAACTGCAACCTGAACTAGCTCCTATTCTTACAAAGCTGTTCAATGGTTGCTTAAAGGAGAAGTGCTTCCCAACACCTTGGAAAATCTCGTCAGTCTGTACAATATTTAAAAATACTGGTAACCGGTCCTCTGCATCTCAGTACAGACTAATCAGTCTCCTGTGCATCATGAGTCAGTTGCTTGAATCTGTGATCAACCAAGAAGTGGTAAATCGCCTTAGCAAAAACAGCCTACTTAGCTACAAGCAATATGGCTTTAGTTCTACTAGCCTGACAGCCGACGTGCTGACTGTAATATCACACAGGATCAGTGAATCTATTGACAGGGAGTTCGTTTCTAGAGCAATAGCTCTTGACATATCAAAGCCGTTTGACATGATTTTGCATACAGGTTTACTTCACAAGCTTGATAATCTACTCTCAACCATTAAATTCGTCTCTCTAATGAATTTATAAAAGTAGTCGTTGGTGGAAAGACGTCTGAAGCACACAGTATCAACGCTAGCGTGTCCCAGGGTTCCATTCTGGGACCAACCTTCTTCCTGATCTTCATAAATGATCTCTCAAGCCACATTCTAAGGTCATTCGTCGACATTTATGCTGATGACACAAACCATATATGGAAACACCTCGAAGAGCATTAATTATCAGGTTATCTCTCTCTCTCTCTCTCTCTCTCTCTCTCTCTCTCTCTTTCTCTCTCTCTCTCTTCCGACTTGGAGCAAGTGGTGAAATGAGGGAAAAGGTGGCTGGTTACTTTTAATGCGTCAAAGACCAAGCTCCTTCTTTCACCACCAACGAGCCGATCCCCACTTTGTCACAGTTAAAATGAACGGCTTTAAGGAAGCTTGCTGCTTTGCTGCTGGGACTGACCTTCTTTTTAGACTTGAAATAGAAGGCTGACATCAAATCTGTTGCTAAGATCGCTGGAAAAAATGGTTGGGTCATTCTACCGCTCCAGAAGACATCTCACACCCGACGCCATCCTCTATCTGTACAAGAGTCAAATACTTCCTAATATGGAGTACTGCTGCCACATATGGGGAGGTGCTGCTCAGAGCACCCTTTCCTGCCTTGACAGAGTCTAAAACCGACTTTGAAATCTAGTAGGGATGTCCTCTTCTCTTTCCTACAGTCTCTCTCTCACAGAAGAGATGTTGTTAGTCTTTCTTTGCTCTACCGTTATTTTCATGGCAGGTGCTCGACTGAGCTCAAATCTATGGTACCCCCTTGTAAAACATTTACAACTAGAACCCGCCTAGCTACTATCACTGTAAATGATGTCCCTTTCTCCCTCTGCGTGCCCAGGACTAAACGAAACTTCCATGGGAAGAGTGCCGCGAGTTTGCTTCCCAGCCGACTACAATATGGTCGTCTTCAAGTCCAATGTAAACAAGTTCTTGTTGAACAGTCCCCGTAAATAATCAATTTCTGCCCTGCTACAACCATCGTGCTGGTGATCGCGATGTTGTCCCACCGTCCACCAGTCAAACTCTTTAACCTTTATCCTCGAGTGGTCCTTGGGCCTTGATAAGCGGTGACCTTATTGTAAAAATAAAACTTTCTGACTGAAATGGGCAAATAGACCAACACTTTCTAACTTAATTGGGCAAATACATCGGAACTTTCTAAGTAAATTCGGCAAATACAACCACACTTTTTAAGTAAATTCGGCAAATACACCAACACTTTCTAAGTAAATTCGGCAAATACACCAACACTTTCTAAGTAAATTCGGCAAATACACTGACACTGTCTAACTGAATTGGGCAAATACATCGACAATTTCTAAGTAAACTGGGAAAATTCACCAATACTTTCTAACTGAATTGGGCAAATACATCAAAACTGTCTAACTGAAGTAAGCAAATATATCGACACTTTCTAACTGAACTGGGCAAATACACCGACACTGTCTAACTAAATTGGGCAAATACACCGACACTTTCTAACTGAAGTGGGCAAATTTCCACTTTCTATCTTAACTGGGCAAATAGACCGACACGGTCTAACTTAATTGGGCAAATATATCAACACTTTCTAACTGAATTGGGCAAACACACCGACACTTCTAACTCGTCAGAATTTAATTGTAGTTCTGTGAGTCTGTTTTCGTTCAACGTCTTCACCGGGTGTTTGTCCTATATTGTTTGTGGTTTTAAAATGTCCAAGTAAGCTGTATCCAAAAAAATCGGAGAATTTAACAACAGTAATTTTTTTAATTCTATCTTTTTAGAAATAAATTATATGTCATTAAGATTAATGATCACGTCAGAGGTGCCATTGTGGTTGAAGCGTCGGGCGAGAAGTTGTTGCCAGGGTAACCGTGGATTCCGTCTGACAAAAATGTTGCGTTTCGTTGGTAGCGTGTACAAACCTCACTTGGCCTCCTACGTGTTGTGTAAGTATGGTTTACGATGATCAAGTCTTTTTCGATACTAAGCGTTCTGAGTCCTACCAAGATTTAATGACATTTTTCTATTAAATTCTGGTATCTCTGTATCGTCATTCGTGATGTTCCGATGTAGATGGGTTCGGGACTTTTTATGCCAGTCAGCTTCTATGAATGGTACGTAGTTGTGGTGTAAGGACAAATAGTATGCTATGTTTCACGACTCGAAGGCAAATATGGCACTGTTACTTAGGCACTATTATTTCGGGGATCATACCGTCATAGCAGAACTCTAAGTAATTGTGTGTATTATATTCATGATTATCTGGTGTGGTTTATTTACCCACATACGTTACTTTTACTTTACTATGAATTTCTCAAAGGAAGGACGATATTACCCACCAACCATCTGGAAAATTACCTAATTTACCAAAAGGTGGCTTCAGATTCGTCACATAACTTTTCACTCTAACATACTGGTGAGTACTAGAGCAGATTATATCAATTTGTCATGTAGTCATTAAAAGAATTGCCTTCTAGACGTGTAAAACAGTATGCGTAATATGGCCTCGCGATCCCCGATCATACACTTCATAACTTTTCTTATAGTTTTGGGGTTGTTTTGAAAATAATTAGTGTTTTAATTGGCCGTAAATTAATGACTTTCTTGAGAGGATTAAGCGTAAACATGCATTCACGGTTGCATGTTAGTGTGTTGCATTTTAGCAATGCATGGAAATAATAGGATTGCTGTAGGAGAGATTTTTAACTAAGGGAAGAGAAACCACACAAGAAATGAGAAATATGTCTGGTCTTCAATATGTCGGGATCTCAATAGGCGGTTAGTTTTTAATGTTCGTAGATTGTCAGCAGATTAGCTATGTCTAGTCGATAACAGGGTGATTTGCCATAAAGAAACATGATATCTCTCTTTATTTATATATATATATATATATATACATATATATATATATATATATATGATGGACTCTCCCGTCGATTTCGACGTATGAGTGCCCCGCCTGGAGCTGCCCGCGCGTGAATTTGTAATTGCAAGGGTTGCGCAATCCCAAGCAACCGCTCTCCTGAGTCGGCATTGCTTGATTCCAATGGCAAGTAGTAGCACAAGACGATAGGAAACAATGCCGAGATAAGCAGAGAGCACATACAGCACCTGATATTCCTAAATGGTCACCCATTTAGTACTGGCCAGGCTCGACGCCGTTTAACTTCGGTGATCTAACGGGAACCGGTGTGCCAACGTGATTGTGCCGTATATTTATTCATTTATATATAAGAAATGAGTCGTAAGCGAATTACATTAGCAATGGAAAATTGAAGTAGTTCTGAGAAAAGAAGCCCTATTGGTTTCTTAACCTCAGGGATAAATCTAACCCTAACTTGAATTTTATCACCTTCAACATTGACTTTCTGTGATGCCTTCACTAAACTTTTTCTTCTCCATCGAAACTTCCTTCCATTAGACACTTTATCGGTGGATAATTACCACCTGGACAAACCCAATATCTTTTTACACGAACTTTTTTCATCCATCATTTTCTTAATATTTTTTCAAATGTTGAATTGTGGCTTTTCTATTGCCAACTTATCTATCTGTATAATTCCTCTGATGATAAGATATCGATCTTTGAAAAGCCTTGGCTTAAAGAAAGAATAATACACATAATTTTATTACAGAATATACCTTGCATTGAACAATCGAAGTTTGAAATAAATTTGGACATTCGTGCATGTTTATCACTCTTCGTCCATCTATCTTTATATATATATATATATATATATATATATATATATATATATATATATATATCCCAGCAGATAGTCAGGTGATGGCAGTAAGTTTGTTTTGTCCGTGTGCCTCTCAGAGTGAGATGGGCCCTTGGGCTTTTAGCTAATGGAGACTTGTGTTTTGATTTGGTCGGGCTAGGAATTCTTATTTGCAAGAGGAAAACGAATATCATTGGAAAATTCTTAAAAATAAAACTGTGTTACTTGTTTTAAACTGGATTTGTACATTTGTTTTGACTAAAAAATCCTTCTGTTTCAGCATTACTGAGATCACATAATTGACACTGCGATTTGTGTCGGAATCGAGCACTAACTTCAGACCAGCACAACGAGCGGACGACCACGGCGTGTGCAGTGAACGCACACAGACACACGTTCAAAAAAGGCAGTCCCGTGACTGGTTAACGCGATGAACTGCCACATTGTAGTAAGCTAGTCAACTCTAACGTTGTTCATTTTTGGATCAATACCCTTAGGAAAGATATGTATGCGCTATCCCGCAAAACCTATAGATTAAACTACTACTGTTCTTCAAAGATGGCTTCATCCTTAAATAATCTACGAAGGTTGATATTACACAAAAAAAACACTTATATGTGATTTAAAGTTTATTTAAATATGATATACTCCCATAGTTTAACAACATAGACATACTTTATTCATCGATCTTAAATTTAGGTGACTCAAATGGCAAATAGAATAATTTGTTTAAAAAAAAACATATTTTATCTTAACCCTAACAGTATTGAGAAAGTTGCTAAATGGTGCTATCTTTTCAAGCCAACATCTTTGAGTCAGCCTAACTATACCTCAAGCACACTATCCGTAAAGCCAAAGATCACTCATTGCCATAATTGTCAAACATTCTTATATGAAAACGGATAGAAATCGTGAAACAAGTATTACGTAAAGACAAAATAGGTGATCGCCATTTAACATTCACAACATAGATGAGCATTAAGACTAAATATCTCACCCATACAATGACACCCAAGATTAGTGAAACTCGTGTTCTTCTTGCAGAAGATGTAAATTCTGTTCTTAGAAGAGTGCAATAGTGTAAATGCCGTTAAGGTAGTTCTGGTGAACAATACTTGTACAAACACTAGATATGAAGCAGGACTTGTTACAATCCTAGTGTTAGATAATGGCCCTGTGAGAGATGGACGCATCTGTGGAAGTCGGGTTTGACTTGCGCGAATTAACGCCGGGCAGTCGAGTGCAGAACAGGAGTTGTTCTCACAGTCGGAGCTGGCAGACATGACAAGGTTACCGAATGATGATACCTCAGTTCAGAGAAGTCAGTCGGCAGCTGCGAATGGCTCTGTGATTTCGCGGGCCTTGCGTGGGAAACAAAGGGGTCTGTGACGTGACTTCTTCTCGTGAGAAGCGAATTTGATTCAGTCTGTTTTCAGAGGGCGAACTGATAAGACGTGCGATTCACAATGTAAAGATACGGAATATTTCCCTAAAGGGAAGACCAGCGCAAGAATCCTTCCTCCCCCTCTCTCTAGGGATAATTAAGAAACTTCAATAACTAACTACGATAACGTGGGATTTGCTCTCTCTAGTCTCTCTCGACGTGATTAATTTACCCTCAGATAAAATAACAACGCTTGAATAAATGAAAGTTAAAAGCAGAGTTTGTCTTCGAGGATTACGACATGGCTTTTATTGCAGACAAGAACGACAGCAGAGAAGGAGTTCACCCACAGATGACGAGTATACGAAACGCGTACTGCCGCGGTCCAGGCAGGAGTAGTATGCAACGATTACGAGCTTACGTGTTATAAATGTATTACAAACAGGTAATACAACATTAGAGAAAAAACTGAAAAATGTTCAATAAACTAAGTCCTGGAATGTTCAATAAAGGGAAGAAAATTTAACATTTATCTGCACATTTATGATACGTTGAAAGCGCTGTTAATGTTACAATGGAAGCGTTGCAAATTGTGTATAGACAAAAAGCAAGTAACATGCGAATTATACCTAAATCATTCTGCCACCAATAATATTTTCATTTACTTCAAAGGGAAACTATACCGAACAATTTATTTTCATTATAACATCTCTATATAAAGTTAAGTATGTATATATGTTTATACATTTCTAAGTATATGATTCCTTTTTAAAATAATTAGCCGATCATTATTAATTTTGAAACAGTCGTTAGGCGATAAGTTTAGTACTGCGAGTTATATTTGGTTTAATTTAGTTTTATGTAAGGAGGCAAAGTGGGGATATAAGTGATTTGTGAAAGTTTAAATACTCCGACTTTTGGGAGATTTTATGAATTGGTATAAGACATCAATTAATAAATATTCCCCGAATTTTAGTTTCTTTGTAAAGGATTTTAAGGGGAATTATATGAGCAGTACTTTCCATTTGAAAATTCAAATATCTTAGATTTCTATTAAATTAATTATTTGACATTTTCTAAGAATAAAAACCGTATAATGGATTTTTATCAAAATTTAGTATCATTATATGTTGATTTTAATCTTCGTAAAGGTCCCTAAAAGTTTTACAAAACTGTTCTGTTCAGGAATTTAATTGTACCCGTTTGGGGACGAGAATTATTCTAGTGTTTCTTTTCGCATCACAAATCTGTTTTCAATTTATTTTGCCACGATTCTCTCTCTCTCTCTCTCTCTCTCTCACACTCTCTCTCTTTCTCCTTCTCTCTCTATCTCTCCATCTCTCTCTATCTCTCTCTCCCTCTCTCTTTCTCTCATTATCTCTCTCTATCTCTCTCTATCTCTCAATCTCTCTCTCTCTGCATCTCTCTCTCTCTATCCCTTCCTCTCTCTCTCCATCTCTCTCTATCTCTCTCCCTCTCTCTTTCTCTCCTTATCTCTCTCTATCTCTCCTTATCTCTCTCTGTATCTCTCTCTCTCTCTCTCTATATATATATATATATATATTTATATATATATATATATATATTGAATAATACGTTTTTTTTTTTTTTAATTTGTTTTATATAAAATTATTTTCTCTTTTTTTTTTTTCTATTTCATCTTATATAAAGTTTTCCCCATATTATTCATTATTCATTTTGTAGTGTGGCACCATTTTGTCTCTTCATATATATATATATATATATATATATATATATATATATATCAACGGTAACGGTCTCAACGAGATTCAGATATTCACCAAGAACGTTAAAACCTTGATAATGGCATATCAGGCCAGTAATTTTCCACCTGTGCCAACACCATATCGACAATATTAGAGTACGTCTACTAAATTCTCGTATCTCTGTTGGTGGCGTTGATAAAGCGCACTTAGTCTCCTACGCTCTTTGTAAATATGGTTTTTAACGATCAAGTCTTTTTCGATAGCAGGCGGCTTCAGTCGCAGCTAGGTTTAATGATAAATCTGTCTATTAAATTCTGGCATCTCTGTCTCGTCATTTGTGAAGATCCGATGTTGGTGGGTGCGGGACATTTAATCTCAGTTAGATTCGATAAATGGTACGTAGTTGTGGTCTAGAGACAAATAGTATAGAGTTCTTCACAAATCGAACAAAAATATGGTACTGTTTTTTACTTAGGCACTATTATTTCTGGGATCACATCATCATAGTGAAACTTTAAGTAATTGTGGGTATTATATTTGTGATTAACTGGTGTGGTAGAAGCCGTTTATTTACCCACTTACGTAACTTTCTCTTTACTTTAAATATCCCAACGGGAGGACGATACTACCCACACACCATTTGGACAATTACCATAAGATATTTTTGCCATAAAGGGGCTGCAGATTCGTCACTTAACTTTACACTTAGATAGACTGGTGAGTATTAGAGCAGATTCTATCAATTTGTCACGTAGTCATTAAACAAACTACTGTCTGAACTTGACACAGCATGCTCAGGTATCTTTCAGCATGACCTCGCAATCCTCAATCGTACACCTCTACCCAGTTCATGATTCTTCTTATAGTTTTGGGGTTATTTTGAAAATAATTAATGTTTAAATTGGCCGTAACTATATGGCTTTCATTAAAGGAATAAAGCGGTCCCGTGACATATTGATTCATGTGTTGAACTGCGACATTGCAGTCAGCTAGTCAACTATCACGGTGTTCATTTATTGAGTAATACCCTTAGGAACGATATGGATGCGCTCCCCCCTCCACCCCCCCAAGAAAAAAGATATAGATTGAATAGTACTACTACCATTCTACAAATATGGCTTCATCCTTAAATAATCCACGAAGATTGATATATTATTAAACAAAGAAACCAAATCACTTATATCTGCTTTAAAGTTGATATAAATACTACTGTACGTGTCCGTCAAAAATGGAAAAAAATTATGCTTTTCCAGTGTTCGCACTAATATTCATATGAAATCATAGAATTATAGCAGTAATTTAATTTTTCATATATAAATTCTTATTATTATTTCTGATGTAATAAAGAGAAAACAAAACATCTACCGTTGACCATTTATTTAGAACTAGCAGCACTCGCGTCCCGGCGTTTCCCAGGTAAAATAATAAAAAAAAGGTTTTATGGCTCAGTCCGTGTTGCAGAAAAAAAAACCTCTGCCTGGATACCAGTTGTTTTTTTGGGGAGGGGTTGACAAATGGACTTCCTGCAGAAGGTAAATTAACATACTAAAACGTTTAAGTCGCTGTTTCAATGTAATTAATTTACTTGATTAAAGCAGGATGTATCTATAAATAGTCGGGCATTGCAAGTGGTGACGGGACAAAAGATTCCACGTGAACAAAATTGTATTTATGCAGAGGTTGAATTTTGTCACACAGACTTAGAATTAGGTTGTTTTTGTTTTTTTGCCACACGTAATTTCTGTCGGAGGTAAATAAATATATTAAAATTTAAAGAGCATAAGAAGTAGCAGTCGAATGTAGAAGATTGCAAAAAAATATTTAGAATGTGTACCCCCCACCTACCCCCGCGCTAAAAGAACAAATGGTTGATACCGGTTCAGCTTTTGAACCCGAGAAACCGATTTTTGTTCGGTATGTTCCGACTGTCTACGTAAAACGCCGAAAGATGCCGAAACACTTGTTTTTTTAACAATATTTAGTTTATTGAGGAAAGAAGCACAAAAGCGCGAAAGGAAATAAATAAAAAATATAACTTTTAAGTTTCCCGTGAAAAAAACAACAAATTTCATTGAATTTCTTCGTTAGAAAAATACTTCTACATTATTATTATTTTTCATTCGGCTTTTTCTGTATGTTTGCGTCGGCAGAAGTCGGTTTTGTGTGGTGCAAAAACTGTACCAGTGCAAAATATTGTAGTTATTTTGTTTTAAATAAAATACTTGTATAACTAAGTCGAAGACTTTGAATTAAAAATTGTAATATACGAAGACAATGTTATTGTCCAGTTTACTGATAATATAAACATATCTTATTCTGTTCGCGGGCCGGGAAAGTGAAATCCTTCTCATTTGCGTCAATTAGCAACGAAGGAATTCGTAAGAAAGGTTATAAAATAATTTAGCTCACTAATAATAATGGTTCGGAATATCTGACGTACAATCCGATATTCCTTTAATCCGATATTCCTGTATTACGCGCTAAGGTAGAAAGTGTTTCGGTGATGTTTGTTTAAAAGATTAAATAATCATGTTACTTTTAAAAATAAGTAAATATCAGAGTATTATTTCAGACACAGAAAGAAGTAAGTTCAAATAGGAAGTAAAGCGAGAAGTTTACCGACACAGAAATCTGTAGTCTTATTGAACAGTTGGTGGTTTTAGAGCTGATAATCATGGCTATTTTGAAGCGTTCGTTAAGTATTCTGGATTATCCAGTGTTTGTAAAGTAATTTTCGTTTTGCATGAAGAATGGGGCCGATGTATGTGAGAGACGTGGGAGGATATAATTTTAAGAGAGTGAGATTGTTTGTTACCCTCCTTTTGGAAGGCGTATTTGTTCGAAGCAGATATCTCGGAATTAATGTAATAATATCTGTATGTTGAGGAAATAGTCGTATATTTTCGTGAAACATGCAGTAGGAGGTGATGTACGTTATGACTGGAAAAGATTTGAATAGAAAGTGTTCGGATATTTTTCTTATAGTGACTGAAGTTGCACGGAAAAAATCGAGTTTATTTTATAAATATAAAGATGAGGATTTTTTATCATTTCAATAGTATAGGGTTAGATTATCGCAAGTTGAACAAAACCACGAGTATTTTTGCTGACTGAAATAAAAAAAAACACTAACTTGGCTTTTTCCTTCCTTAAATTTTCTTCCTTTGATTATTGGTGGTGGTTGGCGGGCTAGATATTTTTTAAACTGTTGCGCCAGATAGGAGGTAAATACCGTGTGTTAAAAACATCAAAGACGTTAGAAATGAGAGGAAAATCATTGCTCAGATAAAGAAAAAAAGGAATAAAAAAGAACAAATTTAAAAGTTGAAAAAAAGAAAAAACGTATAAATTGGTAAAGAAAGCAGAAATAAAAAGAAAGAAATCGTTATAGAAAGAAATGTGCGTTATCCCATCCCTTTTTCGTCTGGCAGTTTTGTACTCGTTAACTTCGTGACGGGACAGATATATATTTACAAATAAATACACATTACTCTTTATCGTAGAGTGGGGGATAGTATACACCTATTGTTAAATAACACAGACATACTTTATTCATGGGTCTGAAATTAATGACAAGCGAAAGACGTGTTAAAAAGCAAACAGAGTTTACTATAAGCAAACAGTATTGAGAACCTCGTAAAATAGTCCTATCTTTTCAAGCCAATATGTTAGACCCAGCCTAAGCCTAACAAAAATCCAATATTCATAAAGATAAACATCGCTCCTTGCAATAATTGTCAAACATTCTTATATGAAAACGGATAGAACTTGTAAAACAAGTATGAAGAAAAGCAAAGTAGGTGATCGCCATTTAACATTTACAACAGAGATGAGCATCAAGACTAAATATCTCACCCATACAATGACACCCAACATTGGTGCAACTCGTGTACTTCTTGCAGAAGATATAACTGTTCTTAGAAGAGTGCAATAGTGTAAATACTGTTAAGGTAGTTCTGGTGAACAATACTAGTGCAAACACTAGATGTGAAGCAGGACTTGTTACAATCTTAGAGAAAAATGTTCAATCAATCAAGCCCTGGAATGTTCAATAAAAAGAGGAGATGTAATAATTGTAATGCGTGAAAAGTGCTGTTAATGTAACAATCGACGCGTCGAAAACTGTCTATAAACAAAAAAACAATTCACATGCGAAGTATACTTAAATCATTCTGCCACAAAATAAGACCTTCATTTACTTTAATTGGAAACGATACCGAACAATTTATTCCCATTATAACATCTCTATTTATATAAAGTGTTGTGTGTGTATATGTTTATATATTTTCATGTATAGGATTCACACGTAAACTAATTAACCTATCATTATGCATTTTGAAACACAGCTGCTAGACGAAAGGGTGAGTAATGTGGACTATATTTAGTTTAATGTAGTTTTATGCAAAAAAGCAAAGAGAGGTAGAAACAATTTGTGACAATTTACATTACTCCGATTTTTGTGAGATACAAGAGGTATTAGACATAAATTAAGTAACATTTTTCAAAATGTCAATTTATTGCCGGTAATTAAAAGGGTCGTCAAATGACAGGAAAACATAGCTATTTTATAAACAACGTTTACAGTTTTTAAGGGATATAACAGTATTTAAGGGATATAATATGGGCACAACGACCATTTTCAAATTCAAATATTTCAGATTTGCATTAAATTTGATCCTGAATTTCATTTTGTTTTGCAAGGCCCCTTAAAGTCATGCCTTAATTTCTTTACATTTT